>JAFMOC010000569.1:462500-550000 GCA_019802505.1 Corydoras sp. C115 | reverse complement strand
GGAAACCATAAATAAAATGATCGGGACTCTATTCAAATTTTATTCATTTAACAAAAGATGAGGGATTGATGTCACGTCTGTTCGGCAGGTGTGAAGGACTCCCTGATGTAAATACTTATAATTATTTAATGATTATTTAATGGCATGTTTACCGTGATGTGATCTGTATTACATATTTTATTATATTCCATTTAATTTAACTTAATAAACATCAGAACAATTAGATACAGAAATTTGGACCGGACATGTTTCTGCCAAAATACAGTAATAGATGCATAATTTTTTGCATATTTTATATTTATATATAGTGTATATATATATTCTTAAATTTATTTTATATATATATATATATATATATATATATATATATATATATATATATATATATATATATAGTTAAAATAGTCTATATTATATTTATATCTGTAGTTGTATATAATTTATATTATATATATATTCATAGTTGTATATTATTGTATTTCACATGTCTACATACTGTAGTTTTGTATTTTTATAAAAATTCATTCATTCATTCATTATCTTCCACTTTACCCAATATTAGGGGGGTTCCCCATGCCCATCCAGGGGAGAACGTCTTGGGCGCTGGGCAGATACACCCAGGACAGGGGGGCAATCTATCACTGGGCACACACTCACTCACACAGACACACTCTATATGGGGCAATTTGGAGAACTCACTTGACTTTATCCATGTTTTTTGGACTGTGGGGAGGAGAAACCCGGAAAACCGGACACGGGGAGAACATGCCGCCAGATGAAACCCACGCTTAGAGGACACTAAACCACTAAGCACCGTGACGCCTTCTAGTACACTGGGGGGGGGGGGGGGGGGGGGGGGGGGGGGGGGGGGGGGGGGGGGGGGGGGGGGGGGGGGGGGGGGGGGGGGGAAACTACTAAAGAAGCAAACTACCACATTCATTATCAGCTTTATCCCTCTATTAGGGCGGTGGGGTCCCCACAATCCAGGGGAGAGGTCTCGGGCGATGGGCAGGATACACCCAGGACAGGGACGCCAATCCATCGCTGGGCAGACACACCTGCTACAACCACTAATGGGGCAATTTGGAGAACTTACTTGACTTGATCCATGTTTTTGGACTGTGGGAGGAAACCGGAGAACCCGGAGGAAACCCACGCGGACACGGGGAGAACATGGAAACTCCACCCAGATGGGGATTCGAACCGGGAATCCCTAGTGCTGAGAGGCGAACGTGCTAAACCACTAAGCCACCGTGCTGCCTTCTATGTACCAATTTTGGAGAGAAAAAAATACTGAAACTACTGAAGACGCATCTCTTTAAGAAATACTGCTGTAGAAAAAAAAAAAAAAAAAAAAGAAAAAAAAAAAAGGGGGGGGGGGGGCCGCAGCATCGAATAACAATCAGGTTTGATGAATTTACAGTGTAGTTGGTTTTCTCCATAACGTCTGACTTGTGATGTTCTCATTTGTAAGTTGCTTTGGATAAAAGCGTCTGCCGAACGACTAAATGTAAATGTAATGTAAATGTAATGTAAATGTAAATGTAAAAAAAACAAAAAAAAACAAGTTAAACTGTCGTTAAAAATGTGGCGCCCCCTGATGGTACAAAGCCAAAAGCAGAAGAAGGCTTGAGTCCGGTGTCCACATGCTTTTAACCATAAATGTTTTTGCTTCACTGATTAACTCAGGCGGCACGGTGGCTTAGTGGTTTAGCATGTTCTCTTCTCAGCGCTAGGGATTCCCGGTTCGAATCCCCATCTGGGTGGAGTTTCCATGTCCTCCCCGTGTCCGCGTGGGTTTCCTCCGGGTTCTCCGGTTTCCTCCCACAGTCCAAAAACATGGATCAAGTCAATTGAATTCTCCAAATTGCCCCATATAGAGTGTGTTTGTGTGAATGAGTGTGTGCCCAGCGATGGATTGGCGCCCTGTCCTGGGTCTATCTGCCCAGCGCCCGAGACGTTCTCCCCTGGATGGGCATGGGGAACCCCCCCCCCCCCCACGACCCTAATAGAGGATAAAGCGGGAGATAATGAATGATTAACTCGGTTGCTGATGATGCAGATTGTAAGATGATCAGGTTTCTCTGATTGATGTCTTAATGTTTCTTTGAAGTGTGTAACATCGTTTCTGTTCTTACAGAAGATTCAGAACAAGGAGACTCTGGACCTGCTGGTTCAGGATCTGGATCAGAACGGAGACCTGGAGATCGATTTTCAGGAGTTCATTCCGCTGATCGCCATGGTGACGGCGGCTTGCCACGACCTGCTCGTCCCCGAGCACAAGCCCTAAATATGATCAGCCCCCAAATAAACCATTTCAACCCTCAACGTGCCATGATCACGTGCTTTCATGTTATTTTGAGATATGATGTACTAACCTGCGCGGCATGGTGGTTTAGCATGTTCTCCTCTCAGCTCTAGGGATTCCCGGTTCGAATCCCCATCTGGGTGGAGTCTCCATGTTCTCCCCGTGTCCACGTGGGTTTCCTCCGGGTTCTCCGGTTTCCTCCCACAGTCCAAAAACATGGCTCAAGGTCAATTGAGTTCTCCAAATTGCCCCATATAGAGTGTGTGTGTGTGAGTGAGTGTGTGCCCAGTGATAGATTGCCCCCCCGTCCTGGGTGTATCTGCCCAGCTCCCGAAACGTTCACTGATCGTACAGATGGGCTTTGTAGTTCTAAAGTCACAGACTGTAGTCCGTCAGTCCCCTTTAGTATGTTCTCTAATGACCAGGACTCCCCCCATGGGTCAGATCAGGTACTGTTGTGGAGGTGGTGTGAGTGGATCAGACACCTCGGTCTCAGAGCTCAACCGGCAACTGGACTACGATACGCAAATGTGAACTACAAAGAGCATCCATATGGATGGGTGGAGCTTAAAATGCACTATGGGCGGGGCAACACTATGGGCGGGGTTCGTGCTGCGAAGCAAATCCTGAAAAAAAATGTAAACGGTTAGAACATCCATCCATTATCTTCCACTTTATCCTCTATTAGGGTCGCGGGGGGGGGGGGGGGGTTCCACATGTCCATCCAGGGGAGAACGTTTCGGGCGCTGGGCAGATACACCCAGGACAGGGGGGCAATCTATCACTGGGCACACACTCACTCACTCACACACACACTATATGGGGCAATTTGGAGAATTCAATTGACTTGATCCATGTTTTTGGACTGTGGGAGGAAACCGGAGAACCCGGAGGAAACCCACGGGGACACGGGGAGGACATGGAAACTCCATTCAGATTGGGATTCGAACCGGGAATCCCTAGTGCTGAGAGGAGAACATGCTAAACCACTAAGTTGCCGTACTGCCCTCATTTATGAGATTAAAATATGAAATATAAGAACTATGAGATTTTTACACGCAGTGCAGGAAACAGGAGGCAAAACCGAAGCAAACCGGAAAAATAATAAAGCATCAGCTCGCGGAAGAAACTAAAACAAGCTGCACTATACCTCTCAGCACTGGGGATTCCCGGTTCGAATCCCAATCTGGGTGGAGTTTGCATATTCTCCCCGTGTCTGCGTGGGTTTCCTCCGGGTTCTCCGGTTTCCTCCCACAGTCCAAAAACATGGATCAAGTCAATTGAGTTCTCCAAATTGCCCCATATAGAGTGTGTCTGTGTGAGTGAGTGTGTGTCCAGTGATAGATTGCCCCCCTGTCCTGGGTCTATCTGCTCAGCGCCCGAGACGTTCTCCCCTGGATGGGCATGGGGAACCCCCCCCCGTGACCCTGGTATGGGATGAAGCGGAAGATAATGGATGGATGGATGTTACACAGGTGTGTAGGTTCAAGCACACAGCCAGGTGGCTTAGTGGTTTAGCATGTTCTCCTCTCAGCACTAGGGATTCCCGGTTCGAATCCCCATCTGGGTGGAGTTTGCATATTCTCCCCGTGTCTGCGTGGGTTTCCTCCGGGTTCTCCGGTTTCCTCCCACAGTCCAAAAACATGGATCAAGTCAATTGAGTTCTCCAAATTGCCCCATATAGAGTGTGTGTGAGTGAGAGTGTGTCCAGCGATAGATTGGCGTCCTGTCCTGGGTGTATCTGCCCAGCGCCCGAGACGTTCTCCCCTGGATGGGCATGGGGAACCCCCCCCCGTGACCCTGGTATGGGATGAAGCGGAAGATAATTGATGGATGTTACACAGGTGTGTAGGTTCAAGCACACAGCCAGGTGGCTTAGTGGTTTAGCATGTTCTCCTCTCAGCGCTAGGGATTCCTGGTTCGAATCCCAATCTGGGTGGAGTTTCCATGTTCTCCCCGTGTCCGCGTGGGCTTCCTCTGGGTTCTCCGGTTTCCTCTCACAGTCCAAAAACATGGATCAAGTCAAAGTTCTCCAAATTGCCCCATATAGAGTGTGTATGTGTGAGTGTGTGTGTGTCCAGTGATAGATTGCCCCCCTGTCCTGGGTCTATCTGCCCAGCGCCCGAAACGTTCTCCCCTGGATGGGCATGGGGAACCCCCCCCCCCCCCCCAATAGAGGATAAAGCTGAAGATAATGGAGGGACATTATTTTTATTTGTATTATTTCTCGGTTCCTTTAACCCGACGCTCGTTTATTTAACATCAACTTCTGCTCGTTCCTCTCAGGTGACGCTCCAAAAACGCCAGGATGCGCCTCCACGAGTCCTCCTGCGCGACGGCGTGCTGCGCCAGGTCCCCCCCCCACAGGATCATCTCTGAAAAACAAGGACGTCCATGAGGACCCGCAGAACGAGACGCTGTATTCGGGCGGGGTCGAGCGGAACGCGCTCACTTTCGACGGGACGCTTGCTCCAGATGGAGATGCGGGAGGTGGGCGTGTACGGCGGCTCGATCAGGTGACCCGCGCCGGGGTAGGACAGCTGCGTCAACAGGTGAGATTTACCCGCGGCGTGCAGCCTCTTCTCAATCTGCAACCGAGACGCGGAGAACAGATGCACCGTATGACCAAATGTATGTGGACACCTCACCATCACACACAAAAAAAAAAAAAAAAAAAAAAAAAAAAAGTTTGCTTAGTTCATTCATTCATTCATTATCTTCCACTTTAACCTCTATTAGGGTCGCGGGGGGAGGGGGGGGGGGTTCTCCATGCCCATCCAGGGGAGAACTTCTCGGGCGCTGGGCAGATACACCCAGGACAGGACGCCACTCCATCGCTGGGCACACACTCACTCACACATACACACTCTATATGGGGCGATTTTTGAGAATTCAATCGACTTGATCCATGTTTTTGGACTGTGGGAGGAAAGCGGAGAACCCGGAGGAAACCCACGCGGACACGGGGAGAACGTGGAAACTCCACCCAGATGGGGATTCGAACCGGGAATCCCTAGGTTTGCTTAGTTGTGTATTTGAAAAAAAAAAAAAATTTAATAAAAAAAAGGCCAGGTATTAATGTATGATGAGCAGATCTGGTTCATAATCGCTGTTCTAATTCATTCCAGTGCGTGTGCAGGGCTCTGCAGGCTGACCACCGTCCACCTCGGAACAAAGAAGGGCCTTCCCCAAAGTGTTGCCACAGTGTTGGAAGCATCCAATCGTATTATCCATCCATCATCTTCTGCTTTATCCTCAATTAGGGTCGCGGGGGGGGGTTCCCCATGCCCATCCAGGGGAGAACGTTTTGGGCGCTGGGCAGATACACCCAGGACAGTGGGGGCAATCTATCACTGGACACACACTCACTCACACAGACACACTCTATATGGGGCAATTTGGAGAATTCAATTGACTTGATCCATGTTTTTGGACTGTGGGAGGAAACCGGAGAACCCGGAGGAAACCCACGCAGACACGGGGAGAACATGGAAACTCCACCCAAATTGGGATTCGAACTGGGAATCCCTAATGCTGAGAGGAGAACATGCTAAACCACTAAGCCGACCTGTGATTTAAATACTATAGAAGTCCTAACTTTACAGGAACTAATGCTGCTAAAGGTAAATCAGGGGGGTGTGGGGCAGCAGGGGGGTGTGGGGCAGCAGGCGGGTGTGGGGCAGCAGGACGTTGTTCTCACCTCGTCAGCGTTCTCCACAGAGGCGCAGCACTCATCATCCATTCCAGACACAAGCAGCAGGGGGCAGCGCATCTTCTCTATCTGGACAGGTGAAGACATCCGTTTAGATCGTCATGAACTACAAATCCCGACCGCGCCCCATTGGTCGACGCGCCGTCCAATCAGACAGGACAAGTCTATATGGGGCAATTTGGAGAATTCAGTTGACCTTGATCCATGTTTCTGGACTGTGGGTGGAAACCGGAGAACCCGGAGGAAACCCACGCAGACACGGGGAGGACATGGAAATTTATTTTACTTACAATAGGCGGCACGGTGGCTTAGTGGTTTAGCATGTTCTCCTCTCAGCTCTAGGGATTCCCGGTTCGAATCCCCATCTGGGTGGAGTTTCCATGTTCTCCCCGTGTCCGCGTGGGTTTCCTCCGGGTTCTCCGGTCTCCTCCCACAGTCCAAAAAACATGGATCAAGGTCAATTGAGTTCTCCAAATTGCCCCATATAGAGTGTGTCTGTGTGTCCAGCGATAGATTGCCCCCCTGTCCTGGGTGTATCTGCCCAGCGCCCGAAACGTTCTCCCCTGGATGGGCATGGGGAACCCCCCCCCCCCCCCCCCCGTGACCCTAATAGAGGATAAAGCGGGAGATAATGAATGAATGAATGAATAATCATTATAATGTCACTGGTGCCTGGGGGGGGGGGGCATGGTGGCTTAGTGGTTTAGCATGTTCTCCTCTCAGCGCTAGGGATTCCCGGTTCGAATCCCCATCTGGGTGGAGTTTGCATGTTCTCCCCGTGTCCGCGTGGGTTTCCTCCGGGTTCTCCGCTTTCTTCCCACAGTCCAAAAACATGGATCAAGTCAATTGAGTTCTCCAAGTTGCCCCATATAGAGTGTGTGTGTGTGAGAGAACCCCCCCACGACTCTAGTAGAAGATAAAGTGGAAGATGATGGATGATGCCTAGGGCACCTGTTCACATTTGAGTTAATTAGCTTTGTGGTGTGGGTCACGGTTTAAGTTAATTAACTTTTCTTCGGGTGTTTGTGTATCCGGGCACGTCGTCACCTCCATGTCTTCGTTTGCCTTTTGTGTTTGGTGTCACATCACCTTTAATAAACCTGTTTTGCACAGCCGTTCCTCAGAGGGAAGACCGAGTGGGACATGTAATCGTAAGAGAGTGTGCTAGCTCAGTGGTCAGGTGTTGGGCTGTTAATCTAAAGGTTGTGGGTTCAAATCCCAGCTCCACTGAAGTTACCGATGTGCTGCAGGGACACGCTGTGCTCGCTTAGTACGTCCAACCATCATTATCTTCAGCTTTATCCTCTATTAGGGTCGCGGGGGGGGGTTCCCCATGCCCATCCAGGGGAGAACGTTTCGGGCGCTGGGCAGATACACCCAGGACACGACGCCAATCTATCACTGGACACACACTCACTCACACAAACACACTCTATATGGGGCAATTTGGAGAACTCAATTTGGACTGTGGGAGGAAACCAGAGAACCCGGAGGAAACCCACGCGGACACGGGGAGAACATGCAAACTCCACCCAGATTGGGATTCGAAACCGGAATCCCTAGCGCTGAGAGGAGAACATGCCAAACCACTAAGCCACCGTGCCGCTAAATGACTAACTGTCCATCCATCCATTATCTTCCGCTTTATCCTCTATTAGGGTCGCGGGTGGGGGGGGGGTTCCCAATGTCCATCCAGGGGAGAACGTCTCGGGCGCTGGGCAGATAGACCCAGGACAGGGCGCCAATCTATCGCTGGGCACACACACACTCACACAGACACACCCTATATGGGGCAATTTGGAGAATTCAATTGACCTTGATCCATGTTTTTGGACTGTGGGAGGAAACCGGAGAACCCGGAGGAAACCCACGCGGACACGGGGAGGACATGGAAACTCCACCCAGATTGGGATTCGAACCCGGGAAAGCCTAGCGCTGAGAGGAGAACATGCCAAACCACTAAGCCACCGTGCCGCTAAATGACTAACTGTCCATCCATCCATTATCTTCCACTTTATCCTCTATTAGGGTCGCGGGTTTAAAGTTTACAGGCGTCTTTTTTACCGGGACGCGGTTCTCAGGCGGAACTTTATGGGGCATGGAGATCTCTCTGAAATTCACAAAGCCCTGCTGGTTGACGTCCCAGTGCTTCTGCTCCCTGAAAAGAGAGAACATGCCAAAGATCAGGTCATGTGTGTGTGTGTTCAATGTGTGTGTGTGTTCTATGTGTGTGTGTGTTCTATGTGTGTGTGTGTGTGTTCTATGTGTGTGTGTGTATGTGTTGTTCTGAAAAGTTTGTGTGTGTGTGTGTGTTCTATGTGTGTGTGTGTTCTATGTGTGTGTGTGTGTTCTATGTGTGTGTGTGTGTTCTATGTGTGTGTGTGTGTCTATGTGTGTGTGTTCTATGTGTGTGTGTGTTCTATGTGTGTGTGTGTGTGTGTGTTCTATGTGTGTGTGTGTGTGTTCAATGTGTGTGTGTGTTCTATGTGTGTGTGTGTGTTCTATGTGTGTGTGTGTTCTATGTGTGTGTGTGTTCAATGTGTTTGTGTTCTATGTGTGTGTGTTCTATGTGTGTGTGTGTGTTCTATGTGTGTGTGTGTTTCTATGTGTGTGTGTGTGTTATGTGTGTGTGTTCTATGTGTGTGTGTGTGTGTTCTATGTGTGTGTGTGTTCTATGTGTGTGTGTGTGTGTCTATGTGTGTGTGTGTGTTCTATGTGTGTGTGTGTGTGTGTTTCTATGTGTGTGTGTGTTCTATGTGTGTGTGTGTGTGGTGGTTTCTATTTGTGTGTGTGTATGTGTCACCCCCGTGTGTGTTCTATGTGTGTGTGTGTGTTCTATGTGTGTGTGTGTGTTCTGTGCTAAAGGGGCAGAATAGAGATGTATCTTTTTTTTAAGTTATTTTAGACTATGTATTGATGTCCCCCACATTGTCCCACACGAACATCATCTCTGTCCCACAGCTGGACACCCCGGACTCTGGACACCCCGGACTCTGGTCACCTCGGTCACCCCGGACTCTGGTCACCCCGGTCACCCCGGACTCTGGTCACCCCGGACTCTGGTCACCCCGGACTCTGGTCACCCCGGACTCTGGTCACCCGGACTCTGGACACCCCGGACTCTGGTCACCCCGGACTCTGGTCACCCCGGACTCTGGTCACCCCGGACTCTGGTCACCCCGGACTCTGGACACCCCGGACTCTGGTCACCCCGGACTCTGGTCACCCCGGACTCTGGTCACCCCGGACTCTGGACACCCCGGACTCTGGACACCCCGGACTCTGGTCTCCCCGGACTCTGGACACCCCGGACTCTGGACACCCCGGACTCTGGACACCCCGGACTCTGGTCACCCTGGACTCTGGTCTCCCCGGACTCTGGTCACCCCGGTCACCCCGGACTCTGGTCACCCCGGAATCTGGTCACCCCGGTCACCCCGGACTCTGGTCACCCCGGACTCTGGTCACCCCGGACTCTGGTCACCCCGGACTCTGGTCTCCTCGGTCAGGATGTAAACGTTGTTTAAACCAATAAGAGACTCACTGATTGATGATGTCACCGCTGGCATCGAACAGCTTGTTGAGGCTGAAAATGGGTCCGTTGATGCAGACCACACAGCTGGGCTGCAGATTCAGAGAAAGCACCGTCACCACCACCACCACCACCAACCACCATCACCACCGTCACCACCATCACCACCATCACCACCATCACCAACCACCATCACCATCACCACCACCACCACCACCAACCACCGTCACCACCGTCACCACCGTCACCACCGTCACCACCATCACCACCATCACCACCACCAACCACCGTCACCACCATCACCACCACCACCACCACCACCACCAACCACCGTCATCACCACCATCACCATCACCACCACCACCACCACCAACCACCGTCACCACCACCACCAACCCCGCAGAGCAGCGCGCAGCAACCACCCAAACGATAGGACACGCCCCCTTCCCCTCCACTTACTGTCCACTTTCTGCAAAGATGGACTTTGTAGTTCTACAATTCCATTCTGTAGTTCCATCTGTTTGAGTTCTACACTACACACTGTGTTCTCTGTTCTAATGGTCAGAACCCCAATAGTACCACCACAGAACAGGGATTATTTGGTCCTATCCCGGCCGCATCACTGAAACCCCCCTCAATCCACCACCCAAATGATACCTGTTCTGTGATGCTCCTGAGAACCAACAGAGAACCAACAAAAAAGAACAGACGGACTACAGTCTGTAATTAAAAATCTACAAAGTCCAACCATATGGTAAGTGGAGGACATAGAGGACGAAGCCCGAATGGGCGTGTCCCAACTGTTGCCTGGTGCCGTTGGGTTCTGTGTGTGTGTGTATATTTGTCCTACGTCGATCGACGAGAACGTGGCCATGTGCAGTCCCACATAAACCCCGAAGGAGATCCCAAAGATGGCGATCCTGTCCTCACGCAGCTCTGGGTGATCTCGCAGGAGCTGCCATGCGGCCTGAACAGAGGATATAAGAAAAAAATTTTTTTTTTTTTAATAAGGTGGTCGCTGAGAGCAGAAGGAAGATGTTCTTTGCTTTAGTGACATCACTGCGCTCACGTTGAAGTAGGAATCTCCCACGTTGATGCGTTTGGGGGGTCCCGGGAGGTCTTCATGATCGAAGTACGCCAGAGTCATGCAGGCGTAGCCGTGTGAGGCCAACAGGGAGGCGCGGTACTCCACCAGGCCCCTGGCCAAGCCCCAGAGATCCAGCACCGCGGGGAACGGACCTGGACCTGGAGCAATTACAGAGGGTTCTGAACCGATGTTCTGTTTTATAGAATTACAGAGGGTCCTGAACCGATGTTCTGTTTTATAGAATTACAGAGGGTTCTGAACCGATGTTCTGTTTTATAGAATTACAGAGGGTTCTGAACCGATGTTCTGTTTTATAGAATTACAGAGGGTTCTGAACCGATGTTCTATTTTATAGAATTACAGAGGGTTCTGAACCGATATTCTGTCTTATAGAATTACAGAGGGTTCTGAACTGATGTTCTGTTTTATAGAATTACAGAGGGTTCTGAACCGATGTTCTGTTTTATAGAATTACAGAGGGTTCTGAACCGATGTTCTGTTTTATAGAATTACAGAGGGTTCTGAACTGATGTTCTATTTTATAGAATTACAGAGGGTTCTGAACCGATGTTCTGTTTTATAGAATTACAGAGGGTTCTGAACCGATGTTCTGTTTTATAGAATTACAGAGGGTTCTGAACCGATGTTCTGTTTTATAGAATTACAGAGGGTTCTGAACCGATGTTCTGTTTTATAGAATTACAGAGGGTTCTGAACCGATGTTCTGTTTTATAGAATTACAGAGGGTTCTGAACCGATGTTCTGTTTTATAGAATTACAGAGGGTTCTGAACCGATGTTCTGTTTTATAGAATTACAGAGGGTTCTGAACCGATGTTCTGTTTTATAGAATTACAGAGGGTTTCTGAACCGATGTTCTGTTTTATAGAATTACAGAGGGTTCTGAACCGATGTTCTGTTTTATAGAATTACAGAGGGTTCTGAACCGATGTTCTGTTTTATAGAATTACAGAGGGTTCCTGAACCGATGTTCTGTTTTATAGAATTACAGAGGGTTCTGAACCGATGTTCTGTTTTATAGAATTACAGAGGGTTCTGAACCGATGTTCTGTTTTATAGAATTACAGAGGGTCCTGAACCGATGTTCTGTTTTATAGAATTACAGAGGGTTCTGAACCGATGTTCTATTTTATAGAATTACAGAGGGTTCTGAACCGATGTTCTGTTTTATAGAATTACAGAGGGTTCTGAACCGATGTTCTGTTTTATAGAATTACAGAGGGTTCTGAACCGATGTTCTGTTTTATAGAATTAGAGGGTTCTGAACTGATGTTCTGTTTTATAGAATTAGAGGGTTCTGAACCGATGTTCTGTCTTATAGAATTACAGAGGGTTCTGAACTGATGTTCTGTTTTATAGAATTACAGAGGGTTCTGAACCGATGTTCTGTTTTATAGAATTACAGAGGGTTCTGAACCGATGTTCTGTTTTATAGAATTACAGAGGGTTCTGAACCGATGTTCTGTTTTATAGAATTACAGAGGGTTCTGAACTGATGTTCTGTTTTATAGAATTAGAGGGTTTCTGAAACTGATGTTCTGTTTTATAGAATTACAGAGGGTTCTGAACTGATGTTCTGTTTTATAGAATTAGAAGGTTCTGAACCGATGTTCTGTTTTATAGAATTACAGAGGGTTCTGAACCGATGTTCTGTTTTATAGAATTACAGAGGGTTCTGAACCGATGTTCTGTTTTATAGAATTACAGAGGGTTCTGAACCGATGTTCTGTTTTATAGAATTACAGAGGGTTCTGAACCGATGTTCTGTTTTATAGAATTACAGAGGGTTCTGAACCGATGTTCTGTTTTATAGAATTACAGAGGGTTCTGAACCGATGTTCTGTTTTATAGAATTACAGAGGGTTCTGAACCGATGTTCTGTTTTATAGAATTACAGAGGGTTCTGAACCGATGTTCTGTTTTATAGAATTACAGAGGGTCCTGAACCGATGTTCTGTTTTATAGAATTACAGAGGGTTCTGAACCGATGTTCTATTTTATAGAATTACAGAGGGTTCTGAACCGATGTTCTGTTTTATAGAATTACAGAGGGTTCTGAACCGATGTTCTGTTTTATAGAATTACAGAGGGTTCTGAACCGATGTTCTGTTTTATAGAATTAGAGGGTTCTGAACTGATGTTCTGTTTTATAGAATTAGAGGGTTCTGAACCGATGTTCTGTCTTATAGAATTACAGAGGGTTCTGAACTGATGTTCTGTTTTATAGAATTAGAGGGTTCTGAACCGATGTTCTGTTTTATAGAATTACAGAGGGTTCTGAACCGATGTTCTGTTTTATAGAATTACAGAGGGTTCTGAACCGATGTTCTGTTTTATAGAATTACAGAGGGTTCTGAACTGATGTTCTGTTTTATAGAATTAGAGGGTTCTGAACTGATGTTCTGTTTTATAGAATTACAGAGGGTTCTGAACTGATGTTCTGTTTTATAGAATTAGAAGGTTCTGAACCGATGTTCTGTTTTATAGAATTACAGAGGGTTCTGAACCGATGTTCTGTTTTATAGAATTACAGAGGGTTCTGAACCGATGTTCTGTTTTATAGAATTACAGAGGGTTCTGAACCGATGTTCTGTTTTATAGAATTACAGAGGGTTCTGAACCGATGTTCTGTTTTATAGAATTACAGAGGGTTCTGAACCGATGTTCTGTTTTATAGAATTACAGAGGGTTCTGAACCGATGTTCTGTTTTATAGAATTACAGAGGGTTCTGAACCGATGTTCTGTTTTATAGAATTACAGAGGGTTCTGAACCGATGTTCTGTTTTATAGAATTACAGAGGGTTCTGAACTGATGTTCTATTTTATAGAATTACAGAGGGTTCTGAACCGATGTTCTGTCTTATAGAATTACAGAGGGTTCTGAACCGATGTTCCGTTTTATAGAATTACAGAGGGTTCTGAACCGATGTTCTGTCTTATAGAATTACAGAGGGTTCTGAACTGATGTTCTGTTTTATAGAATTAGAGGGTTCTGAACCGATGTTCTGTTTTATAGAATTACAGAGGGTTCTGAACCGATGTTCTGTTTTATAGAATTACAGAGGGTTCTGAACCGATGTTCTGTCTTATAGAATTACAGAGGGTTCTGAACCGATGTTCTGTTTTATAGAATTACAGAGGGTTCTGAACCGATGTTCTGTTTTATAGAATTACAGAGGGTTCTGAACCGATGTTCTGTTTTATAGAATTAGAGGGTTCTGAACTGATGTTCTGTTTTATAGAATTACAGAGGGTTCTGAACTGATGTTCTGTTTTATAGAATTAGAAGGTTCTGAACCGATGTTCTGTTTTATAGAATTACAGAGGGTTCTGAACCGATGTTCTGTTTTATAGAATTACAGAGGGTTCTGAACCGATGTTCTGTTTTATAGAATTACAGAGGGTTCTGAACCGATGTTCTGTTTTATAGAATTACAGAGGGTTCTGAACTGATGTTCTATTTTATAGAATTACAGAGGGTTCTGAACCGATGTTCTGTTTTATAGAATTACAGAGGGTTCTGAACCGATGTTCTGTTTTATAGAATTACAGAGGGTTCTGAACCGATGTTCTGTTTTATAGAATTACAGAGGGTTCTGAACCGATGTTCTGTTTTATAGAATTACAGAGGGTTCTGAACCGATGTTCTGTTTTATAGAATTACAGAGGGTTCTGAACCGATGTTCTGTTTTATAGAATTACAGAGGGTTCTGAACCGATGTTCTGTTTTATAGAATTACAGAGGGTTTTCTGAACCGATGTTCTGTTTTATAGAATTACAGAGGGTTCTGAACCGATGTTCTGTTTTATAGAATTACAGAGGGTTCTGAACCGATGTTCTGTTTTATAGAATTACAGAGGGTTCTGAACCGATGTTCTGTTTTATAGAATTACAGAGGGTTCTGAACCGATGTTCTGTTTTATAGAATTACAGAGGGTTCTGAACCGATGTTCTGTTTTTATAGAATTACAGAGGGTTCTGAACCGATGTTCTGTTTTATAGAATTACAGAGGGTCCTGAACCGATGTTCTGTTTTATAGAATTACAGAGGGTTCTGAACCGATGTTCTATTTTATAGAATTACAGAGGGTTCTGAACCGATGTTCTGTTTTATAGAATTACAGAGGGTTCTGAACCGATGTTCTGTTTTATAGAATTACAGAGGGTTCTGAACCGATGTTCTGTTTTATAGAATTAGAGGGTTCTGAACTGATGTTCTGTTTTATAGAATTAGAGGGTTCTGAACCGATGTTCTGTCTTATAGAATTACAGAGGGTTCTGAACTGATGTTTTTCTGTTTTATAGAAACCGATTATAGAGGGTTCTGAACCGATGTTCTGTTTTATTATAAATTACAGAGGGTTCTGAACCGATGTTCTGTTTTATAGAATTACAGAGGGTTCTGAACCGATGTTCTGTTTTATTAGAATTACAGAGGTTTCTGAGACTGTTCTGATAAAAATGTTTCTGATGAAAAAATTGTTTCTGTTTTATAGAATTAGAGGGTTCTGAACTGATGTTCTGTTTTATAGAATTACAGAGGGTTCTGAACCGATGTTCTGTTTTATAGAATTACAGAGGGTTCTGAACCGATGTTCTGTTTTATAGAATTACAGAGGGTTCTGAACCGATGTTCTGTTTTATAGAATTACAGAGGGTTCTGAACCGATGTTCTGTTTTATAGAATTACAGAGGGTTCTGAACCGATGTTCTGTTTTATAGAATTACAGAGGGTTCCTGAGGGTTCTGAACCGATGTTCTGTTTTATAGAATTACAGAGGGTTCTGAACCGATGTTCTGTTTTATAGAATTACAGAGGGTTCTGAACCGATGTTTCTGTTTTATAGAATTACAGAGGGTTCTGAACCGATGTTCTGTTTTATAGAATTACAGAGGGTTTCTGAACCGATGTTCTGTTTTATAGAATTACAGAGGGTTCTGAACCGATGTTCTGTTTTATAGAATTACAGAGGGTTCTGAACCGATGTTCTGTTTTATAGAATTAACTGATGAGGGTTCTGAACCGATGTTCTGTTTTATAGAATTACAGAGGGTTCTGACCGATGTTCTGTTTTATAGAATTAAGGGTTCTGAACCGATGTTCTGTTTTATAGAATTACAGAGGGTTCTGACCGATGTTCTGTTTTATAGAATTACAGAGGGTTCTGACCGATGTTCTGTTTTATATAGAATTACAGAGGGTTCTGAACTGATGTTCTGTTTTATAGAATTACAGAGGGTTCTGAACCGATGTTCTGTTTTATAGAATTACAGAGGGTTCTGAACCGATGTTCTGTTTTATAGAATTACAGAGGGTTCTGAACCGATTACAGAGGGTTCTGAACCGATGTTCTTTTTATAGAATTACAGAGGGTTCTGAACTGTTTTATGTTCTGAACTGTTCTGTTTTATAGAATTACAGAGGGTTCTGAACCGATGTTCTGTTTTATAGAATTACAGAGGGTTCTGAACCGATGTTCTGTTTTATAGAATTAGAGGGTTCTGAACTGATGTTCTGTTTTATAGAATTACAGAGGGTTCTGAACCGATGTTCTGTTTTATAGAATTACAGAGGGTTCTGAACCGATGTTCTGTTTTATAGAATTACAGAGGGTTCTGAACCTGATGTTCTGTTTTATAGAATTACAGAGGGTTCTGAACCGATGTTCTGTTTTATAGAATTACAGAGAGGTTCTGAACCGATGTTCTGTTTTATAGAATTACAGAGGGTTCTGAACCGATGTTCTGTTTTTTTTAGAATTACAGAGGGTTCTGAACCGATGTTCTGTTTTTATAGAATTACAGAGGGTTCTGAACCGATGTTCTGTTTTATAGAATTACAGAGGGTTCTGAACTGATGTTCTGTTTTATAGAATTACAGAGGGTTCTGAACCGATGTTCTGTTTTATAGAATTACAGAGGGTTCTGAACCGATGTTCTGTTTTATAGAATTACAGAGGGTTCTGAACCGATGTTCTGTTTTATAGAATTACAGAGGGTTCTGAACTGATGTTTCTGTTTTATAGAATTACAGAGGGTTCTGAACCGATGTTCTGTTTTATAGAATTACAGAGGGTTCTGAACCGATGTTCTGTTTTATAGAATTACAGAGGGTTCTGAACCGATGTTCTGTTTATAGAATTACAGAGGGTTCTGAACCGATGGTTCTGTTTTATAGAATTACAGAGGGTTCTGAACCGATGTTTCTGTTTTATAGAATTACAGAGGGTTCTGAACCGATGTTCTGTTTTATAGAATTACAGAGGGTTCTGAACCGATGTTCTGTTTTATAGAATTACAGAGGGTTCTGACCGATGTTCTGTTTTATAGAATTACAGAGGGTTCTGAACCGATGTTCTGTTTTATAGAATTACAGAGGGTTCTGAACCGATGTTTTCTGTTTTTATAGAATTACAGAGGGTTCTGAACCGATGTTCTGTTTTATAGAATTACAGAGGGTTCTGAACCGATGTTCTGTTTTATAGAATTACAGAGGGTCCTGAACCGATGTTCTGTTTTATAGAATTACAGAGGGTTCTGAACCGATGTTCTGTTTTATAGAATTACAGAGGGTTCTGAACCGATGTTCTGTTTTTTTATAGAATTAGAGGGTTCTGAACTGATGTTCTGTTTTATATAGAATTACAGAGGGTTCTGAACCGATGTTCTGTTTTTATAGAATTACAGAGGGTTCTGAACCGATGTTCTGTTTTATAGAATTACAGAGGGTTCTGAACCGATGTTCTGTTTTATAGAATTACAGAGGGTTCTGAACCGATGTTCTGTTTTATAGAATTACAGAGGGTTAACTGATGTTCTGTTTTATAGAATTACAGAGGGTTCTGAACCGATGTTCTGTTTTTATAGAATTTACAGAGTTTCTGAACTGATGTTCTGTTTTATAGAATTACAGAGGGTTCTGAACCGATGTTCTGTTTTATAGAATTACAGAGGGTTCTGAACCGATGTTCTGTTTTATAGAATTACAGAGGGTTCTGAACTGATGTTCTGTTTTATAGAATTACAGAGGGTTCTGAACCGATGTTCTGTTTTATAGAATTAGAGGGTTCTGAACTGATGTTCTGTTTTATAGAATTACAGAGGGTTCTGAACCGATGTTCTGTTTTATAGAATTAGAGGGTTCTGAACTGATGTTCTGTTTTATAGAATTACAGAGGGTTCTGAACTGATGTTCTGTTTTATAGAATTACAGAGGGTTCTGAACTGATGTTCTGGGTGTGAGGGTGTGCTGGATCAGTGATCAGGGCGTTGGGTTATCAATTGGAAGGTTGTGGGTTCGAATCCCAGGTTGTGGGTTCCTAAGCAAGGCCCTTGACTCTAATTGCTCCGTGGTTGTTGTAGGGCCAACCCTGGGTTCTGACCACAACCATAAGGTTGGGGTACCTGATGCTTAATGACCAAATGTAATGTATCTGATGTAATTACTCAGTTATAAAGCGCCACCCTCTCAATTCTGAAGAACCAACAGAGGAACGATCTGTATTATTATTATATAAATATTATATATAGGGGTGGAACGATGGCTTAGTGGTTTAGCATGTTCTCCTCTCAGCACTTGGGATTCCCGGTTCGAATCCCAATCTGGGTGGAGTTTCCATGTCCTCCCCGTGTCCGCGTGGGTTTCCTCCAGGTTCTCCGGTTTCCTCCCACAGTCCAGAAACATGGATCAAGGTCAATTGAGTTCTCCAAATTGCCCCATATAGAGTGTGTATGAGTGAGTGAGTGTGTGTCCAGTGATAGATTGGCGTCCTGTCCTGGGTGTATCTGCCCAGCGCCCGAAACGTTCTCCCCTGGATGGGCATGAGGAATTCCCCCCCCCCCCCCCCGCGACCCTAATAGAGGATAAAGCGGAAGATAATGAATGAATGAATGAATATATACAGGGCGGCACGGTGACTTGTGGTTTGGCATGTTCTCCTCTCAGCACTAGGGATTCCCGGTTCGAATCCCCATCTGGGTGGAGTTTGCATGTTCTCCCCGTGTCCGCGTGGGTTTCCTCCGGGTTCTCCGGTTTCCTCACACAGTCCAAAAACATGGATCAAGGTCAATTGAGTTCTCCAAATTGCCCCATATAGAGTGTGTCTGTGTGTGAGTGTGTGTCCAGTGATAGATTGGCGCCCTGTCCTGGGTCTATCTGCCCAGCGCCTGAAACGTTCTCCCCTGGATGGGTATGGGGAACCCCCCCCCACGACCCTAATAGAGGATAAAGCTGAAGATAATGGATGTATTTATATATATTTTTTTTACTTTATTTTTTTTATTAGGTTTTTATTAAGTACCTGGAGGGAGGAATAAGGTTCCCACTATTCCGTCTTGCCGTATTTCCGTCCTCCTGACCCCCGGCGCCATATACCAGCGCTCGAGTGAGACGGCAGCCAACTCGCACCCCTGTCCCTCTCCCCTCGTCCTCATCGACCGAAGACAAGTGTCCCTCCAGAACAGACAGGTCCACCACAAACGGAGACGCCACGTTCAACTTACGCATCCTGTAAGTGACAATCGATCACACGGAATGATGACGTAATACACGACGTTTCACGACTCACGCCACCGCCCGACTCGCGCCGCCGCCACCCGACTCACGGCACCGCCCGACTCGCGCCACCGCCCGACTCGCGCCACCGCCCGACTCGCGCCGCCGCCCGACTCGCGCCGCCCGCCGCCCGACTCACGCCACCACCACCCGACTCACGCCACCGCCCGACTCACGCCACCACCACCCGACTCACGCCACCCGCCCCGACTCACGCCACCACCACCCGACTCACGCCACCGCCCGACTCACGCCACCACCACCCGACTCACGCCACCGCCCGACTCGCGCCACCGCCCGACTCACGCCACCACCACCCGACTCACGCCACCACCACCCGACTCACGCCACCGCCCGACTCGCGCCACCGCCCGACTCGCGCCGCTGCCCGACTCGCGCCTGCCCGACTCGCGCCACCGCCCGACTCACGCCACCACCACCCGACTCACGCCACCGACCGGAAGCCGACTCGCGCCACACGGCCCGACTCGCGCCGCCGCCCGACTCTCACCGCCGCCCGACTCACTGCCGCACCACCAACCGACTCACGCCACCCGCCCGACTCGCAGCCACCGCCCGACTCACGCTCCGCCGCCCGACTCCACGCCGCCTAGCCGCGTACTCATCGCCGCCGCCCCGACTCACGCCACCACCACCCCGACTCACACGCCACCGCCCCGACTCGCGCCACGCCGCCCGACTCGCGTCTCGCCGCGCCCGACTCGCGCCGCTAGCCCCCGACCCAACTGCCGCCGCCCGAAGAGGTTATAACGTCACGCGCACCGCCCGACTCACGCCACCGCCCGACTCACGCCACCGCCCGACGGTCACGCCACCGCCCGACTCACGCCACCGCCCAACGGTCACGCCAACGCCCGACTCACGCCACCACCCAACGGTCACGCCACCACCCGACGGTCACGCCACCGAGCCCTCACACCACCGCCCGACTCGCCCCACCGCCTGACTCGCCCCACCGCCCGACTCACGCCACCGCCCGACTCACGCCACCACCCGACTCACGCCACCGCCCGACTCACGCCACCACCCCCGACTCACCCCACCGCCCGACTCACGCCACCACCACCCGGCTCACGCCGCCCGACTCACGCCACCGCCCGACGGTCACAGCGCCACTGGTCCTACCTCAGGGCTCGTTGTCCAGGTGCAGGCTGCAGACTCCAGAACAGTCCCATTGGCTCGCAGCCGACGAAGGAACCGCCCACCGAGGAATGTTTGGTTACTATAGCGACAAAAGCGTTAAAGGTTTTCTTCTGACTACTTTAACATTTTTTTAAATTGCTCATGTTTAATAATAAGGGCGACATGCGGGCTTAGTGCTTTAGCATGTTCTCCTCTCAGCACTAGGGATCCCCGGTTAGGAATCCCAATCTGGGTGGAGTTTGCATGTCCTCCCCGTGTCCGCGTGGGTTTCCTCCGGGTTCTCCGGTTTCCTCCCACAGTCCAAAAACATGGATCAAGGTCAATTGAATTCTCCAAATTGCCCCATATAGAGTGTGTGTGTGTGAGTGAGTGTGTGTCCAGCGATGGATTGCCCCCAATGTTCCTGGGTGTATCTGCCCAGCGTCCGAGGACGTTCCCCTATGGTGCATGAGGCCCCCCGCCCCGCGACCATTGTCCCAGGATCCAAGCCAGAGATAAAGAATGAACGATATACTACAGGGTGGCACTGGGCTTAGTTGTTTGGCATGTTCTCCTCTGACAGGGCTGGGGATTTCCCAGTCTAAATCCCAGCTGGGTGGAGTTTTGCACCTCCACGTGTCCACGTGTGTTTCCCTCCAGTGTCACCAGGTTTTCAGACCACAGTCCTATTATGGATCAAGGTGCAATTTTCAAATTAGAACTCAATTGATGACCTTGATCCATGTTTTTGGACTGTGGGAGGAAACCCACGGGGACACGGGGAGGACATGGAAACTCCACCCAGATTGGGATACGAACCTGGAATCCCTAACGCTCAGAGGAGAACATGCTAAACCACTAAGCCCGCGTGCCGCCCCGTCTAATGTACGTAGTGTTTATTACACCGTGGCGTCCTGTGACTTTGGAACTGATGCAATAGACCCTGAAACACGGGGTGGGTGTCCCCACAGCGTGACATGTGAGGCTTTTAAATCTGCCCCAAAACCCACAGTTGGGGTACTTACAGTCCACCTGCCCGTCTTGGTCCGTGTGGTAATGAGAGACGGACTCCCACAAATCTCCGTCCTCTATGATGGTCCGAGCCCTCACGGTCACCGGCGAGTTTGGAGGTAGATTATACGCCTTCACCTCCACCTGCTCGTCCACTAAAGCCCGGGTGGGCGTGGCCTTCAGGACGGGAACCGACTCGCGGTGTCTCCATCTCACCCGCCCTGTACGGAGGACACACCCGTCATCAAGCTTCCCTTTAAACAGAACAGTACGTCGAGAACCCGCGTGAAGCACGCCGGTCGCTATAGAAACCGAGTCGTGAGTTTGGATTTAAACTTCTATAATGATTAAGTTCATTAAGATCATTAAGTTGGCAGCACGGTGGCTTAGTGGTTTAGCACGTTCTCCTCTCAGCGCTAGGGATTCCCGGTTCGAATCCCCATCTGGGTGGAGTTTCCATGTCCTCCCCGTGTCCGCGTGGGTTTCCTCCGGGTTCTCCGGTTTCCTCCCACAGTCCAAAAACATGGATCAAGTCAATTGAATTCTCAAAAAATTGCCCCATATAGAGTGTGTGTGTGTGAGTGCCAAGTGATAGATTGCCCCCCTGTCCTGGGTCTATCTGCCCAGCGCCCGAAACGTTCTCCCCTGGATGGACATGGGGAACCCCACCGCGACCCTAATAGAGGATAAAGCGGAGAGATAATAAATGAATGAATATTATTTACAACTAATTCAAATTCCCGGTTCGAATCACAATCTGGGTGGAGTTCGCATGTCCTCCCCGTGTCCCCGTGGGTTTCCTCCGGGTTCTCCGGTTTCCTCCCACGGTCCAAAAACATGGATCGAGGTCAACTGAATTCTCCAAATTGCCCCATATAGAGTGTGTCTGCACTGGGCACACACTCTGAGTGAGTGTGTGCCCAGCGATAGATTGCCCCCCTGTCCTGGGCATATAGAATATATATATATATATATATATATATATATATATATATATATATATATATATATATATATATTTTTTTTTTTTTTTTTTTTTTTTTTCAAAACTTTTTTTTATTAAGTTTGTCACTGTGTGCTCGGCAATAGATTGCCCCCCTGTCCCGAAACCTGGGTTTCCTCCGGGTTCTCCAGTTTCCGCCCACAGTCCAAAAACATGGATTTGAGCTCTCCAAATTGCCCCATATAGAGTGTGTGTGTCTGTGTGAGTGAGTGTGTGCCCAGTGATAGATTGCCCCCCTGTCCTGGGTGTATCTGCCCAGCGTACGAAACGTTCTCCCCTAGATGGGCATGGGGAACCCCCCGACCCTAATAGATGATAAAGCGGAAGATGATGGATGGATGGACGGACAATTCGCCTCAAACTTTTTGGACTGTGGGAGGAAACGGGAGAACCCGGAGAAAACCCAGGCGGACACGGGGTGAACATGCAAACCACGCAGATTGGGATTCGAACCTGGAATCCCTAGTGCTGAGAGGAGAACATGCTAAACCACTAAGCCACAGTGGCCCCTCTTCAAATGATAGCTAAACATTAAGAATTACATCCATATTGCATGGTGGAGAGGAGGTTTTTTTCTTTTCTTTGTTTTTTTTTTTTTTGCATAAACTTTAAGCAGATAAGTACAGGATACAAGAAAAGTCTTGAAAAATCCAAATGCAAGCAAAAAAAAAAATATATATATATATAAATAAAAAAAACAAAAAAGCTCGTTCCACTGTAGTTACACTGTGATAACAGGAGCGTGCAGCGTTCAAAGGCTGACGTTGTTTTTGGGTAAAGGGTCAGAGTTGTGCAGGAAACGAGGCCGCGTCTTACCTCTCACAGCTTTTACATTTAAAACAGGATTCAGTTTGTGATGAAGACATGACATGGATCGAGCAGAGAACATCGACACGCTCATCTTTCTCCAGAGTCTTCAGTATGAGGGTCACTTCACTGGAACTAAGGTTTTTTTTTTTTTTTTTTTTTTTTTTTTTTTTTTTTTTTTTTGCAAAACTGCTCATAAAACAATGAAAGCTTTAAAATGCGCACGTCGTCCAGCGCCGCCTTAATTCACTACAAATAAAAATGAAAACTAATAAAAATAAACGGTCTTCCTGAAAACCTGGAACTGCGGACCGCGTCACCCGGGAGAGGCGCGTTCACGCGGGCGGCGCGCGGCCGCCATTTATACGAGCACGTCGACGCGCGTTCACGGCGGTGTGGACTGCACAGTGGACTGACTGCGGCTTAGTGGTTTGGCATGTTCTCCTCTCAGCGCTGGGGATTCCCGCTTCGAATCCCCCAATCTGGGTGGAGTTTCCATGTTCTCCCCCCCCCGTGTCCGCGTGGGTTTCCTCCTTGTTCTCCGGTTTCCTCCCGCAGTCCAAAAAACATGGATCAAGGTCAAATTGAGTTCTCCAAATTGCCCCATATAGAGTGTGTCTGTGTGAGTGAGTGTGTGTCCAGTGATGGATTGCCCCCCTGTCCTGGGTGTATCTGCCCAGCGCCCGGAACGTTCTCCCCTGGATGGGCATGGGGAACCCCCGCGACCCTAATAGAGGATAAAGCGGAAGATAATGGATGGATGGATGGACTGCCTCGTGCACGAGCATCCATCTATTCACAGAACAACATTTCAGACACAACATCAAAAAATCATTTATAAAATTGTGCTTTTATGTTTGTAATATTCATTCATTCATCATCTTCCACTTTATCCTCTATTAGGGTCGCGGGGGGGGGGGGGGGGGGGGGGGGGGGTTCCCCATGTCCATGTCCATCCAGGGGAGAACGTCTCGGGCGCTGGGCAGATACACCCAGGACAGGACACCAATCTATCACTGGACACACACTCACTCACACAGACACACTCTATATGGGGCAATTTGGAGAATTCAATTGACTTGATCCATGTTTTTGGACTGTGGGAGGAAACCGGAGAACCCAGAGGAAACCCACGCAGACACGGGGAGAACATGGAAACTCCACCCAGATGGGGATTCGAAACGGGAATCCCTAGTGCTGAGAGGAGAACATGCTAAACCACTAAGCCACCGTGCCGCCTATTATTATTGTTGTTGTTGTTGTTATTATTATTATTATTTTATTATTATTTTTATTTTTATTATTATTGTATTATTGTTTTATTTTCCGTCCCGTGTCCAAACCTCTTCGTCTTTCATTCGTCATTCAAAAACCGAACACTTAAGATTTTTTTTTGTTGTTGTACGCTTCCAACAGTTTAGGGAAGGGCTCGTTTGCTGTTCCTGTAGTACTTTGGACCCGCGCGCACAAATCAAAGCCCAGCGGCAGCCAATAAGAAACGCTTCAGCTGATTGCACATGCTGTCCGCTAGATGGCGCCAATACGCCATCAGGCCATCATTCCTGACCATAGTTTTCAAACGGTTTGAATACAGAACAAATTTACACAAAACACACATTTATATATTACTGAAAATAATTACAAAAATATATTAATAATATGGGCGGCACGGTGGTTTAGCATGTTCTCCTCTCAGCGCTAGAGATTCCCGGTCTCCCCTGGATGGGCATGGGGAAACACCCCCCCCCCAACCCGCGACCCTAATAGAGGATAAAGCTGAAGATAAGATAGAGCTTTATTTGCCCCACAATGGGGAAATTCACATTCTCAGCAGCAGTTACATTAGAAATTAAAAAAAAAAAAAAAAAAAAAAAAAAAAAACTTTTTTTTTTTTAAAGAATTAGAAATCTATATCACACACACGATATTTTCTAATTTTCAGTTATGATAATGGCTGGATGGATATATATATATAATAATATAAACAATAAAATAATATAATATAAACAACTGGAAATGCTCAAATGTTTAATTGTTGTTATTTTGTAATTAAAAAAAAAAAAAAAAAAACGCAAAAGAGATGATGATGACAATGATTACAATTATAATTAATAATAGTAGTATTGGGCGGCACGGTGGCTTAGTGGTTTGGCATGTTCTCCTCTCAGCGATAGGGATTCCCGGTTCGAATCCCCATCTGGGTGGAGTTTCCATGTTCTCCCCGTGTCTACGTTGGTTTCCTCCGGGTTCTCCGGTTTCCTCCCACAGTCCAAAAACATGGATCAAGTCAATTGAATTCTCCAAATTGCCCAATATAGAGTGTGTCTGTGAGTGAGTGTGTGTCCAGCGATGGATTGGCGTCCTGTCCTGGGTGTATCTGCCCAGCGCCCGAGACGTTCTCCCCTGGATGGGCATGGGGAACCCCACCGCGACCCTAATAGAGGATAAAGCGGAAGATAATGAATGAATGAGTATTAAAACTGTTATCGTAATCATTATTACTCTGTAGTTGTTGTCAATGCAAGGGGCTTTAATTTTGTAATTCCCTGCTGTTTTTTGGGGGGGTTCCGTCCAAAATATCATTTTCGCGCCCTTTGCAACTTAAAAAACAAACTGTGCCGCAACGTGCTTCATTTTCTTCACCTTTCTTATTTTAAATCGCAATATTTTCGATATTTTGGTCAGACCGCAGGTGACGTCGCATGTTTGCTGTTTCATTCCCAGCTTTCCGCAGAGCTCCCTAACTAGTGGACTCCGTAGGGAGCGGTGAGTGGATTGGGACGCCGGCCGCCGTTCCAACGTTATTTGAACGTTTTTCCGTCACTTTCATGGTTTTTATGTGTTTAATTTACACCGCGGTGTTTTATAGATTTAACACTCTCGCTCGTTTATATCCCGTTTTTTTTTTAAACGTGTTGTAAGATAAGAATAAACACCGAGTTCGATTGAACGTCGAGTTAGCGTCGTAAACAAAGGTGCTAACGTGCTAACAGCTAGCGGCTTGGTTTTCTTATATAAAATGTTCAGTGTTTTTATTTTTGTTTTTGTTCGATTCGCGTCGTGATCGATTCTAAAGACTGCAGAATGGAAAAAGGTAATAATAATAATAATAATTTATAAAGTTTATATATTTACCGAAGCGATGTGAATATTAAAGTGTTTTTACTTCTTTTAGAAATAAATGTTTACGTTTAACATAAAAAAAAAAAACATCAGCACCTCAGATCACCTTAAAGCATTTTAATTCATAATTTGTATTTTTGGCTATACATTATGGGCGGCACGGTGGCTTAGTGGTTTAGCATGTTCTCCTCTCAGCGCTGGGGATTCCCGGTTCGAATCCCAATCTGGGTGGAGTTTCCATGTTCTCCCCGTGTGTCCGCGTGGGTTCCCTCCGGGCTCTCCGGTTTCCCCCCACAGTCCAAAAAACATGGATCAAGGTCAATTCATTCATTATCTTCCGCTTTTTCCCTCTATCAGGTTGTGGGGGGGGGGGTTCCCCATGCCCATCCAGGGGAGAACGTTTCGGGCGCTGGGCAGATACACCCAGGACAGGGGGGCAATCTATCACTGGACACACACTCACCCTCACACACACACACACACACTATATGGGGCAATTTGGAGAACTCAATTGACTTGATTCATGTTTTTGGACTGTGGGAGGAAACCGGAGAACCCGGAGGAAACCCACGCAGACACGGGGAGAACA
The DNA here is from genome assembly GCA_019802505.1 of Corydoras sp. C115. Lineage (NCBI taxonomy): Eukaryota > Metazoa > Chordata > Actinopteri > Siluriformes > Callichthyidae > Corydoras > Corydoras sp. C115. The sequence goes on along the minus strand of JAFMOC010000569.1, from coordinate 523,109 downwards.
TTGAAACTCCACCCAGATTGGGATTCGAACCGGGAATCCCCAACGCTGAGAGGAGAACATGCTAAACCACCAAGCCACCATGCCGCCCGATCAAGTCAATTGAATTCTCCAAATTGCCCCATATAGAGTGTGTGTGTGTGAGTGAGTGTGTGTCCAGCGATAGATTGGCGCCTGTCCTGGGTGTATCTGCCCAGCGCCCGAGATGTTCTCCCCTGGATGGGCATGGGGAACCCCCCCCCCCCATGGACTAACTTAAAGTGGGACGTCATAAAAGCTGCTGTAATTGTAGATGTCCTTATATTTGTAGTGGTCCTCACTCATAATCTGCATCCCAATTCACCTGACAGGTACTGACTGGGGTTGAGGTCAGAGTTCTGCGAAGGCTGTCAAGTTCTCCCACATCAAACGAACCCACCACTCACCGAGAACCTTACAGAACCTTCATGCAGAAACAGAAACGGGTACTTCCCCAAACTGTTCTAAATCACCTGGATTTTGTGATTAGGGGTGTGTCCTTATACTTCCATCCATTCGTTATCTCCCGCTTTATCCTCTATTAGGGTCGCGGAGGGGGGGGGGTTCCCCATGCCCATCCAGGGGAGAACGTTTCGGGCGCTGTGCAGATACACCCAGGACAGGGCGCCAATCTATCGCTGGACACACACTCACTCACACAGACACACTCTATATGGGGCAATTTGGAGAACTCAATTGACCTCGATCTATGTTTTTGGACTGTGGGAGGAAACCGGAGAACCCGGAGGCAACCCACGCAGACACGGGGAGAACATGGAAACTCCACCCAGATGGGGATTCAAACCAGGAATCCCCAGCGCTGAGAGGAGAACATGCCAAACCACTAAGCCACCGTGCCGCCTTGTTTTAGCATCCACAGAAGTTCATTCTTCCATTATCTTCCGCTTTATCCTCTATTAGGGTTGCGGTGGGGGGTTCCCCATGCCCATCCAGGGGAGAACGTCTCGGGCGCTGTGCAGATACACCCAGGACAAGGGGGCAATCTATCGCTGGACACACACTCACTCACACACACACACACTCTATATGGGGCAATTTGGAGAACTCGATTGACCTCGATCCATGTTTTTTGGACTGTGGGAGGAAACCGGAGAACCCAGAGGAAACCCACGCGGACACGGGGAGGACATGGAGACTTCACCCAGATGGGGATTCGAACCGGGAATCCCTAGTGCTGAGAGGAGAACATGCCAAACCACTGAGCCACTTTGCCGCCCTTGTTTTAGCATCCACAGAAGTTAATTAAATTAATCAACTCAATCTCTTTGTGTGTGTGTGTTTGTGGTGTGTGTGTGTTTGTGGTGTGTGTGTGTTTGTGGTGTGTGTGTGTTTGTGGTGTGTGTGTGTTTGTGGTGTGTGTGTGTGTGTGTGTGTGTGTATGTATATATATAGATATAAAGGCAGAAGTGTCTCCAGTGCAGGTTGGAGGGTTAAAGGTTGGAAACCTTGCAGCGCAGGGCAAATCTGAGGACGAAGAGTCGGCGATAATGAAAGACGTGAAAAGGCCGGTTCCGCAGTCGTTCACCGGAGGGGGTCTCGTTCCCAAAAGGAGAAGTTCCTCCAGGTACAGTTTGGACTTCTGCACCTCAGAAACCTTTTTATAAGGTTCCTAACATGCCTTCTCATTATGTCCTGGGACATGTTGGACGTTTGAAACTGCATTTTAAGGACATTTTAAGGTTCTTCTGCAGTGGGGGGACTTTCTCGTCACATTGGATGTGAGTGGACGGCGATGGTTCCGGTCTCAGGCGTACAGCAGTGTTCACGGGATCACAGAAGAACCTTATTAGAATGTTTGTTGTCGTATAAATGGAAATAAATAAATCTGACCAGGAGAGGGAGCCGGAGGTGATGGAGGACTAATATGGATGGATGGAACAGGGTGAGGGCGGCACGGTGGCTTAGTGGTTTAGCACGTTCTCCTCTCAGCGCTGGGGAATCCCACTTTGAATCCCCATCTGGGTGGAGTTTCCATGTCCTCCCCGTGTCCGCGTGGGTTTCCTCCGGGTTCTCCGGTTTCCTCCCACAGTCCAAAAACATGGATCAAGTTCTCCAAATTGCCCCATATAGAGTGTGTGTGTGAGTGAGTGTGTGTCTAGTGATAGATTGCCCCCCTGTCCTGGGTGTAACTGCCCAGCGCCCGAAACGTTCTCCTCTGGATGGGCATGGGGAACCCCCCCCCCCCTCCCCCGCGACCCTAATAGAGGATAAAGCGCAAGATAATGGATGGATGCTCAGTATGGGGCAGCATGGTGCCTAAGTGGTTTAGCATGTTCCCCTCTCAGCGCTGAGGATTCCCAGTTTGAATCCCAATCTGGGTGGAGTTTGCATGTTCTCCCCGTGGGTTTCCTCCGGGTTCTCCAGTTTCCTCTCACAGTCCAAAAAAACATGGATCAAGGTCAATTGAGTTCTCCAAATTGCCCCATATAGAGTGTGTCTGTGTGAGTGAGTGTGTGTCCAGTGAAAGATCTGCCCAGCGCCCGAGATGTTCTCCCCTGGATGGGCATGGGGAACCCCCCCCCCCCACGACTCTAATAGAGGATAAAGCTGAAGATGATGGATGGATGGAGGTAACAGAGTGTCCTGCACATCTTCTCCTTCACAGGTCCATTAAGAGAAAGAAGTTCGATGATGAGCTGGTGGAGAGCAGTCTGGTCAAATCCTCCACTCGGGTCAAAGGTCCGCCGGGTCTGGAGCCCCTCCGATGTCCCGGCGTGGAACCGTCGTCCAACGAGAAACGAAAGGTGAGGGGGAACTGTTTAAGTTCAGCTTGTGGTACCACTCCATAGTTACCCCTCACGATATCTTTCGAGGTCTTTGATCCGTTTCTCTGTGGGCGCTGGGTTTCAGCTGTCGAAGTCCAGCATGTCGTTGACCCCGCCCCTCGGCATGGTGATGACGCCGTCGCCCATCACGAAGCGGATGAAGAAGAGCAAGCAGCCGCTGCAGATCACCAAAGACCTCGGACGCTGGAAGCCCACCGACGACCTGCTGCTCATCAACGCCGTGCTGCAGGTTCAACGCTTAACCCGCGCTCCCTTCCTATTGAAACGCCGTGTCCTCACACTCCTGCTGAACGTACGTGTGTGTGTGTGTGTGTGTGTGTGTGTGTGTGTGTGTGTGTGTGTGCAGACCACAGATCTGACGTCGGTTCATCTGGGGGTGAAGTTCAGCTGTCGGTTCACACTGCGAGAGATTCAGGAGAGATGGTACGCTCTGCTCTACGATCCCGTTATTTCCAAGTGAGTTATAGTTACTACACACACACACACACACACACACACACAGAGGCCTTGACGTTCCAAAGCTACAGAACGTACACAACGTTCCCGATGAGAGCTTTGGCTGCACAAGTAAAGATAAGAACGTTAAGACTTTATTTTTTATTTTTTAAATAAGCCTTTAGGGGGCAGCACAGTGGCTTAGTGGTTTGGCACGTTCGCCTCTCAGCGCTGGGGATTCCCGGTTCGAATCCCCATCTGGGTGGAGTTTCCATGTCCTCCCCGTGTCCGCATGGGTTTCCTCCGGGTTCTCCGCTTTCCTCCCACAGTCCAAAAAACATGGATCAAGTCAATCGAGTTCTCCAAATTGCCCCATATAGAGTGTGTCTGTGAGTGTGTGAGTGAGTGTGTGCCCAGCGATAGATTGCCCCCCCTGTCCTGGGTGTATCTGCCCAGCGCCCGAAACGTTCTCCCCTGGATGGGCATGGGGAACCCCCCCCCCACTCTAATAGAGGATAAAGCAGAAGATAGTAGATGGATGTTCAGTATGGGTCAGCACGGTGCCTAAGTGGTTAAGCATGTTCTCCTCTTAGTGCTGGGGATTCCCAGTTTGAATCCCAATCTGGGTGGAGTTTGCATGTTCTCCCCGTGTCCGCGTGGGTTTCCTCCGGGTTCTCCGGTTTCCTCCCACAGTCCAAAAAACATGGATCAAGTCACGTGAGTTCTCCAAATTGCCCCATATAGAGTGTGTCTGTGTGAGTGAGTGTGTGCCCAGCGATAGATTGCCCCATGTCCTGGCTGTATCTGCCCAACGTTCTCCCCTGGATGGGCATAGGGAACCCCCCCCCCCCCCCCCCCATATCACTGATGTTTATGAAACACCGCGGCTGCTTAACTGTTTCTCATTTTGACACTTTGGAGGCAGCCTTTCCTCTGCTGTCCACTAGATGGTGCTCTAAGGCACACTGCTCGATGATGATGGCTGCTCTTTATTAATGTTGTATTTGAATTGTTCGCTGCAGATTGGCCTGGCAGGCCATGAGACAGCTCCACCCAGAGGCCATCGCCGCCATTCAGAGTAAAGCCCTGTTCAGTCAGGCGGAGGAGGCCCTGCTGGCCAAGATCAGCTCTGTAAGCGCACACACACACACACACACACACACACACACATTTATATGCATATTTTACATAGATTTCTGTTCATTTCATAAAGACATGCGCAAACCTTAACTAGAAACACTATTACCCGAACGTTAACCATAACTATAACCATGCAGGGTATTACTTTATAACATGGTGAGGTCCAACTTGCTTCCCTAAACCAGGTTTTGGTAAAGGACCAGTGGTACTGAGTGGAACATCTAACTTCATCCATCCATTATCTTCTGCTTTATCCTCTATTAGGGTCGCGGGGAGGGGGGGGTTCCCCATGCCCATCCAGGGGAGAACTTTTCGGGCGCTGGGCAGATACACCCAGGACAGGGCGCCAATCTATCACTGGACACAGACTCACTCACACAGACACACTCTATATGGGGCAATTTGGAGAACTCAATTGACCTTGACCCATGTTTTTTGGACTGTGGGAGGAAACCGGAGAACCCGGAGGAAACCCACGCTGACACAGGGAGGACATGGAAACTCCACCCAGATTGGGATTCAAACAGGGAATCCCTAGAGCTGAGAGGAGAACATGCTAAACCACTAAGCCACCGTGCCGCCTACTTTATATTTAAATATTAAATATTCCATCCATCCATTATCTTCTGCTTCATCCTATATCAGGGTGACGGGGGGGGGGGGGGTTCCCCATGCCCATCCAGGGGAGAACGTCTCGGGCGCTGGGCAGAAACACCCAGGACAGGGCGCCAACCCATCGCTGGACACACACTCACTCACACACACAGACACACTCTATATGGGGCAATTTGGAGAACTCAACTGACTTGATCCATGTTTTTGGACTGTGGGAGGAAACCGGAGAACCCGGAGGAAACCCATGCGGACACGGGGAGGACATGGAAACTCCACCCCGATGGGAATTCGAACCGGGAATCCCTAGTGCTGAGAGGAGAACATGAAATAAAGCAGCAACGAGTATAAAAGGTAGCATGTTATTGTGAGGGGAACGTGTCATGGGGCATGGGAGAACGATGGGAGGGCATGACGCAGAAATCATTTAAATGTTTTGTCTCCGAGCAGAACAGTCAGCCGAAGCTGGAGGTCTTCCAGGATTTGCTGAATAAGCACCCCAATGTGTTTTACCCCTCGCGCACCCCAAAGAGTTTACTCATCCACTGGCAGCTGCTGAAGCAGTACTACCTACTGGACGACCAAAGTGGTAAACATGAGCACGCAAAACGTTTTATACAGCCATCTGAGGATGTAAAAATAATATATAAAAATAATATATAAAAATCATATGTAAAAATCATATATATAAATCATATATAAATCAGATCATAATCACGTTCCTACATCCACACCCTGTCCGGTCCTCAGTTCAGCCTCTGCCTAAAGCTGACCAGGTCCTGAACTTCTCCGACGCCGAGCAGATGGTGGACGACGCCAAGCTGAAGTAATCACACACACACACACACACACACATTTACATCACACAATAAATAAGGTTTAAAAAGAAAAAGCTTTGTCCTCTATTAGGGTCGGGGGGGGGGGAACGTTTCGGGCGCTGGGCAGCCAATCTATCGCTGGACACACACTCACTCACTCACACAGACACACACTATATGGGGCAATTGGGAGAACTCAATTGACCTTGATCCATGTTTTTGGACTGTGGGAGGAAACCCACGCGGACACGGGGAGAACGCGGACTCTCCTCCCAGATTGGGATTCGAACCGAGAATCCCCAGTGCTGAGAGGAGAACATGCCAAACCACTAAGCCCCCGTGCTGCTCATATATATTCATTCATTCATTCATTATCTTCCGCTTTATCCTATATTAGGGTCGCGGCATGGGGGGGGGGGGTTCCCCATGCCCATCCAGGGCTATCTATCGCCAGGGCTATCTATCGCCGGGCACACACTTACTCACACACACACTCTATGTGGGGCGATTTGGAGAATTCAATTGACTTGATCCATGTTTTTGGACTGTGGGAGGAAACCGGAGAACCCGGAGGAAACCCACACGGACATGCAAACTCCACCCAGATTGGGATTCGAATCGGGAATCCCTAGTGCTGAGAGGAGAACATGCTAAACCACTGAGCCACTGTGCCGCCCTATATATATAGACTACTAAAAATGATGATTTTGTGTGTTTTAGGGACAGCAGAGATGAAGTACTAGAACAAGGTCGGTTGCCAGTTTCTGCATTATTGTCCTTTTTTTTAGTTTCTGATTTATGTTGCAGGTTTAGTTTTTTTTAGTTTCTATTTTATGTTGCAGGTTTAGTTTTTTTAGTTTCTGATTTATGTTGCAGGTTTAGTTTTTTTTAGTTTCTGATTTATGTTGCAGGTTTAGTTTTTTTTAGTTTCTGATTTATGTTGCAGGTTTAGTTTTTTTTAGTTTCTGATTTATGTTGCAGGTTTAATTTTTTTTAGTTTCTGATTTATGTTGCAGGTTTAGTTTTTTTAGTTTCTGATTTATGTTGCAGGTTTAGTTTTTTTTAGTTTCTGATTTATGTTGCAGGTTTAATTTTTTTTAGTTTCTGATTTATGTTGCAGGTTTAGTTTTTTTTAGTTTCTGATTTATGTTGCAGGTTTAATTTTTTTTAGTTTCTGATTTATGTTGCAGGTTTAGTTTTTTTTAGTTTCTGATTTATGTTGCAGGTTTAGTTTTTTTTAGTTTCTGATTTATGTTGCAGGTTTAGTTTTTTTAGTTTCTGATTTATTTTGCAGGTTTAGTTTTTTTAGTTTCTGATTTATGTTGCAGGTTTAGTTTTTTTAGTTTCTGATTTATGTTGCAGGTTTAGTTTTTTTTAGTTTCTGATTTATTTTGCAGGTTTAGTTTTTTTAGTTTCTGATTTATTTTGCAGGTTTAGTTTTTTTTTTTAGTTTCTGATTTATGTTGCAGGTTTAGTTTTTTTTAGTTTCTGATTTATGTTGCAGGTTTAGTTTTTTTTAGTTTCTGATTTATTTTGCAGGTTTAGTTTTTTTTAGTTTCTGATTTATGTTGCAGGTTTAGTTTTTTTTTAGTTTCTGATTTATGTTGCAGGTTTAGTTTTTTTTTAGTTTCTGATTTATGTTGCAGGTTTAGTTTTTTTAGTTTCTGATTTATGTTGCAGGTTTAAGTTTTTTTTAGTTTCTGATTTATGTTGCAGTTTAATTTTTTTTAGTTTCTGATTTATGTTGCAGGTTTAGTTTTTTTTAGTTTTTCTGATTTATGTTGCAGGTTTAGTTTTTTTTAGTTTCTGATTTATGTTGCAGGTTTAGTTTTTTTTAGTTTCTGATTTATGTTGCAGGTTTAGTTTTTTTTAGTTTATGATTTATTTTGCAGGTTTATTTTTTTTTTTTAGTTTCTGATTTATGTTGCAGGTTTAGTTTTTTTTTTTTAGTTTCTGATTTATGTTGCAGGTTTTTTTTTTTTTTTTAGTTTCTGATTTATGTTGCAGGTTTAGTTTTTTTAGTTTCTATTTTATGTTGCAGGTTTAGTTTTTTTTAGTTTCTATTTTATGTTGCAGGTTTAGTTTTTTTTAGTTTCTGATTTATGTTGCAGGTTTAGTTTTTTTTAGTTTCTGATTTATGTTGCAGGTTTAGTTTTTTTTAGTTTCTGATTTATGTTGCAGGTTTAGTTTTTTTTAGTTTCTGATTTATGTTGCAGGTTTAGTTTTTTTTAGTTTCTGATTTATGTTGCAGGTTTAATTTTTTTTAGTTTCTGATTTATGTTGCAGGTTTAGTTTTTTTTAGTTTCTGATTTATGTTGCAGGTTTATTTTTTTTTAGTTTCTGATTTATGTTGCAGGTTTAGTTTTTTTTAGTTTCTGATTTATGTTGCAGGTTTAGTTTTTTTTAGTTTCTGATTTATTTTGCAGGTTTAGTTTTTTTTTTTAGTTTCTGATTTATGTTGCAGGTTTAGTTTTTTTTTTTAGTTTCTGATTTATGTTGCAGGTTTAGTTTTTTTTTTTAGTTTCTGATTTATGTTGCAGGTTTTTTTTTTTTTTTTAGTTTCTGATTTATGTTGCAGGTTTAGTTTTTTTAGTTTCTATTTTATGTTGCAGGTTTAGTTTTTTTTAGTTTCTATTTTATGTTGCAGGTTTAGTTTTTTTTAGTTTCTGATTTATGTTGCAGGTTTAGTTTTTTTTAGTTTCTGATTTATGTTGCAGGTTTAGTTTTTTTTAGTTTCTGATTTATGTTGCAGGTTTAGTTTTTTTTAGTTTCTGATTTATGTTGCAGGTTTAGTTTTTTTAGTTTCTGATTTATTTTGCAGGTTTAGTTTTTTTAGTTTCTGATTTATTTGCAGGTTTTTTAGTTTTTTTTAGTTTTTTTAGTTTCTGATTTATGTTTGCAGGTTTAGTTTTTTTTTAGTTTCTGATTTATTTTGCAGGTTTAGTTTTTTTTTTAGTTTCTGATTTATTTTGCAGGTTTAGTTTTTTTTAGTTTTGATTTATGTTTGCAGGTTTAGTTTTTTTTTTAGTTTCTGATTTATGTTGCAGGTTTAGTTTTTTTTAGTTTCTGATTTATGTTGCAGGTTTAGTTTTTTTTTTCAGTTTCTGATTTATGTTGCAGGTTTAGTTTTTTTAGTTTCTGATTTATGTTGCAGGTTTAGTTTTTTTTAGTTTCTGATTTATGTTGCAGGTTTAGTTTTTTTTAGTTTCTGATTTATGTTGCAGGTTTAGTTTTTTTTTTGTTTCTGATTTATGTTGCAGGTTTAGTTTTTTTTTAGTTTCTGATTTATGTTGCAGGTTTAGTTTTTTTTTTGTTTCTGATTTATTTTGCAGGTTTAGTTTTTTAGTTTCTGATTTATTTTGCAGGTTTAGTTTTTTAGTTTCTGATTTATGTTGCAGGTTTAGTTTTTTAGTTTCTGATTTATGTTGCAGGTTAATTTCTGTGGTGATTAAATCCTCGCGTTCTTCTCGTTTATCTGCAGAGCTCATGATCGCAGATCGACACCAGAAGAGAGAGATCAAGCAGCTGGAGCAGGAGCTCCCCCGATGGCAGGTGTTAGTGGACAGCATCACCGGTCAGTCTCTCTCTCTCTCTCTCTCTCGCTCTCTCTTTTTGTACTTATACATTTAAACATCACAATGTTGTCGAGAGGACATTTGACTTCAGAAGTCCCACTATACATTTAAAATCTTCACACTGACAATTTTTTATATTATTTGTTATTTTTTGTTGTTCTCAGCTTGGTCACATGATTAGATCTTAAATCCCGCTGTACGATGTAAACTGTGTATGCAAATTATATAATGAAAATAAGGGTTAAATCACAGGATGGCGCTGTGTTCCCAAAACATTTAACCAATCTGGGTGGAGTTTCCATGTCCTCCCCATGTTCGCGTGGGTTTCCTCCGGGTTCTCCGGTTTCCTCCCACAGTCCAAAACATGGATCAAGGTCAATTGAATTCTCCAAATTGCCCCATATAGAGTGTGTGTGTGTGTGTGTGAGTGAGTGTGTGTCCAGTGATAGATTGGCGCTCTGTCCTGGGTGTATCTGCCCAGCGCCCGAAACGTTCTCCCCTGGATGGGCATGTGTAAAGCGTCCAATAAATGACCAAATGGAAATGTAGTATATTTCACAGACACGTTTAAAAGTACCGTATTTTCCAGACCATAAGGCGCACCGTACTATAAGGCGCAGTCTGAATTAGGGACTGTATTTCTGTACGGTACTTATTCTGTACGGCAGCGTATTATAAGGCACTCGCTAAAACATACGATCTACAAGAAAAAGTAAAGGATGCAAAACGCTGATTTATTCCATTGAAGTTTAGTCTATTTGATAAAACACACATTATTTTAATCTCTCTTCTCCCACAAATCCATCAGCGTCGTCGTCTTCTGTGTCTGAATTAAAAAGCCGGTTCTCTATCGAGCACTCCGGTGTTCCCTCTCATCGATGTCCGAGTCCGTCTCGTCTCCGGGCGGCCGTTCGGCGACGACGCCGGCTTTCGCCAAAGCTCGGACGACGGTCACGGCAGAGACCTCGGCCCAGGCGTCCACAATCCATTCACAGACGGTGGCGTAACTCGCCCCGCCGCCGCCTCCCGAGTTTTAGTAAACGTGTGTTCGCCGTCTATCATCCATCGCTCCCACGCCGCCCGCGACTTTACTTTAAACGCCCCGTTTACCCCAACGTCCAGCGGTCGGAGTTCTTTATTTAATCCTCCCGGAATGACGGCGAGCTCCGGATTAATTTTCTTCACTCGGCTTTTCTGTGAGATGAGCGCGCATGGAGTCACAGACCAGCAGGGCGGCGATGTGGGGAACAAAAAAACACCCGGTCAAACAACAAAACTTTTATAGAGTTTGGAACTCAGTACACGTATAAGGCGCACCGGATTATAAGGCGCATGTCCGAAAATTTTAGGCCTTAGGTGCGCCTTATAGTCCGGAAAATACGGTATTTATACAAACTGGATCTTTTCACCGTTTGCTCTTCATGCTGAAGGTTTCATGTTGTGTTTGACCTCGAGCTTCAGCGTGTTATTGCTGTAAACATATGAACACCCGAGCCAAACGGATCGGAACGTTCTCCCGCTTTGTGCACTGTGCCGCTCTGACGGGTTCTTGCTGCGTCCGCAGGTATGAACTCACCTGACTTCGACAACCAGACGTTGGCGGCGTTAAGAGGCCGAATGGTCCGTTACCTCATGCGCTCTCGGGAGGTAAGTCACCGATTACGTCACACGCCCCATGGTCACGGTTCGGTTTTCAAAACTTCGCCGTACTTTCTAAACATCACACACTCGGCCCGAAAAAGCCAAAAGACTTGATTTTCCTTATTTTTTATTTTTTAATGAGGAACTGCTCATTAAAGAGGGTCTTTTTTTTTATCTCCGCTGTAAATATTATTCATTCATTCATTATCTTCCGCTTTATCCTCTATTAGGGTCGCGGGGTGGGAGGAAGGGGGGGTTCCCCATGCCCATTGAGGGGAGAACGTTTCGGGCGCTGGACAGATACACCCAGGACAGGGCGCCAATCTATCGCTGGACACACACTCACTCACACAGACACACTCTATATGGGGCAATTTGGAGAACTCATCTGACTTGATCCATTTTGGACTGTGGGAGGAAACCGGAGAACCCGGAGGAAACCCACGCGGACACGGGAAGAACATGGAAACTCCACCCAGATGGGGATTCGAACTGGGAATCCCTAGCGCTGAGAGGAGAACATGCTAAACCACTAAGCCACCGTGCCTCCGCTGTAAATTCATTCATTCATTATCTCCCGCTTTATCCTCTATTAGGGTCGCGGGGGGGTTCCCCATGCCCATCCAGGGGAGAACGTTTCGGGCGCTGGGCAGATACACCCAGGACAGGGCGCCAATCCATCGCTGGACACACAATCACTCACACACACACTTCATATGGGGCAATTTGGAAAACTCAATTGACCTTGATCCATGTTTTTGGACTGTGGGAGGAAACCGGAGAACCCGGAGGAAACCCACGTGGACACGGGGAGAACATGGAAACTCCACCCAGATGGGGATTCGAACCGGGAATCCCTAGAACTGAGAGAACATGCTAAACCACTAAGCCACCATGCCGCCCTCCGCTGTAAATTCATTCATTCATTATCTCCCGCTTTATCCTCTATCAGGGTCGTGGGGGGGTTCCCCATGCCCATCCAGGGGAGAACGTTTCGGGCGCTGGGCAGATAGACCCAGGACAGGGCGCCAATCCATCGCTGGGCACACACTCACTCACACAGACACACTCTATATGGGGCAATTTGGAGAACTCAAAAGCTCTTAAAATACAATTTAAATTCGACCCTGTTACTGTAATTTGTGGATATTCTACAGCAGTGGCCGCGCTCACATATTCCATTCAGCAAGTAGTAATGGCCGGTATTGTTGTGGCAAAAAAAAAAAAATTTCTTCTTTATTGGAAATTGCCCCATGCTCCTTCATTCAAACACTGGTTGTCCGAGATGCTCAATTTTGTGTCAATGGAGCTTTCATGTGGTCGCGGTCAGGGTGCTCAAAACTCTACCAACCGAACCTGGAAACCTATATTGGATTATGTCAAAGGACAGTGATATGGATTTGTGTTTTTGTTTTGATGAACTATTTTTATTTGTTTAAGTTGTATTTGAAATCAGTGTAGCGGCACGGTGGCTTAGTGGTTTAGCATGTTCTAGGGATTCCCGGTTCGAATCCCCATCTGGGTGGAGTTTCCACGTTCTCCCCGTGTCCGCATGGGTTTCCTCCGGGTTCTCCGATTTCCTCCCACAGTCCAAAAACATGGATCAAGTTAATTGAGTTCTCTAAATTGCCCCATATAGAGTGTGTCTGTGTGAGTGAGTGTGTACCCAGCGATGGATTGGCGCCCTGTCCTGGGTGTATCTGCCCAGCGCCCGACAGTTCTCCCCTGGATTTGGGGTTTTTTGCGACCCTAACAGAGGATAAAGCGGAAGATAATGAATGAAATCAGTGTACTCGTTTTTCTTATAATTAATGGTATTATTATTGTTAGGGTTTTTTTTTTTTTGTTTTTTTTTTTCCTTTTTTTTTTCTTCCTTTGTTACTTTGTATGTATCTGGATGCGGGTTGGGGCTTGGGTTTTGAAATACTGTTCTTATGCTTGTTGAAAATATAAAATAAAAAAAATATAAAAAAAATTTAAAAAATCCAACGCATTTGTATTCAGATCACGCTGGGTCGAGCCACCAAGGACAAACAGATAGACGTGGACCTGTCTTTAGAAGGACCGGCGTGGAAAATCTCCCGACAGCAGGGTACAAATTCCAAACAGTACTAAAAAAAAAAGGTCTGGGACGCCTTCAGTGTTTTCATTTGTGTTTTTTTTTTTTTTTTTTTTTTTTTTTTTCTTTTTTGCAGGAATCATCAAACTGAAAAACAACGGCGATTTCTTCATCGCAAACGAGGGCCGCAGACCCATCTACATCGACGGCAGGCCCGTTCTCTCGGGAAACAAGTGGAAGCTGAATAACAACTCCGTATTAGAGGTTTGAGACTTTTCTTTATCCCGCTATCTCACCCAGGGAGACGAGGGCGGGGCACTTAAATGTTCACTTCATTAATACGGGCGGGGGTGTGATTCAGATTGTGGACGTGTTGCTGTGTTTGCAGAACATTGTGTGCTCATTTTTTTTTTTTTTTTTTTATTGCAACAAGTAACACACTCATGTATTTAGTAACTTTGTGGAAACAGTTTAGGGAAGGCCCTAGGTTTCAACATAACTTTGCCCCAGTGCATGTCCATAAATGTGAGTTTATTTGTCTGACCTGCACGGAACCTTAACCTCCACCCCGTCTAACACTTGCTCTCCACCCCACCAATGCTCTTCTGGCTGAACGAGTAAAAATTCCCATGTTACTACAAACGCTATGGGGCAATTTTATCCTTTATCCTTTAGTAGAGTAGCGGGGGGGTTCCCCATGCCCATCCAGGGGAGAACGTTTCAGGCGCTGGGCAGATACACCCAGGACAGGGGGGCAATCTATCACTGGACACACACTCACTCACACAAACACACTATATGGGGCAATTTGGAGAATACAATTGACTTGATCCATGTTTTTTGGACTGTGGGAGGAAACCGGAGAACCCAGAGGAAACCCATGCGGACACGGGGAGAACATGGAGACTCCACCCAGATTGGGATTCGAACCGGGAATCCCCAGTGCTGAGAGGAGAACATGCTAAATCCACTAAGCCACTGTGCTGCCCCCATTATCTTCTGCTTTATCCTCTACTAGGGTCGCTTGGGGGGGGGGGGGGGGTTCCCCATGCCCATCCAGGGCATTTTGGGTGCTGGGCAGATACACCCAGGACGGGACGCCAATCTATCGCTGGACACACACACACAGACACACTCTATATGGGGCAATTTGGGGAACTCGAATTGACCTTGATCCATGTTGTTGGACTGTGGGAGGAAACCGGAGAACCCGGAGGAAACCCACGCAGACACGGGGAGGACATGGAAACGCCACCCAGATGGACATGTAACCATTAAAACGAGGTTTGTGAATCCAGTAGAAATATCAAAGAAAGTTTTTTTTTTTTTTTTTTTTTTTTTTTTTTTTTTTTTTTTTTTTTTTAATTCAGGAAACATTTTATTTATTTTTTTTTTGTCCGTCTTTCAGATCGCAGGTCTTCGTTTTGTGTTCCTCATCAACCAGGAGCTCATCTCCCTCATCAAAGCCGAAGCAGCCAAGATGAACCAGCAGTGAACCCACACCCCCGTCCCCACACCCCCGTCCCCACACCCCCGTCCCACGCCCCCGTCCCCACGCCCCCGTCCCCACGCCCCCGTCCCCCACGCCCCCGGTCCCACCCCCCCGTCCCCACGCCCCCGTCCCACACCCCCGTCCCACACCCCCATCCCCACACCCCCGTCCCACACCCCCGTCCCGTCCCACGCCCTCCCCCCACGCCCCCGTCCCCACACCCCCGTCCCGCCCCCGTCCCCACGCCCACACCCCCGTCCCACACCCCCGTCCCACCCACACCCCCGTCCCACACACCCCGTTCCCGTCCCACACCCCCGTCCCCACACCCCCGTCCCCCCACACCCCCGTCCCCACACCCCCGTCCCCACAACCCCCGTCCCCACACCCCGTCCACACGCCCCCCGTCCCCACACCCCCGTCCCCACACCCCCGTCCCCACGTCCCCGCCCCCGTCCCCAACCCCCGTCCCCACAACCCCCGTCCCCACAACCCCCGTCCCCACAACCCCCGTCCCACAACCCCCGTCCCCACACCCCGTCCCACACCCCCCGTCCCCACAACCCCCCGTCCACACACCCCCGTCCCCACACCCCACGCCCCCGTCCCACGCCCCCGTCCCACGCCCCCGTCCCCCACGCCCCCGTCCCCACGCCCCCGTCCCCACGCCCCCGTCCCCACAACCCCCGTCCCCACACCCCCGTCCCCACACCCCCGTCCCCACACCCCCGTCCCCACACCCCCGTCCCCCACACCCCCGTCCCCAAACCCCCGTCCCCACAACCCCGTCCCCACACCCCGTCCCCACACCCCCGTCCCCACACCCCGTCCCCACACCCCCGTCCCCACACCCCCGTCCCCACACCCCCGTCCCACACCTCCATCAGTACGGCGGAGGAAGACGTCCCAGTTAATGAGAACTGTTCCGAAAAGCCAGCTTTTTGTTCCCCCTCATTCGTTACGATCGATCCTCTACGTTAAAGATCACGCGAGCTGGAGAGATGAATAACCCACATGCCCAAAATAAAAATGTTAATATCTGAACCTGCCCCCGAATTTGACTTCTAATCTCCGTACGGCCTGCATTTTAACGTGACGTGAAAAGTAGGCGGAGCTAATCGTATTTAACCCTAACAGAGGCGTAAAAGCGTTTTATAAACTGGTTTTGGTACAGACAGCCAATCAGCTGTAAGTAGCAGCCACGCTCTTGAGTCTTTAATTAAGTTGTTGGGTTCCACGTTAATGAACCTTAATTAACAGCGATATCTTCATACTGGGGCAGCACGGTGGCTTAGTGGTTTAGCATGTTCTCCTCTCAGGGCTGGGGATTCCCGGTTCGAATCCCCGTCTGGGTGGAGTTTCCATGTCCTCCCCGTGTCCGTGTGGGTTTCCTCCGGGTTCTCCGGTTTCCTCCCACAGTCCAAAAACATGGATCAAGTCAATTGAGTTCTCCAAATTGCCCCATATAGAGTGTATCTGTGTGAGTGAGTGTGTGCCCAGCGATGGATTGGTGTCCTGTCCTGGGTGTATCTGCCCAGCGCCCGAAATGTTCTCCCCTGGATGGGCATGGGGAACCCCCCCCACGACTCTAATAGAGGATAAAGCGGAAGATAATGAATGAATGAAAATATATATATATATATATATATTATATATTATATATATATATATATATATATATATATATATATTTATATATATATATATATATATATATATATATATATATAAATATAATATTATAATAATATAAATTTAGAATTTGGGATTTAGAATTTGCGCTGGGCAGATACACCCAGGACAGGACGCCAATCTATCACTGGACACACACTCACTCACACAGACACACTCTATATGGGGCAATTTGGAGAATTCAATTGACTTGATCCATGTTTTTGGACTGTGGAAGGAACCCGGAGGAAACCCACGCAGACACGGGGAGAACATGGAAACTCCACCCAGATTGGGATTCTTCGAACTGGGAATCTCTAGAGCTGAGAGGCAAACGTGGCTTAGTGGTTTAGCACCGTGCTTAGTATATATATATATATATATATATATATATATATATATATATATATATATATATATATATATATATATAAATATATATATAAATTTATCATTTAAATTATATGTATTATATATATAAATAAGCTTAAAATTTTCTTTATGTTTACGTTTTTAAAGCAGGACTTTTTTTTTTAAATCTGCATCTTTAGGTCCAAACCTTAACGGGGGGGGGGGGGGTGTGTATGTGCAGGAACTTTAATGAATTAAAATTTGAATGTTTTTTAGTGTTTTGAGTGGATTCCTCTGACATTCGATCGACATCTCGGCGCGTTATCAAAAACAAACAGAGATACAGAGCAGTAAAGTGATTATTCTCTCATAAATAATTCTTATCTTTCTTCGGGAGTAAAACCTTCAGCCTTCAGCCAAACGCGCTGACTTTTTATTAATAACTTTAAGAATTATCGCACCCACGCTTCTGACGTCATTCCACAAACTTATGGATTAACGTGTTTAAAGCTATATAACTTTAATATCATTTCATCATAACGTTATTTTTTTTTAGAGCAATGTTCCTTAATTCTGGTTCAGAAACAACAAACAAAAGGCACATTTTCTTTTATTTATTAAAAATATATATATATATATATATATATTAGTATATATATATGTATATACTGTACTGTTATGAATTGGGGCGGCATGTTGGCTTAGTGGTTTAGCATGTTCTCCTCTCAGCACTAGGGAATCCCCATCTGGGTGGAGTTTCCATGTTCTCCCCGTGTCTGCATGGGTTTCCTCCGGGTTCTCCGGTTTCCTCCCACAGTCCAAAAACATAGGATCAAGTCAATTGAATTCTCCAAATTGCCCCATATAGAGTGTGTCTGTGTGAGTGAGTGTGTGCCCAGCGATGGATTGGCGTCCTGTCCTGGGTGTATCTGCCCAGCGCCCGAGACGTTCTCCCCTGGATGGGCATGGGGAACCCCTCCACCCCCTGCGACCCCAATAGAGGATAAAGCGGGAGATAATGAATGAATGTTATGAATTGAGGGCAACACAGTGGCTTAGTGGTTTAGCATGTTCTCCTCTCAGCTCTAGGGATTCCCGGTTCGAATCCCCATCTGGGTGGAGCTTCCATGTTCTCCCCATGTGAGCGTGAGTTTCCTCCGGGTTCTCCGGTTTCCTCCCACAGTCTAAAAACATAGATCAAGTCAATTGAATTCTCCAAATTGCCCCATATAGAGTGTGTCTGTTTGAGTGAGTGTGTGCCCAGCGATAGATTGGCGTCCTGTCCTGGGTGTATCTGCCCAGCGCCCGAAACGTTCTCCCCTGGATGGGCATGGAGAACCCCCCCGCCTCCGCGACCCCAATAGAGGATAAAGCGGAAGATAATGAATGAATTGGTCGGTTGGTGTGGTGTGTGTTCTTGTTACGCAGTTTTGTTGGTTAGCTGAAGAGTAACTGACATATTTGAAGTTCAAAAAGAAAAAAGAAAATGAAATGATCCTCTCAACCGGACGGTAAATAAAGTGGAAGAACCAGATGAACAACTGCAGTAGGGTTCAAGTCTCCATCAAGAACATAATGTTTAGTTGTGTTAACCACATGAGAACGATGCCGTGCCTCTTTATGTTTTGGTTCTTTACTGAACGTATAGTCTGTATTTAAAATGACACATGTACATGTCAAAAAATGAGTATGCACCATGTGACCATCAAAAATCTGCAGTGCACTAAAGATACACGGATGTTCTACTCGTAGTTCTTTATTCCGACTTCACATTTCGGAGGTTACCGCTCATAGAGCCTGCATGACCATGTGACTGTGTAGTAGTGTGCTACAATAATACATACTATATATGGTGTGTGTGGGGGGGGGCAGTATGTCGTATATACTGGTGTAGTATGTCCTGTAGTAGTGTGCTTTGTTACCTCCAGTCATAATGTATTATATATAGTAGGTATTATGAATGGAGGCAAAAAAAGCGCACTACTATGGAACATACTGCCCCCCCACACACACACACCATAGACATACTATATATGGTGTATGGTGTGGGGGGCAGTATGTTCTATAGTAGTGTGCTTTGTTGCCTCCAGTCATAATGTTTTATATATAGTAGGTATTATGAATGGAGGCAAAAAAAGCACACTACTATAGAACGTACTAGACCAGTATATACAACATACTGCCCCCCACACCATATATAGTATGTATATGGTGTGGGGGGGCAGTATGTTGTATATACTGGTGTAGTATGTTTTATAGTATGTTCTATAGTAGTGTGCTATGTTGCCTCCACTCCATAATACCTACTATATATTGGTGTGGGAGGGCAGTATGTCGTATATACTGGTATAGTATGTTCTATAGTAGTGTGCTATGTTGCCTCCAGTCATAATAAATACTATATATGGTGTGGGGGGGAAGTATGTCGTATATACTGGTGTAGTATGTTGTATAGTATGTTCTATAGTAGTGTGCTATGTTGCCTCCAGTCATAATAAATACTATATATGGTGTGGGGGGCAGTATGTCGTATATTATGTCGTATATTATGTTGTATAGTATGTTCTATAGTAGTGTGCTATGTTGCCTCCAGTCATAATAAATACTATATATGGTGTGGGGGGCAGTATGTCGTATATTATGTCGTATATTATGTTGTATAGTATGTTCTATAGTAGTGTGCTATGTTGCCTCTAGTCATAATAAATACTATATATGGTGTGGGGGGCAGTATGTCGTATATTATGTTGTATAGTATGTCCTATAGTAGTGTGCTTTGTTACCTCCAGTCATAATGTATTATATATAGTAGGTATTATGAATGGAGGCAAAAAAAGCGCACTACTATGGAACATACTGCCCCCCCACACACACACCATAGACATACTATATATGGTGTATGGTGTGGGGGTCAGTATGTTCTATAGTAGTGTGCTTTGTTGCCTCCAGTCATAATGTATTATATATAGTAGGTATTATGAATGGAGGCAAAAAAAGCACACTACTATAGAACATATTAGACCAGTATATACAACATACTGCCCCCCACACCATATATAGTATGTTTATGGTGTGGGGGGGCAGTATGTTGTGTATACTGGTGTAGTATGTTTTATAGTATGTTCTATGGTAGTGTGCTATGTTGCCTCCACTCCATAATACCTACTATATATTGGTGTGGGAGGGCAGTATGTCGTATATACTGGTATAGTATGTTCTATAGTAGTGTGCTATGTTGCCTCCAGTCATAATAAATACTATATATGGTGTGGGGGGGAAGTATGTCGTATATACTGATGTAGTATGTTGTATAGTATGTTCTATAGTAGTGTGGTATGTTGCCTCTAGTCATAATAAATACTATATATGATGTGGGGGGCAGTATGTCGTATATGCTGGTGTAGTATGTTCTATAGTAGTGTGCTATGTTGCCTCCAGTCATAATAAATACTATATATGGTGTGGGGGGGCAGTATGTCGTATATACTGATGTAGTATGTTGTATAGTATGTTCTATAGTAGTGTGCTATGTTGCCTCTAGTCATAATACCTACTATATATGATGTGGGGGGGCAGTATGTCGTATATGCTGGTGTAGTATGTTCTATAGTAGTGTGCTATGTTGCCTCCAGTCATAATAAACACTATATATGGTGTGTGTGTGGGGGGGGGGGTTTAGTATGTTCTATAGTACGTTCTATAATAGTGTGCTATGTTGCCTCCACTCATAATACCTACTATATATGGTGTGGGGGGCAGTATGTCGTATATTATGTCGTATATTATGTTGTATAGTATGTTCTATAGTAGCGTGCTATGTTGCCTCCAGTCATAATAAATACTATATATGGTGTGGGGGGGCAGTATGTTCTATAGTAGTGTGCTATGTTACCTCCACTCATAATACCTACTATATATGGTGTGGGGGGGCAGTATGTCGTATATACTGGTGTAGTATGTTGTATAGTATGTTCTATAGTAGTGTGCTATGTTGCCTCCAGTCATAATAAATACTATATATGGTGTGGGGGGCAGTATGTCGTATATTATGTCGTATATTATGTTGTATAGTATGTTCTATAGTAGTGTGCTATGTTGCCTCCAGTCATAATAAATACTATATATGGTGTGGGGGGCAGTATGTCGTATATTATGTTGTATAGTATGTTCTATAGTAGTGTGCTATGTTGCCTCTAGTCATAATACCTACTATATATGGTGTGGGGGGGGGCATTATGTTGTATATACTGGTGTAGTATGTTGTATAGTATGTTCTATAGTAGTGTGCTATGTTGCCTCCAGTCATAATACCTACTATATATGGTGTGGGGGGCAGTATGTCCTATATACTGGTGTAGTATGTTCTATAGTATGTTCTATAGTAGTGTGCTATGTTGCCTCTAGTCATAATACCTACTATATATGGTGTGGGGGGGGCATTATGTTGTATATACTGGTGTAGTATGTTGTATAGTATGTTCTATAGTAGTGTGCTATGTTGCCTCCAGTCATAATAAATACTATATATGGTGTGGGGGGCAGTATGTCGTATATTATGTCGTATATTATGTCGTATAGTATGTTCTATAGTATGTTCTATAGTAGTGCAAACTAAACGCCACAACCTGACGTGTTTACGAGCGAGTCGTTTTTAAAACGCAGAGCGACGAGCCAATCAGAGCGCAGGGGCGGTGTCACGAGCGGGAATGCGGTTTGCCGTGGGGAGTGACGTCACACATACCATCTTTTGATTGGATCGCGAGGCGCCGGTTTCTCGGGATGTCGATCAGATAAACGCGGTGCGTCGGTAAGTTTTTTACTGTCTGTTGTTTTAAGATTAACGGAAGGTCCGCGCTGCGCGTCCACTCCGGTGAGTCGCTTATTATTCTATTAAAAATTAAATCCCGTCTTATCGCCTTAATTCCAGCGAATCTTCAAAGACAACGTTGTGACGGTAACGATTTTTCTTTCCAATCGCGGTCCCTCATCACGGTGCGCCGTACAATCAAATTTAATTAAGACAGTTTAACCCGCGCGCGTTAACGAGACTTTAAAAATATCGTTTTTACGTAAAGAACTTTCCACGTTGGAACTGATTTAGGAATTTAAACTTAATGTCTTCAGAATATGCGCCCTGCCTCAGTGTGCAGTATACTAATAAAGTACAAAAACGTACTGCGTAGTAAACTAGAGCAGTGGCTTTAACTTCAGTCAATCAATTTAATTTAATTACAAACCCCAGATTAACACAACAGCGCTGTGTTTTTGTTGCGTTTGGCCAAAAAGGACACTAGGAATAAATATTTATGAATAAAGGAAAAGGACATTTTATTGATGTGTAGTAAAGGATAAATGTTTTAATAGTAATAGTATAATTTTAACTAATGGGTTTTTTGAACACAGAATTTTTTTTTCAAATTGCCAAAAAAAAAGTCACATTTAAGAAGGGTGTCAACCAACAAACTTGGTTTTTAATCTGTAGCCAAGAAAGTTTGACCCTTATACACCATACAGACCATAGCTGAGGGGCCGAGGGGCCAGGTGACAAACTGGGACTGTTGGGTTGGGAGGAACCAATAGGCTGAACCACAGTTTGATGCATTGGTGCATGCATGGTTCCTTCAGGGACGTGTATGTTACTATTTTGTGGTTCCTATTTGCAGAGTGTATAGGACCATGTATGGTTCCTATTTACCAAGTATACAGGATTGTGTATGGTTCCTATTTACCAAGTATACAGGATTGTGTATGGTTCCTATTTACCAAGTATACAGGATTGTGTATGGTTCATATTTACCAAGTGTACAGGACTGTGTATGGTTCCTATTTACCAAGTATACAGGATTGTGTATGGTTCCTATTTACCAAGTATACAGGATTGTGTATGGTTCCTATTTACCAAGTATACAGGATTGTGTATGGTTCATATTTACCAAGTGTACAGGACTGTGTATGGTTCCTATTTACCAAGTATACAGGATTGTGTATGGTTCCTATTTACCAAGTATACAGGATTGTGTATGGTTCATATTTACCAAGTGTACAGGACTGTGTATGGTTCCTATTTACCAAGTGTACAGGCCTGTGTATGGTTCCTATTTACCAAGTGTACAGGAACGTGTATGGTTCCTATTTACCGAGTGTACAGGAATGTGTATGGTTCCTATTTACCAAGTGTACAGGTCTGTGTATGGTTCCTATTTACCAAGTGTACAGGAACGTGTATGGTTCCTATTTACCAAGTGTACAGGACTGTGTATGGTTCCTACTTACCAAGTGTACAGGTCTGTGTATGGTTCCTATTTACCAAGTGTACAGGAACGTGTATGGTTCCTATTTACCAAGTGTACAGGAACGTGTATGGTTCCTACTTACAAGTGTACAGGACCATGTATGGTTCCTATTTACAGAGTGTACATGGACATATGCAGAGTGTTCAGGAACATATATGGTTCCTATTTACTGAGTGTACAGGACTGTGTATGGTTCCTTCTTACCAAGTGTACAGGAACGTGTATGGTTCCTGCATACCGAGTGTACAGGAACATGTATGGTTCCTACTTACCAAGTGTACATGGACATATGCATAGTGTACAGGAACATATATGGTTCCTACATACCGAGTGTACAGGAACATGTATGGTTCCTACTTACCAAGTGTACATGGACATATGCAGAGTGTACAGGAACATATATGGTTCCTACATACCGAGTGTACAGGAACATGTATGGTTCCTACTTACCAAGTGTACATGGACATATGCATAGTGTACAGGAACATATATGGTTCCTACATACCGAGTGTACAGGAACATGTATGGTTCCTACTTACCAAGTGTACATGGACATATGCAGAGTGTACAGGAACATATATGGTTCCTACATACCGAGTGTACAGGAACATGTATGGTTCCTACTTACCAAGTGTACATGGACATATGCAGAGTGTACAGGAACATATATGGTTCCTATTTACTGAGTGTACAGGACTGTGTATGGTTTCTATTTACAGAGTGTACATGGACATATGCAGAGTGTACAGGAACATATATGGTTCCTACATACCGAGTGTACAGGAACATGTATGGTTTCTATTTACAGAGTGTACAGGACTGTGTATGGTTTCTATTTACAGAGTGTACATGGACATATGCAGAGTGTACAGGAACATATATGGTTCCTACATACCGAGTGTACAGGAACATGTATGGTTCCTACTTACCAAGTGTACATGGACATATGCAGAGTGTACAGGAACATATATGGTTCCTATTTACAGAGTGTACAGGACTGTGTATGGTTCCTATTTACAGAGTGTACAGGAATTTTGTGTATGATTCCTATTGACCAAGTATAGAGGTGCATACATGGTTCCTATTTTCAGAGTGTACTGGTACATGAATGGTTCCTAATGACCGAGTAATCAGGTGCATTCATGGTTCCTGTTTAGAGAAAAGTAAAGTACCTCCTGTGAATTAGGATCTAAATAAGTTTAAAGCTATACTGTACTCTAGTTTAGTTTATAAGGTGTGAACACAATAAAAACGAGTGTAAGTTACATAAACTATAAAACGCTTTAATAGCTTCTTATTGTAATCCTCGTGTTCTTTCACGTCAGCGGTTTTCGGTTGTAAAAGCCGAACCACGTCCGAGCGCCGAGTGAGTATGACCCTCAGACACGGGTTTTGCTCTCTGTCTGGATTTTTTTTTTTAATGGACGCTCCGAGTTCTGTCTGTATGAAATGAGAACACAGTAAATCGGATGACCCGCCGCTGGACGTCTGCCATTACAACATCGAAAGCAAATTTGCTGATGATGTCATCGCCCCCGCAGGAACACCGTGTTCGGGTTCGCAGAGCGATGGAGTCTGTGAAAGTCAACAACGCAAGAAGGGAACCGAATTTAGAGACGTGTCCTCATCTGGTCTTATCACCGGCCGTCGGTTTTTATAGTTTTATATATCTGTCTGTTTTATAGTTTATTGCACTGCTGTTAAAACCCATAGAGCTCAGAAAATAAGAGTCCCATCGTCACTGTGGGAAATGACACCGAAATCAATCGGGATTAATTCAGTTCCTCTCTCTCTCTCTCTCTCCTCGATTTGGCTCCAACACTGACACAAAAGTGCAAACTTTTATCCAATATCAGATTAGATGAATAACAATAGATTAACAATAGCATATTGGATTAATAACAATAGATTAACAATAACATATTGGATTAATAACAATAGATTAACAATAACAGATTAGATTAATAACAATAGATTAACAATAACAGATTAGATTAATCACAATAACAATAGATTAACAATAGCATATTGGATTAATAACAATAGATTAACAATAACATATTGGATTAATAACAATAACAATAGATTAACAATAACAGATTAGATGAATCACAATAACAATAGATTAACAATAACAGATTATATTAACAACAATACATTAACAATAGCAGATTGGATTAATAACAATAGATTAACAATAACATATTGGATTAATCACGATAACAATAGATTAACAATAACAGATTATATTAATAACAATAGATTAACAATAACGTATTGGATTAACAACAATAACAATAGATTAACAACAACAGATTAGATTAATAACAATAGATTAACAATAACAGATTCGATTAATAACAACAGATTAGATTAATAACAATGGATTAACAATAACGCATTGGATTAATAACAATAACAATAGATTAACAATAACAGATTAGATGAATAACAATAGATTAACAACAACAGATTAGATTAATAACAATAGATTAACAATAACAGATTAGATTAATAACAACAGATTAGATTAATAACAATGGATTAACAATAACGGGCATGGATTAGATAACAATAACAATAGATTAACAATAACAGATTAGATGAATAACAATAGATTAACAACAACAGATTAGATTAATAACAATAGATTAACAACAACAGATTAGATTAATAACAATAGATTAACAATAACAGATTAGATTAATAACAATGGATTAACAATATCAGATTAGATTAACAATAACAGTTTAGATCAAACCTGGTAAAATGTCTTGTAGACCATTTTTTACTTTTTATAAAATGCATATTGTCAGATCGCACTGCGTCACATGGACCAGTATTAACCAGTGTGTGTGTGTGTGTGTGTGTGTGTGTGTGTGTGTGTGTGTGTGTGTATTGTAATAACCACTTTGAGAACAATATTTTTATATCTCTGAACTTTCGTCGTCTTTCCTCTGAAGCCGTTTCGTGTTGGAATCCAGTGGTTACTCATTTCCCTCGTCAGCAGTCTGCACACCAAGATCTGTACAGTTAATATTTTAACGAAGATCTGTACAGTTAATATTTTAACGAAGATCTGTACAGTTAATATTAAACCTCAACTTTTCCTGTTTAATAAATAAAAAGCAGACTTTAATACATAACCATTCATTCATTATCTTCCGCTTTATCCTCTATTAGGGTCGTGGGGGGGATGTGGTTCCCCATGTCCATCAGGGGAGAACCTTTCTGGCGCCGGGCAGATACACCAAGGACAGGGGGGCAATATATCACTGGGCACACACTCACTCACACAGACACACTCTATATGGGGCAATTTGGAGAATTCAATTGACCTCGATCCATGTTTTTTGGACTGTGGGAGGAAACCGGAGAACCCGGAGGAAAGCCACGCGGACACGGGGAGGACGAGGAAACTCCACCCAGATGGGGATTCGAAGCGGGAATCCCTAGCGCTGAGAGGAGAACATGCCAAACCACTAATTTTATACTTTGTTTGCAGATCGCTAAGGCCATGCAGCACCTCAGACACCAGCGCGCTTTGACTCGCCTCCTGACCATCACGCCAAGGTACGAATTTTTATTTATTTAGTTATTTATTTTTAATTAAAAACCCTTAAATTAAATGAATACACCTCTTAACCAATCAGATTCGGACATCGGAACTCATTATTGCTTTATATGGTTATTATAAGGTTAAACTGCAATTCCTAGTGTAATGTAATTAGTGTGATGTAATTAGTGTTAATCACATGCTGACGGGACGATGTGTCTCTCGCTCAGCTGTCAGAGGGTGAAGAGTCCCTCGGTTCCGGTCTGTTCTGCGCTCCTCTCTCTGCGCTGGGGCAGCAGCGGCGGGGGTCAGCATCAATCCGGCTCCACGCGATGGAGGTTCAGGTACACGCTGGCGGGCCTGATGGCAGGAACTGGAGCAGCGCTGGCCTACGGACTCCATCACAGTAAGGTAAATCCTGTTCCCCGTTCTAACCCCCAACCCACTGTGAGACGCGGTGCGCGTCCCTGAGAACGTCAGACGGGGTGCGCGTCCCTGGGTACGTCAGACGGGGTGCGCGTCCCTGGGAACGAGAGACGGGGTGCGCGTCCCTGGGAACGTCAGACGGGGTGCGCGTCCCTGGGAACGTCAGACGGGGTGCGCGTCCCTGGGAACGTCAGACGGGGTGCGCGTCCCTGGGAACGGGGTCGCGTCCCTGGGAGACGGGGTGCGCGTCCCTGGGAACGTCAGACGGGGTGCGCGTCCCTGGGAACGACAGACGGGGTGCGCGTCCCTGGGAACGTCAGACGGGGTGCGCGTCCCTGGGAACGTCAGACGGGGTGCGCGTCCCTGGGAACGTCAGACGGGGTGCGCGTCCCTGGGAACGTCAGACGGGGTGCGCGTCCCTGGGAACGTCAGACGGGGTGCGCGTCCCTGGGAACGTCAGACGGGTGTGCGCGTCCCTGGGAACGTCAGACGGGGTGCGCGTCCCTGGGAACGTCAGACGGGGTGCGCGTCCCTGGGAACGTGCGCGTCCCTGGGAACGTCAGACGGGGTGCGCGTCCCTGGGAACGAGAGACGGGGTGCGCGTCCCTGGGAACGAGAGACGGGGTGCGCGTCCCTGGGAACGTCAGACGGGGTGCGCGTCCCTGGGAACGTCAGACGGGGTGCGCGTCCCTGGGAACGTCAGACGGGGTGCGCGTCCCTGGGAACGTCAGACGGGGTGCGCGTCCCTGGGAACGTCAGACGGGGTGCGCGTCCCTGGGAACGTAATACGTGAAGGTTCCGGCGTGTCCCTGGGAACATGAGACGGGGTGCGCGTCCCCGGGAACGTGAGACGTGAAGGTTCCGGCGTGTCCCCGGGAACGTGAGACGGGGTGCGCGTCCCTGGGTACGAGAGACGGGGTGCGCGTCCCTGGGAACCTGAGACGGGGTGGACGTCCCTGAGAACGAGAGACGGGGTGCGCGTCCCTGGGAACGTGAGACGTGGTGCGTGTCCCTGGGAACGTAATACGTGAAGGTTCCGGCGTGTCCCTGGGAACATGAGACGGGGTGCGCGTCCCCGGGAACGTGAGACGTGAAGGTTCCGGCGTGTCCCCGGGAACGTGAGACGGGGTGCGCGTCCCTGGGTACGAGAGACGGGGTGCGCGTCCCTGGGAACCTGAGACGGGGTGCGCGTCCCTGGGAACGTCAGACGGGGTGCGTGTCCCCGGGAACGTGAGACGGGGTGCGCGTCCCTGGGTACGAGAGAGACGGGGTGCGCGTCCCTGGGAACCTGAGACGGGGTGGACGTCCCTGAGAACGAGAGACGGGGTGCGCCCATCCAGGGGAGAATGTTTCGGGCGCTGGGCAGATAGACCCAGGACAGGACGCCAATCTATCACTGGACACACACTCACTCACACACACACACTCTATATGGGGCAATTTGGAGAATTTAATTGACCTTGGTCCATGTTTTTTGGACTGTGGGAGGAAACCGGAGAACCCGGAGGAAACCCACGCGGACACGGGGAGGACATGCAAACTCCACCCAGATGGGGATTCGAACCCGGGAAATCCTGTAGAGGCGAATTTGATGACCACTAAGCCACGGTGCCGCCCGAAATAATATTATGGAATGCAGGGCTGGCACGGTGGCTTAGTGGTTTAGCATGTTCTCCTCTCAGCACTAGGGATTCCCGGTTCGAATCCCCATCTGGCTGGAGTTTCCATGTCCTCCCCGTGTCCGCGTGGGTTTCCTCCGGGTTCTCCGGTGTCCTCCCACAGTCCAAAAAACATGGATCAAGGTCAACTGAGTTCTCCAAATTGCCCCATATAGAGTGTGTCAGTGTGAGTGAGTGTGTGTCCAGCGATGGATTGGCATCCTGTCTTGGGTGTATCTGCCCAGCGCCCGAAACGTTCTCCCCTGGATGGACATGGGGAATACAGGGCTGGCACTGTGGTTTAGTGGTTTAGCATGTTCTCCTCTCAGCACTAGGGATTCCCGGTTCGAATCCCCATCTGGCTGGAGTTTCCATGTCCTCCCCGCGTCCGCGTGGGTTTCCTCCGGGTTCTCCGGTTTCCTCCCACAGTCCAAAAAACATGGATCAAGGTCAATTGAGTTCTCCAAATTGCCCCATATAGAGTGTGTCTGTGTGAGTGAGTGTGTGCCCAGTGATAGATTGGCGTCCTGCCCAGCGCCCGAAACGTTCTCCCCTGGATGGGCATGGGGAACCCCCCCCCCGCGACCCTAATAAAGGATAAAGCGGGAGATAATGTTCCACGGCGACGCCCGGCGTTATCTGATGTGAATCAGAGGGAGGGGGTGTGTCTGATCTCGTTAATCGCTAAATCAACAGAACCTCCTGACTAACGAGGAGACACTAACGAGGAGACGATGTAATTAAACATGTACCTCGTGCCGTCACTTCGAGTCGCGCCCGCCGCCGTCGCCTGACGCGTCCAAGGGAAGGCGTCCGAATACTTTCGTCGTGGTACACGGTCCGTCTTTAAACACCTAACGCCTCAATGCGCCGACCGGTTCAGCTGAGCACATGACACCCCCCCCCCCACCCCCCCAACATGACTTGTTCTTATTTTACCCAGGCGGAACAGGCGTCCACCCCGCCCCCGGCTCCGCCCTCGTCTCCGCCCACCTACAGCCGTGCCGAAGTGAGCGAACGGCGCACCCCGGAGACGGGCGTGTGGGTGACGTATAAAGGATGCGTGTACGACGTCACCGAGTTCGTAGCCCTTCACCCGGGCGGCGATAAGATCCTCCTGGCGGCGGGCGGCGCGTTGGAGCCCTTTTGGGCGCTGTACGCCGTCCACCAAGGAGAACACGTGCTGGAGATCCTCGAAGGGTACAAGGTCGGCGTCCTCAGAGAGGAGGACGGCCAGGGGTCGGAGCCCGATCCGGCCGACCCCTACTCGGGCGAGCCGGCGCGCCACCCCGCTCTGATCGTGAACAGCCCGAAGCCGTTCAACGGCGAGCCTCCGGCCGCGCTGCTGACCGACAGCTACGTCACGCCGTCCCAGCTGTTCTTCAAGCGCAACCACCTGCCGGTTCCGCGGGTGGACCCGACCACCTACAGGCTGGAGATCGAGGGCCTCCCCGGCGGGGGCGTCTCGCTGTCCCTGGACGAGCTGAAGTCCCGATTCCCCAAACACACGGTGACGGCGACCCTGCAGTGCGCCGGCAACCGGCGCTCCGAAATGAGCCGGGTCAAGCAGGTCAAGGGTCTGAACTGGGGGATCGCCGCCATCGGCAACGCCCGCTGGTCCGGCGCCCGCCTCCGCGACGTCCTGCGGCACTACGGCTACGAGGAGGCGGGCGAGGCGCGGCACGTCCAGTTCGAAGGCTTGGACGCGGACGCGACGGGGACGCCGTACGGCGCGTCCATCCCGCTCGGCAAGGCGCTGAGCGACGCCGGCGACGTCCTCCTGGCGTACGAGATGAACGGCGCCGACCTGCCGCCGGACCACGGCTTCCCGGTCCGCGCGCTCGTCCCGGGGGTCGTCGGCGCCCGCAACGTCAAGTGGCTGGGCAGGATCGTGGTCAGCGCCGAGGAGAGCCGCAGTCACTGGCAGCAGAACGACTACAAAGGCTTCTCCCCGGGCACCGACTGGGACACGGTGGACTTCGGGTCGGCGCCCGCCATCCAGGAGCTCCCCGTCCAGTCGGCCATCACCAACCTGGCCGACGGCGCCACGCTGGACCGGAGTGCGGGAGAGGTGACCGTCAAGGGCTACGCCTGGAGCGGCGGCGGCCGAGAGGTGGTCCGGGTGGACGTCTCGCTGGACGGGGGCGAGACCTGGCACGTGGCTCGACTGCGGGGCGGCGAGGACATCGAGGAGGACGGGGACGACCCCGCGCCGGCTCCTCCACCCGGACGGGCGTGGGCCTGGAAGCTCTGGGAGGTCAGCGTCGCCGTCCCCGACGGCGCTCGGGAGCTGGAGCTGGTGTGCAAAGCGGTGGACAGCAGCTACAACACCCAACCGGACACCGTCCCGCCCATTTGGAACCTGAGGGGCGTGCTGAGCAACGCCTGGCACCGAGTGCACGTCAAAGTGCAGTGAGGGTCACCAACCGTACCCGGACGGATGTGCTCACGTGACCGGGACGTGGTTTTTTTGGGGGGGGACAATCGGTGTGGACACTTAATGGAGGTGGACACATTTAATAACCACAGCTTTCAAAATGCTCAGTATTAAACTAAATCTTATAATTAATACCATATAACTTCACTGTCATCACAGGGGACGTCGGTGTAGCGGGACGGCTGGTGCACATGTCCTCACCGTCCCTGTGAAGGGTCTTTTTTTCGGTGACATCTGTCTGAAGGTCGGGCCTTTTGATCCCCATTTGATCCACGGAGAATAAAAACAGCTGTAGTACACATGTCCGACCAATCGGTGGCGGTATGACTTTGTCACTTTGACAATACAGCCGTCACATGTCTGTGGAGCAATTAAGCTCGTCGGCTCGTTTACCACTAATTATAGGGCGCTGATTAGGATAACGAGCAGCCAACAGCCACTCCGGTTCACGGGTACCCCGGGGGGGTCGTCCACCGCCCGGATACCTGCTCTGTGAGGGGTCCTGGTCATCACACAGAGGGGGATTCTAGAACTACAACGTCCATCTGTGCAGTAAGTGGAGGTGACTTTAATTAATTAAACATGTACTAACGAGGATGTGTGTATTAATATGTATGCCGTGTTTGTTTTATACAGGTCCATCTGTGTTCTTTGTTGTTGGTTCTCTGTTGGTCAGGAGCATCACAGATCACTTTATCTTCTATTAGGGTCACGGGGGGGTTCCCCATGCCCATCCAGGGGAGAACGTCTCGGGCGCTGGGCAGATACACCCAGGACAGGGGGGGCAATCTATTACTGGACACACACACTCTATATGGGGCAATTTGGAGAATTCCATTGACCTTGGTCCATGTTTTTGGAGTGTGGGAGGAAACCCACGCGGACACGGGGAGGACATGCAAACTCCACCCAGATTGGGATTCGAAGCGGGAATCCCTAGTGCTGAGAGGAGAACATGCTAAACCACCGTGACACCCCTATGGAACACCATTGAACTAAATATTGATAGAATATAGAGTAATGAAATCTTCACTGGGCGGCACGGTGGCTTAGTGGTTTTGCATGTTCTCCTCTCAGCGCTGGGGATTCCCGGTTCGAATACCCATCTGGGTGGAGTCTCCATGTTCTCCCCGTGGGTTTCCTCCCACAGTCAAAAAAAACATGGATCAAGGTCAATTGAGTTCTCCAAATTGCCCCATATAGAGTGTTTGTGTGAGTGTGTGTCCAGCGATAGATTGACCCCCCTGTCCTGGGTGTATCTGCCCAGCGCCTGAAACGTTCTCCCCTAGATGGGCATGGGGAACCCCCCCCCCCCCCGTGACCCCAATAGAGGATAAAAGCGTGAGATAATGAATGAAATCTTCACTGCCTGTAAATGTGTGTAAAGGTGTTTTGTCCAGCTTCCCCCCCCCCATTCTTATTGGTCAACCTCTAAAACAGATCTGCTTGCACAGCCCCTCCCTAAACTTTTTTTTTTTTTCCATATGGTGTCTTTAATTCTTACCGCGCTGTGTAAATGTGTCGTTGTACAGATTCAGACTCGTACGCCGTTGAATGTTGCGAGTATTTTATTGCACATCAGTCAGATGACCACAGAACGTGTGTTTGTTCAGGAGGAACGATTCCTTAACAAATAAAGCAGACCGACAGACAAAGAAAGCAAGAACGAGATTATTTAATTGATCTATTATCGTTATCATTGGCCGCCGATGTTTTTAATTTGTATGATTTATAACAGGAACGTTTTTCAAAAAGAGCAGAAATAAGCAAAGAAAACGTGTCTTTAATTATAATTCCTGATCTCTTTTTTTTTTTTTTATTCCAATTGATGTTCAGCAAACATTTACTGTGTCTATAATAAATGTTCATCCTGTTCGGCTCTAAAGTTTGCGTGGTGATCGGGTTCGACGCCCCGTGACGAAATCTGAACTGACGAGCTGGGAAATGCCTTCCACTCTAATACTCCTCTCCCTCCTCCTCGCCCTCGCCCTCGATGGAATCCACGCCGACCTCCTCGTAATCCTTCTCCAGGGCGGCCATGTCCTCCCTGGCCTCGGAGAACTCGCCCTCCTCCATGCCCTCTCCCACGTACCAGTGCACGAAGGCGCGCTTGGCGTACATCAGGTCGAACTTGTGGTCCAGCCGGGCCCAGGCCTCGGCGATGGCCGTGGTGTTGCTGAGCATGCACACGGCCCTCTGGACCTTGGCCAGGTCGCCGCCGGGCACCACGGTGGGAGGCTGGTAGTTGATGCCGACTTTGAAGCCGGTGGGGCACCAGTCCACGAATGGATGGTGCGCTTGGTCTTGATGGTGGCGATGGCGGCGTTGACGTCTTTGGGCACGACGTCGCCGCGGTACAGCAGGCAGCAGGCCATGTACTTGCCGTGGCGCGGGTCACATTTGACCATCTGATTGGCCGGCTCGAAGCAGGCGTTGGTGATCTCGGCCACGGAGAGCTGCTCGTGGTAAGCCTTCTCGGCCGAGATGACCGGGGCGTAGGTGGCCAGGGGGAAGTGGATGCGGGGGTAGGGCACCAGGTTGGTCTGGAACTCGGTCAGATCGACGTTCAGGGCGCCGTCGAACCTCAGAGAGGCCGTGATGGACGACACGATCTGGCTGATGAGACGGTTCAGGTTGGTGTAGGTGGGACGCTCGATGTCGAGGTTCCGGCGGCAGATGTCGTAGATGGCCTCGTTGTCCACCATGAAGGCGCAGTCGGAGTGCTCCAGGGTGGTGTGGGTGGTCAGGATGGAGTTGTAAGGCTCCACCACGGCGGTGGACACCTGAGGGGCGGGGTAGATGGAGAACTCCAGCTTGGACTTCTTGCCGTAATCGACGGAGAGACGCTCCATCAGCAAGGAGGTGAAACCCGAACCGGTGCCACCGCCGAAGCTGTGGAAGACCAGGAAGCCCTGCAGACCGGTGCACTGATCGGCCTGAGGAGGGGGCGACGTTAGTCAAATGACCTGTGATGGGTCTATAAACAGGAACCTCAAAGTCTGGGTTCTTACCAGTTTGCGGATCCTGTCCAGAACCAGGTCGATGATCTCCTTGCCGATGGTGTAATGACCGCGGGCGTAGTTATTGGCGGCATCTTCCTTCCCGGTGATCAGCTGCTCGGGGTGGAAGAGCTGGCGGTATGTCCCGGTCCGGACCTCGTCTGGTGGACAGATACGGCTTTAGGTTTCGTTCTGAAGAACTCGGAACACAAACCCACGCTTGGCTCTTAAACCTACCGATGACGGTGGGCTCCAGATCCACAAAGACGGCCCTGGGGACGTGTTTGCCGGCTCCGGTCTCACTGAAGAAGGTGTTGAAGGAGTCGTCGCCTCCACCGATGGTCTTATCGCTGGGCATCTGGCCGTCGGGCTGGATGCCGTGCTCCAGGCAGTACAGCTCCCAGCAGGCATTACCAATCTGGACACCAGCCTGACCCACGTGGATGGAGATACACTCACGCTGTGGACAGAAAAGAACCCATTTATTTTACCGAGCGCCACACCTCTCACAGATCGAGTTGGGAATAAAAGCCCTGTTTGTTCCTGTGCATGAGAACCGCACCCTGCAACTGGAGCAGATACGATCTATTCATACGGGTCAGGCACCCGGCAGCACCCTGCTATTAGACGAAGACAAAGACGCGCATTGCCACCCCGTTACAGGGCCGAGGGAGCGTACGAAATGTGAACGAGCGTACGACTTTTTTTTTTCCTTCTCGCTATTACAGCGTTATTACGCTCTACATCCACCTTTGTCTGCAGTTGGAATGAAATCCATCCATTCTCCATTCACAAATGTGCTGCAGAGGGGCGGGACTTGTGCCGATCAGGCCACGTACACCCCTCCCCCCCCACTTCAGCTCCAGACTCCACCCCGCTGGAGGGATTTGCAGGCTTCCAGCAGTGCTGTGCTGTTGCCTAGCAACCGGGTTTCAAAGTCAAATCAAGCCGCTGCCACCATAGCCACGCCTGATGGCCTTCATTCATTCATTCTGAGCCCAATGCAAATCACGCTGCCCGTCCTTTACAGACTTCTATTTGCGGAGGCCGTGATTGTGCCGCCTGCCACTCCCTTACCCCCCCACATAAGACTCATAATGGGCTATTTAGATCGATTCCTGCCCCCGAGCCCTCAGCAGGGTGCTTTTAATGATCGACATGCAAATGTGTTCGAAGGAACAAGGAAAGCCAGGGATATTTACATTAAAACAGAGATTGTAATATAAAGCCCTGAGGTTTAGAAAGATGGGTGAAGTGAGAGAACAAAAAAAAAAAAAAATTTTTTTTTAAATAGGGATATAACGGTGAGTCGATTCCTGTAATACACGAATCCTATTAACCAAAGTGTGGAGTCGATTCAACAGAAACACACAATAACGACAAAAAAAAAAAACGAGTAGCAGCCCGCCAATTATTATAAATCACATCAATTCGTTAAAGGTTTCTTTTTGTAAGTATTTAAGTAATAACGCGTAAAAATATTTAATGTTGATAAATACGTGTAGTTTCATTCGTAAATTATTCAATGGCCTCAAAATGCCATTCGCAACCCGGGAACAATAGACGATTAAATTGTGAAGTCTTTAATGTCAATTAATAACGATGTTCTCAGAAGGATTATGCTTTAAGAACCAACAGAAAGCCATTAAGCAGATAATGGATCGGATTATCGCACTGGCTTCGTACAAAAAGATAGATTTTTCTTTTCTTTTTTTTTAAAGTTCTTAACTATTGAATATTGGCAACCAGAATTGACCTAATAATCGATGTCAAAACTATAAATAATCGATATGAATTGCACAAATCATACGATTCTTGGCGAAACCCTTTGTGCACCACAGAACCGACACCTTCGACAAAAGCGCTCGCGCCACTGAATCGACTCCATTGAACTCGACTCTAGAAAATTCTCGTCACGTACCGAACCCCCGCTCATTTAACCCGATTAATCGATTACATTTTAGGTTTTTTTGCGTCTTATTATTATTATTATTATTATTATTATTATTTGTTGTAAATAATGAAAGCCACAGACATTTTTCTTTTTACACTTTAAAACGGCGCATCAGTCGCTGCCGTTTTTCCCGCGCCCGCCAAGCGCGCGGAGCATCACTCACGCGCAGACTCGCTCCTATTTAATGACATTTTTAAATGCATTATTATTATTATTTTTTTGCAACTCCATTTTTTTTCGCAAAAATGGAGTTTAATGATGGCTCATGTTTAAAGCGAACACGGTAAGCCGACGTTTACGTATAATACGAACTTAAATGTATTAACGAATTAAAAATCCCGTTAGAGTTACTCACCATGATGAGAAGTGGAGAGGTTTACGGGTTTAGAGAGAGAGAGAGAGAGAGCGAGGTCTCAGGGAGATTCTCTCGGAGGTGGAGGTGAAGGTTAC
Source organism: Corydoras sp. C115 (assembly GCA_019802505.1). Taxonomy (NCBI): domain Eukaryota; kingdom Metazoa; phylum Chordata; class Actinopteri; order Siluriformes; family Callichthyidae; genus Corydoras; species Corydoras sp. C115. Next base: position 486,720 of record JAFMOC010000569.1, on the reverse strand, counting down.
TGTGCTCGACAGTTAAGAGTCGACGGAGTAACTGCGGTTCTGGCGCAATGGCGCCCCGCTTTATAACCGCTGCAGCATCAGGGGGCGTGGCCTCTGGGCACAGAAACGGCCAAGAAACGGTTGCCAGATTGATGGGTTGTACGCAAAACACGATGGACGAATAGCCTGGGAAAAGTAATTATTACAAACTAAAATGGACAAGCTGAGGCCAGAGGGTACAAAGCAGGGGGTGGGGAATATTTTATATATTCATTCATTCATTCATTCATTCATTCATTGTCTCCCGCTTTATCCTCTATTAGGGTCGCAGTGGGGTTCCCCATGCCCATCCAAGGGAGCACGTTTCGGGCGCTGGGCAGATAGACCCAGGACAGGGCGCCAATCCATCACTGGACACACACTCACGCACACACACACACTCTATATGGGGCAATTTGGAGAATTCAATTGACTTGATCCATGTATTTGGACTGTGGGAGGAAACCGGAGAACCCGGAGGAGACCCACGCGGACACGGGGAGAACATGGAAACTCCACCCAGATGGGGATTCGAACCGGGAATCCCTAGCGCTGAGAGGCGAACATGCCAAACCACTAAGCCACCGTGCCCCCTATATTATTTATATATATATATTCATTCATTCATTATCTCCCGCTTTATCCTCTATTAGGGTCGCGGTGGGGTTCCTCATGCCCATCCAGGGGAGAACGTCTCGGGCGCTGGGAAGATGCACCCAGGACAGGGCGCCAATCCATCACTGTGTATATATATATATATATATATATATATATATATATATATATATCCAGGCGGCACAGTGACTTAGTGGTTTAGCATGTTCTCCTCTCAGCGCTAGGGATTCCCGGTTCGAATCCCCATCTGGGTAGAGTGTCCATGTCCTCCCCGTGTCCGCGTGGGTTTCCTCCGGGTTCTCCGGTTTCCTCCCACAGTCCAAAAACATGGATCAAGGTCAATTGAATTCTCCAAATTGCCCCATATAGAGTGTGTCTGTGTGAGTGAGTGTGTGCCCAGCGATGGATTGGCGCCCTGTCCTGGGTGTATCTGCCCAGCGCCCGAAACGTTCTCCCCTGGATGGGCATGGGGAAGCCCACGTGACCCTAATAGAGGATAAAGCGGAAGATAATGAATGAATGAATGAATGTATATCCATCCATTATCTTCCGCTTTATTCGTAGGGCGGGTGGGGACGCCAATCTATCACTGGGCACACACTCACTCACACAGACACGCTCTATATGGGGCAATTTGGAGAACTCAATTGACCTTGATCCATGTTTTTCAGACTGTGGGAGGAAACCGGAGAACCCGGAGGAAACCCATGCGGACACGCAGGAGACACGGGGAGAACATGGAAACTCCACCCAGATTGGGATTCGAACCGGGAATCCCTTGCGCTGAGAGGAGAACATGCTAAACCACTAAGCCACCGTGCCGCCCTATTTATATCTATTAATCCATCCCTCCATCCATTATCTCCCCCTTTAACCCATATTAGGGTCGCAGGGGCATTCAGGGTCTCATTCCCATATTTCCACAATCTGGCAACCTCTCAGCAGTCAACGCGTCCCTGCTCGCATCAGCTTCAGAATTTAGCTTCTACATTTTTATTTTTTAAAACATTCTCTTCTTTTTTATTAAATTTTAACACAAGACATTTCATCTCGTGTTTTTTCCGAATTCAAACAGAACATCTATTTGTATTTTGTATTTTTATTTTATTTAGTCATTGTAACTGGGCGGCAGACAAAAGACCGGATTCAATCATTTATTTCTTATTATTTAAATTGAACATTCAGCTCAGGATGCATTTTTAATTCCTATGTTATTCCTTAGTTATATATAAATAAAAAATATAAATATAAAAATATAAAGTTTTAATGTTCATTTATATTATATGAGCAAGAAAAATGTACCATTTCACTTTTTGCTTTTGTGTTTTCCACATGAATCCAACTCGGTATTCGTTTAAATGACAGATATTTGACATTTAAAAGAGTTTAAAATGAATATTATAAAATGTATTTAGAATTTTTGGAGTTTTTGGTTTTAAAGGACAGAAATCTGTCTGAGGTTTTCTTTTTTTTTTTTTTTTTTTTTTTTTTTTTTTTTTTTTTTTATATACATATTTCCTTATTTTAAAATATTTCCTATTAAGAAATAATAATATTTTAATAATTGTAAAGCTCTCAGGCCAGACAGACGAAATGTAATGCTGCTCACGTGATGCACTGCAGCCCAGTGATGTCATGCTCTGCAGCAAAACCGCTCAAACAAAGAAGGGCGGTGGCTGGACAGTCCAGATTCATCTGTCTCACAATTTCATTATCCACCGGGCAAATAAAACCTGCTCTCGGGTTTGTGCTGTAGGTTTAAAAGCTGCTCGCACGTTCATTAGAGAGCTTTCATTTATTGCTTTTTTTGTTTTTCTTTAGATTTTATTCTGCAAAGTCCACATTACATCTACATGAGCTTTATAACATCACATTTTTAGCACGGTCCCCCTGTTTTTTGCAGCTGAAAGAGCTTCCACTCTTAGAATTGTGGATGACTTTGGATAAATTTCTAACCAATCATCTGAAAAAAGCCTCTGTGAGCCCAGGTTTGGATGTTGGATGCGAGGTTCTCCCCGTGCACGTCCTGGAGATCATCTCGCACATGTTCAGGGACCAGGTACCGAATCGCGGTCCGAGCTTGGTGTCTTTATTATAATTAAAAATTTTTTTTTTTAATTTTATGAATTTTTTTTAACCGTCCCTATATCGGCTTCATCTGTATGTCTGGTAAAAAAAAATTTTTTAGAAAATTTGCAAATGCTATTTCACTCACTTCCCGTTATCCGATCGTCGATGACGACATGTGAATTAATTAAATACATTTATAAATTAGTGGTAATTAATTAATTTGGTTTTCGATGGATAAATTGCCCATTTTGGCGGCACAGTGGATTAGTGGTTTAGCACGTTCTCCTCTCAGCTCTAGGAATTCCCAGTTCGAATCCCAATCTGGGTGGAGTTTCCATGTTCTCCCCGTGTCTGCGTGGGTTTCCTCCGGGTTCTCCAGTTTCCTCCCACAGTCCAAAAACATGGATCAAGTTAATTGAATTCTCCAAAATTGCCCCATATAGAGTGTGTCTGTGTGAGTGAGTGTGTGCCCAGCGATGGATTGGCACCCTGTCCTGGGTCTATCTGCCCAGCGCCTGAAACGTTCTCCCCTGGATGGGTATGGGGAACCCCACCGCGACCCTAATAGAGGATAAAGTGGAAGATAATGAATGAATGAATGAATGAATGAATTATTATTATTATTATTATTATTAATATCATTATTAACATGTTATGCTTAATATTTTGTTGTACAGTATTTTTGCCTGATCATTAAATTGATGTAAAATTAACTTGATTAAATTGAAATGGAACTCTGTCCGCAGACACCCAGTTTCAGTTGGATCTTTCCGACCGGATGAAGGTCCAAATGTCCTTTTCCACCTCAAAGCAACCTCAAACATCTGTGATGAACACAAGCCTTCAACAACGACGTCATGGCGAGGAACATTATGAGGGAGGTGTGTCTTATGCCCTGACTCATTTTACACCAAGGCGACTTTTAAGACTAAATGAAATTACCCTAAATTGGGTACAAAGTGGGCACAGTAGCTCAGTGGTCAGGGCGTTGGGTTATCAATCTGAAGGTTGGTGGTTGAAATCCCAGGTCCCTTGAAGTTACCAATGTGGGTCCTTGAGCGAGACCCTTAACCCTCATTACTGAGGGAGCGGTAGCTCAGTGGTTATGGTGTTGGGTTATCAATCTGAAGGTTGGGGGTTCAAATCCCAGGTCCACTGAAGTTACCAATGGGGGTCCTTGAGCGAGACCCTTAACCCTCATTGCTCCAGGGGGCGCTGTGATGAACCCTGTGCTCACCTTGTGAGTCGTTTTGGATAAAAGCATCCAATAAATGACCAAATGTGATGTAAATGTAAATTAACGTATTGTTTGCAAATGTTCAATGAAGGTGAGTACAATGTAAAGGGTCTTTGTCCTTATTCAGATGTTTGCGTTTAAAGACTCTTTGTAATGTAATGAGGGGAAGTAACACACCGTCAATTCAGTGTGGAAATCTCACTTTGCTTCTAAAGCACTCTGCTTTTGTTCTGATGAAGTTTTTTTTTGGAACCATTAGGGTTCTAACTTACTCTACAATACCAACCATATTAAAAAATAATAGACATAACATGTATGTTGTCTGGCGGCACGGTGGCTTAGTGGTCAGCACGTTCGCCTTTCAGCACTAGGGATTCCCGGTTCGAATCCCCATCTGGGTGGAGTTTCCATGTCCTCCCCGTGTCCGCGTGGGTTTCCTCCGGGTTCTCCGGTTTGCTCCCACAGTCCAAAAAACATGGATCAAGTCAATTGAGTTCTCCAAATTGCCCCATATAGAGTGTGTCTGTATGAGTGAGTGTGTAGATAGCGATAGATTGGCGTCCTGTCCTGGGTGTATCTGCCCAGCACCCGAGACGTTCTCCCCTGGATGGGCATGGGGAACCCCACCACGCGACCCTAATAGAGGATAAAGCGGAAGATGATGAATGAATGAATAATGAATGTAAATTTATTTTACACAATGTCTTGAAAATCATCAAAGATTCTATTCATTTTATAATGTTTTATTATTATGTGTTTATTATTTCTACTAGGCTTCAAACTCACTGCTCGCCTTATGAGAGGCGAATGTGCCAACCCTCGCCTTATTTTATTTTATTTCTCTAAAACTTTCTAATCCTTTTAACTTGACTTAATACTTTAATGGTTCAATGTTGTTGTTGTTGTTGTTGTTTTTAAAACACTTCAGCGTTTTTGCTGAAGTGAGAGTATTGAATTTGCAGTCAGCAGCGTTGTCGAGGCAGCGTCTTGTGAAACAGCAGATAAGCTGCTGTCTCTATTTTACATAAACAAAGTGAAGCCACAAAGCAGAGATGTTAAAATTCCTGCGCATTCTAATGCCGTGGGGCCACATGCAGTGCTTTTGCTGTCCCTGTGGCTCCATAAGGTCGAAAAGAAGCTGAAAATGTAATGAGGTGTGCAGAGTGGGGAATTTCTTTTAGGGATTTCTTAAGAAGATAAAGCCCAGCTCTGCCTTCATCGTTCTGCTGATGGATGCAATCATCCAGCGTTCTGATTATTTAAGAACCGTGTAAAGGAGAATAACACAGTAAACAGATGGACTACAGTCTGCAATTGTAGAACTACAAAAGCCATCTGTTGGTTGTTAAAGCTGATGAAATGGACGATAAGGAAATGTAACTAATAACCAGAGGGCGTAACTCATGGAGGCTCCGGTGTTTTCAGTCTCAAGATTCGAGAAAATATTATTATTATTAATATCACATGAAATTATGTGTCACGGACCCCGATTATCCTGTGCTTTTAAAGTTAGAATTTAAATTAAAATTTTAAAGAAGAAAATTAGATAAAAATACAGTATATACATATGTGTAATATAATAGAATATAGAAATATATAAATACTATATAATATATTCATTCATTCATTATCTCCCGCTTTTCCTCTATTAGGGTCGCGGTGGGGTTCCCCATGCCCATCCAGGGGAGAACGTCTCGGGCGCTGGGCAGACACACCCAGGACAGGGCGCCAATCCATCGCTGGGCACACACTCACTCACTCAAACACACTCTATATGGGGCAATTTTAGAGAACTCAATTAACTTGATCCATGTTTTTGGACTGTGGGAGGAAACCGGAGAACCCGGAGGAAACCCACGCGGACACGGGGAGAACATGGAAACTCCACCCAGATGGGGATTCGAACCGGGAATCCCTAGCGCTGAGAGGCGAACGTGCTAACCACTAAGCCACCGTGCCGCCTATATAATATATAATATAGATATATATATATACTATAATATACTATATAATCTATATATATATCTATATTATATAGTATATTTTAGAATATATCTCTATATTACACATTAATTTTCACATGTAAAGAAACAAATTAGACACAGGAGCCACCCCACCTCACCCAGAAACACAAAATGCTATTATAACATTGTTTTGTTACTTTACATTTTGTGACTATTTATCAAAAAGATCCAATGGTTCCACTACAGGAACAATCAAACTATTCATTCATTCATTATCTCCCGCTTTATCCTCTATTAGGGTCGAGGTGGGGTTCCCCATGCCCATCCAGGGGAGAACGTTTCAGGCGCTGGGCAGATAGACCCAGGACAGGGCGCCAATCCATCGCTGGACACACACTCTTTCACACACACACACTCTATATGGGGCAATTTGGAGAACTCAATTGACTTGATCCATGTTTTTGGACTGTGGGAGGAAACCGGAGAACCCGGAGGAAACCCACGCGGACACGGGGAGGACATGGAAACTCCACCCAGATGGGTATTCGAACCGGGAATCCCTAGCGCCGAGAGGAGAACGTGCTAAACCGCTAAGCCACCCTGCTTAAATTATTTTATATATTTTATTATATTAATTACTTTATATTTCTTGGCGGCACGGTGGCTTAGTGGTTTGGCATGTTCTCCTCTCAGCGCTAGGGATTCCCGGTTCAAATCCCCATTTGGGTGGAGTGTCCATGTCCTCCCCGTGTCCGCGTGGGTTTCCTCCGGGTTCTCCGGTTTCCTCCCACAGTCCAAAAAACATGGATCAAGTCAACTGAGTTCTCCAAATTGGCCCATATAGAGTGTGTGTGAGTGAGTGAGTGTGTGCCCAGCGATGGATTGGCGCCCTGTCCTGGGTGTATCTGCCCAGCGCCCAAGATGTTCTCCCCTGGATGGCATGGGGAAACCCCCCCCCCCCCCCCGCCCCCCGCGACCCTAATAGAGGATGAAGCTGAAGATAATGGATGAATGCCTTTATATTTCTTGCTAATCTTATTTACAACTTTCCGAATATTTATTTTATTACTTCACTTAACAAGAAGACGCATCTCTGGAGACGGTGCGATTGCTGAGGACGCTCAGGCCAGTCATCACTCATGGATTCGGGACATTTAGGACATTCGCAGTGAATCTGGAGTTGGCTGCACCTCGGTTCAGATAGTAAAATCAGTGTCCTCACTTCATGCAAACTGCCCCCTCCCGGACACGTTCCCGATGCTAATCTGTCAAACGCAGTCAAATCTCAGACGGAACCGGGCGTGCCTCCCCATCAGCACACGGCGGACCACGTCGCTTACTCGGCCGCCGTCTTGAAAATGTCGTTACGGTCTTGGCTGTGAATCTCGATGTCGTCATAGAGAGCATTTAGCACAAAAAAATTAAAAGTGCACTTATAATTATATACGACATCAATCAGACGGGGCGGCACGGTGGCTTAGTGGTTTAGCACGTTCTCCTCTCAGCGCTAGGGATTCCCGGTTCGAATCCCCATCTGGGTGGAGTTTCCATGTTCTCCCAGTGTCCGCGTGGGTTTTCTCCGGGTTCTCCGGTTTCCTCCCACAGTCCAAAAACATGGATCAAGTTAATTGAGTTCTCTAAATTGCCCCATAGAGAGTGTGTCTGTGTGAGTGTGTGTGTACCCAACAATAGATTGGCGTTTTGACCTGGGTGTATCTGCCCAGCGCCCGAGACGTTCTCCCCTGGATGGACATGGGGAACCCCCACCGCGACCCTAATAGAGGATAAAGTGGAAGATAATGAATGGATGAATGAATCAATCGATCAGACGGACATTATTACATCATACTGTCCAAACACTTTCAGATTGAGCGTCCCCGATTGGCTGCAGCCTGAGATATCAGCTTTAACCTTTTGATTTCGCCTCAGTATGTTTTAGAACGTAGATCGGCTTTAAAAACGGGAGATTTTTTTGTTACGTGCTTTTATCTGAAGTAAATTAAAGAAGTACCCTAACTCCAGAGCAGAGTGGGGGGTCAGAGCATCGGGTAGGGGCACGGTATCTCAGTGGTTAGGGCATTGGGCTATCAGTCTGAAGGTTGGGGGTTCAAATCCCACCTCCACTGAAGTTACCAGTGTGGGTCCTTGAGCGAGACCCTTAACCCTCATTGCTTCAGGGGGCGCTGTGATGAACCCTGTGCTCACCTTGTGAGTCGCTTTGGATAAAAGCGTCCAATAAATGACCAAATGTGATGTAAATGTAGGTGGGGAGGCACGGTGGCTTAGTGGTTTAGCATGTTCTCCTCTCAGCGCTGGGGATTCCCAGTTCGAATCCCAATCTGGGTGGAGTTTCCATGTTCTCCCCGTGTCCGCATGGGTTTCCTCCGGGTTCTCCGGTTTCCTCCCACAGTCCAAAAACATGGATCAATGTCAATTGAGTTCTCCAAATTGCCCCATATAGAGTGTGTCTGTGTGAGTGAGGGTGTGTCCAGCGATAGATTGGCGTCCTGTCCTGGGTGTATCTGCCCAGCGCCCGAAACGTTCTCCCCTGGATGGGCATGGGGAACCCCCCCCCCCCCCGCGACCCTAATAGAGGATAAAGGTGGAAGATAATGGATGGATAAATGAATGTAAGGTCACTTATGATACCCTTGGTGCAATGAGGGTCAAGAGCCCCGCTCAAGGGCCCACATCTGTTCACTGGACTGAGGAATCGAACCCCCAGCGCAGTGCATTTGTCCGTAAAGTGTAGGAAAGACTTTGGGGTAGAGCTGTGCGGATCGATACAAATATCGATAATATCGATACCAACGCTGGTATCGGTATTGAACAATACTTGCGTAAAAAGATCGATACTCAAGTTTTTTGTGTGTGAAAATTCCTTTTTTATTGTTTTGCCTAAGAACAATTCTATTTGAAAAAAAGAAACAAAGAAAGAAAAAACTGTCTAGTGAGGGGAGCATTTTGTCGTTTCTCCTTTGGTACCTCAAAAATATATATTTTCCTCACGTTAAAGCAAACTTTGTTTTATTACTGTTCCATTGTTTCTAAACAAAGATGTCGATTGGGATACATTATTTTGTCGTCACCTACAATGTTTGGGGAAATTCTATACTAGGTCTTTTGGATCAATAAAGCTTAAATATTAAAAAGTATCGGTATCGGTATGGAATATCGCGATATTGGCCCTGTATTTACTTGGTATCGGATCGATACCAAAATTCTTGGTATCGCACAGCTCTACTTTGGGGACATGAACCGGACTAAAGAGTCAAAGAGTCGGTTGACTTAACCGTAAAATCTGAACGTCTTTGGACACGCGTCGGTCAATGAAGACGTTTTTGTCCGCTGGACGTCGACGTTCTTTCCTTTCCGTTGTGAAATGGCGAAGCCGAAGCGGGTCACTGCGTGTTTAAGGGACGTCCCCGGGTTGAGTCTCGGTTCATGTGAACGATCCGTCTTCCTGCCGTCAGACGCCGCGCTGTTTTTAGCTCTGTGTAATTATCCTGACTGTCTCTCTTCCTCCCATTTAACTTCATCATCTGCATTTAACATCGTTTCAGTCGTCTTTGTCCTCGTCTCGCGTCGTGTCCACCTCTCATCGTCTCACATTTTCAAATGTAACAGCCTTCACCTTCAACATAGTCTTTAACAGCCAGCATCAAAAACGTCCATCCGTCCATTATCTTCTGCTTTATCCTCTATTAGGGTCGCGGGGGGTGGGGGGGTGGGTTCCCCATGTCCATCCAGGGGAGAACGTCTCGGGCGCTGGGCAGATACACCCAGGACAGGGGGGAACCCATCGCTGGACACACACTCACTCACACAGACACACTCTATATGGGGCAATTTGGAGAACTCAATTGACCTTGAATCCATGTGTTTGGACTGTGGGCGGAAACCCACGCTGACACGGGGAGGACATGGAAACTCCACCCAGATTGGGATTCGAACCGGGAATCCCCAGCGCTGAGAGGAGAACATGCCAAACCACTAAGCCACCGTGCCGCCATTAAAAATATATAAGACTTTATTTCACCAGCAATATTTCACTTAATGGGCGGCACGGTGGCTTAGTGGTTTAGCATGTTCTCCTCTCAGCACTAGGGATTCCCGGTTCGAATCCCAATCTGGGTGGAGTCTCCATGTTCTCCCCGTGTCCGCGTGGGTTTCCTCCGGGTTCTACGGTTTACTCCCACAGTCCAAAAACATGGATCAAGGTCAATTGAATTCTCCAAATTGCCCCATATAGAGTGTGTGAGTGTGTGTGAGTGAGTGTGTGTCCAGTGATAGATTGCCGTCCTGTCCTGGGTCTATCTGCCGAGCGCCCGAAACGTTCTCCCCTGGATGGGCATTGGGAACCCCCCCCCGACCCTAATAGAGAATAAAGCAGAAGATAATGGATGGAATTCACTTAATTTCAGAAATGTTCAGTGAGGTTGAGGGTTGAGTCTCATTCTCACAAAGAACCTCCAAAATTCTCTGGGATGGACATCTCGCCTGTCCAGGGGTCTCACTGCCTTTTGTCCAGCCAGTGCCCGAGGAAACGTGACCGAGCTGTGATTACTGTATCGATCAGGATCTAAACATGAAGAACCGCCCCCCCCTCCCCCTCGGCTCTAAATTATTGACGTGAAGTCGTAACTGCTCGGTGCACGGTGTGGTTTACGGCCGGTCCCGAAAGCACACGGCCAATTAATAGTAGTTACCACCGCCGTGTGGAGTCCGCAGCGTGAACACATGAATGCACTTTATGTTCGCAGCCAAATAGATCGTTACTAAGGTAACGGCGTACCGCCCTTCACATTATGCCGCTCGTCAGGAGACACCTCCCTCTTAAGCCCAGCGTCTGCTTCGATAGTTCTATTATTTTTGTAATTAGTATTATCACTGAGAAAAAATGTAATTACCCTTTTAAGTTATTTGTCTCTGAGGCACTACCCTGAGTGGGCAGCAGAGGCTGCTGTTGCAGTACATGGTAGAGTCCCAGATCAGGCCTTTCACTCATCAAACACTAAAGTAATCAGTTCACTTATCAGACACTGTGTAGAGTTTACTATCATAAATATTTATATTCGTATTATGTGAACCGCGATATTAAGCTGTAAGTAAAAAATTTTTTATAGAGTTTTATTATTTTAGTAATTAATTAGTTAATACTTTAGTAATGTGAATTTCCCCATTGTGGGACAAATAAAGGTTTATCTTATTGTATATTATCTTAGTGCAATACACGTTATATTGTGTAATACATGGTATCTACTTGCTGCTGTAGATATTTTGTATACATATATTTCTTCGCCACAGTTTGCACTACATTGCGTTTACAGTAGTTACAACGACGTCAAGCCAAGGCAACAAAATCTTCTAATGCACACTGTATGGTGTTTGTGTTTGTACAATAGTACATTGTCTTGAAGCAGCTGTACAGTGTTTTTTTTAGATAGATAGATAGATAGATAGATAGATAGATAGATAGATAGATAGACAAAATTTTGTTGGATTGGCTCGCATGGAGTTTAAAAAAGAAGTGACAGTTTTACTGTAAATGGAAACCATTTCTTTCTTATTTTGAAGCCCTTCAATCTAACTAATCACTCCACCTCTCCTCCTTCTAGTTCCTTCCCCTCTTTCGTCATACCTCCCCCCATTTTTTATTTATTTATTTTTATTTTTATTTGTTTTATTTTATTTAGTTGTTTTTATTCATTTATATATATATATATATATATATATATATATATATATATATATATATATATATATATTTTATTATTATTTATTTTTTATTTTTTTTCCTTTTCTTTTATTTATTTATAAATTTTTTCCCTTTCATTCTTATTAGTATCTTACATTTATGTGTGGGTTTGGGGATAAAAATGGGGTACATTTTAAAAAAAAAAAATTTTTTTTTGGATAAATATTTGGTACTACTTTCTATATTTGTATCATGACTTCTCAATAAAAAAAAAATAAAAAATTTAAAAAGTGAAATTTTTGCACCTGGTGTAGGACATGGGTATATATATATAAAATGAGAATGTGATTAGTGTATAAGCCTGAACCCCCAAAAACAAGCTGAGGTGACAGTGGCAAGGAAAAACTGTATTTATGATATAGATTGATATTAACTTTGAAGTCTAACGATGGTGCAGTGATTGTAATACAGGGTCTCTTGTTAATGAGTTACCACAGACATCACCGTACGAACACTCCTCAGCCAATCACACGACGAGCTCAGATCTGACCACAGAGTGATACTTATTTCATCTCCCGAGGCCGTAACGTGTCCGTCTTCACAGAATGGAGAGAGGAACCGAGTTTGTTGAGTCACGATGTGTCAGGGAGGAGCAGAAAGGAAGAACGATGGAGGAGGAAAAAAAAAAAAAAAGAGAACTCATTTTCCATAAAGCAGGTTGATTAGATTACGGCGCAGGACTGAACACAGGAAATCAATTAGAGCACATGCTATAACACGATCAGAGTCCGGAGCGTAGCAACGCGGAATGGAAATGAGAGCGAGGGACGGGAGGACAGCTGCACTGTAGAGAAGACATGCAGGCAGCATGAAGGAGTCTTCAGAACAAAGGGAAGATAAAAGAAGGACGAAGAAGAACCACAGACTTATAAATAGGATGGTGGAGGGGTGGGGGGGGGGGGGTGGGGGGTGAGGAGGAGAATTAGACGTGTAAGACAGTAAACAGTTTCACATTCACACCTTCATATTGTTCCACTTGTTTCCACTGTCTGATAGAATTATATACATTTCATTGACGTTATTCAATATATTTAATATTCATTCATTCATTATCTCCCGCTTTATCCTATATTAGGGTCGCGGGGGGTTCCCCATGCCCATCCAGGGGAGAACGTCTCGGGCGCTGGGCAGAAACACCCAGGACAGGGCGCCAATCCAGCGCTGGGCAATATATTTAATGTTTTTTTTATTTAAAATGGCACAAAACATTCAGAAAATATTATATAAACAGTCTAATTGGGCACAATGTTTCCTTCGGAGTGTTGGCATGTTCTCCTACTTGTGTGACATGTCTGAACTGTGGTGAACAGTCAATTTGTCTGTGATGTTTAAATGTGTTGGAGGTGGTGGTGGTGGTCATGGGGGTGTTGTTAATGGTGGTGATGGTGGTGGCTGTGTTATTGTTGGGGTGGTAGTGGTGAAGGTGTTGCTGTTGGTGGTGGTGTTGATGGTGATGGTGGTGTGGTTGGTTCGTGGTCACGGGGGTGTTGCTGATGGTGGTGGTGGTAGTGGCTGTGTTATTGTTGGGGTGGTGGTGGTGAAGGTGTTGTTGTTGTTGGTGGTGTTGATGGTGATGGTGGTGTGGGTGGTGGTGTTGATGTTGTTGTTGTTGGTGGAGGTGGTTTTGTTGTTGTTGTTGTTGTTGGTGACGGTGTAGGTGTTGGTGGTGTGAATGTTGGTGGTCGTGGGGGTGTAGGTGTTGGTGGTGTAGGTGGAGGTGGTGGTTATGTTGTTGTTGTTATTGATGGTGGTGTAGGTATTGGTGATGGTGGTGTGAATGTTGGTGGTCGTGGGGGTGTAGGTGTTGGTGGTGGTAGTGGTGGTGTTTTTGTTGGGGTGGTGGTGGTGTAGTGGCTGTGTTATTGTTGGGGTGGTGGTGGTGAAGGTGTTGTTGTTGGTGGTGGTGTTGGTGGTGTGTGTGGTGGTGTTGTTGTTGTTGTTGGTGGTGTAGGTGTTGGTGGTGTGAATGTTGGTGGTCGTGGGGGTGTAGGTGTTGATGGTGTAGGTGGAGGTGGTGGTTTTGTTGTTGTTGTTATTGATGGTGGTGTAGATATTGGTGATGGTGGTGTGAATGTTGGTGGTCGTGGGGATGTAGGTGTTGGTGGTGGTAGTGGTGGTGTTTTTGTTGGGGTGGTGGTGGTGTGAATGTTGGTGGTCGTGGGGGTGTAGGTGTTGATGGTGTAGGTGGAGGTGGTGGTTTTGTTGTTGTTGTTATTGATGGTGGTGTAGATATTGGTGATGGTGGTGTGAATGTTGGTGGTCGTGGGGATGTAGGTGTTGGTGGTGGTAGTGGTGGTGTTTTTGTTGGGGTGGTGGTGGTGTAGGTGTTGCTGATGGTGGTGAGGATGGTGGTGTTGATGTTGTTGTTAGTGGTGTGGGTGGTGGTTTTGTTGTTGTTGTTGTTGTTGTTGGTGGTGGTGGTGGTGGTGGTGGTCATGGGGGTGTTGGCGATGGTGTTGGTGGTGTTTTTGTTGGGGTGGTGGTGGTGTAGTTGTTGTTGGTGGTGGTGTGAATGTTGGTGGTCGTGGGGGTGTCTGTGTTGTTGTTGGTGGTGGTAGTGGTGGTGTTTTTGTTGGGGTGGTGGTGGTGTAGGTGTTGCTGATGGTGGTGAGGATGGTGGTGTTGATGTTGTTGTTAGTGGTGTGGGTGGTGGTTTTGTTGTTGTTGTTGGTGGTGGTGGTGGTGGTCATGGGGGTGTTGGCGATGGTGTTGGTGGTGTTTTTGTTGGGGTGGTGGTGGTGTAGTTGTTGTTGGTGGTGGTGGTGTGAATGTTGGTGGTCGTGGGGGTGTCTGTGTTGTTGTTGGTGGTGGTAGTGGTGGTGTTTTTGTTGGGGCGGCGGTGGTGTAGGTGTTGGTGGTGGTGGTGTGGAAGGAATATTAATCAATTTAATCTGTAATGGGTAACAACAACTTGAGTTATAGTATATATTGGGTTAGCGTATACGACCTCTTCTTTACGTTAAAACAAAACGCTGAAGCTTGCGCTCCCCAATCGACCACCCGAGGCCTAAAGACTATATTTTTAAAGGTATATTGACTCTTTATTGATTTATTCAAATAAGCATCTGCTAATGCAAGCGGACATCGCCCTTCGGTTCTCCGGCGGGGAGCAGAACACCAGGCATTGTTCTTTTCTCTTTTGTTCTTTTATTATTACGTTTCTCTTTAAACCGTAAAGCGGTAGGTTCTCGTGACTCAGACACTGAAACCCACCCAGGGCCTGCAGGGTGGCATTAGTGGCGCGGAGGACGCCAGAACTCAGTATGCGTGGAGAATACAAAGCAATTAATCTCTAATGGAGCTGCTCTTAAAGTCGGGTCTCTGGAAATGAATAGTCGTTAAAAAAAAAACTGCATTACAGAGTCCACGATCAATAACCCGCCCCACGCAAACAAGACAGTCTATACAACACATCTGTTTAAAAGAATCCGTTATTTGAGAAAATGTCTTCTAATCATTATTATTTGGTTAATTACTAATTCTGCTTAAGACTCACATTTCGTTTCATTTCTTTTTATTACGACGTTATTTTGTTATGATGTTATTTTATTTCTTTTCTTTTTGATGTTATTCAATTTCTTTAATGTGTTGTTTAATTTGAAATGGCGCAAAACATTCAGAAAATATTATATAAACGGTCCAATTGGGCAATTTGGAGAACTCAATTGACTTGATCCATGTTTTTGGACTGTGGGAGCAAACCGGAGAACCCGGAGGAAACCCACGCGGACACGGGGAGGACATGGAAACTCCACCCAGATTGGGATTCAAATCCCTAGCGCCACCATGCCGCCTGAGAGTATAATGAATGAATAAATGAATATATATATATATATATATATAGGGCGTGGTATATATATATACCACGGTGGCTTAGTGGTTAGCACGTTCTCCTCTCAGCGCTAGGGATTCCCGGTTCCAATCCCCATCTGGGTGGAGTTTCCATGTTCTCCCCGTGTCCGCGTGGGTTTCCTCCGGGTTCTCCGGTTTCCTTCCACAGTCCAAAAACATGAATGAAGTCAATTGAATTCTCAAAAATTGCCCCATATAGAGTGTGTCTGTGTGAGTGAGTGTGTGCCCAGCGATGGATTGGCGCCCTGTCCTGGGTCTATCTGCCCAGCGCCCGAGACGTTCTCCGCTGGATGAGCATGGGGAACCCCACCGCGACCCTAATAGAGGATAAAGTGGAAGATAATGAATGAAAGAATGAATATATATATACATATATATATATATATATATATATATATATATATATATATATATATATATATATATATATATATATATATAATGTTGGGGGTGGGGGGGGGGGTTACACGGGGGCACATAGATCCTGTTCCTGGATTCCGGTTTGAACATAATTGACTTCTGCGTTGAAACTAAGATGGGAATAGAAATCTGATCCGTCTCCGAGCAATCTGCCGGTGTTAGGACTGCCGAGTCATGCCTTCTGCTCCTCCTGCCCCGCAAAACATCAATACTTTCCACTTCAGGGAAGGAAAGCTTCGGGGGAAAGAAGAGACCCTGCTTGTGACTATTGTCAGGTTCTAAATGCGATATTTAGAACCTGGCGCACGATTTGAAAGGCACGTCTTAATAAACGTCCCGGCGTTTCCTGTGGGGGGACTGCCTCTGGTTTTATGGTTCAAATGAGGGCAGGTGCATTGAGGGGCAGTAAAAAAAAAAAAAAAGAAACGGGGTGAACGGGTGCACGGAGATGCAGTTGGGTGGGGCAGTGGCTTCAGGTTTGATGTCTTAATGTGGGAGAGGTTTGGGAAGGCTGCCAGCGGTGCAGGAGAACAGGGCGGGGGTGGGGTGGGGTGGGGTGGGATGAAGAGAGGGGGCGAGGAACATGATGATGAAGGAGGAGAGACGGTTGCAGTGAGGGAGTGGCCGGGGCCTTGTGGATGAGAGATGGACGGATAATGGATGCTGAGGTCTGGACGGGTCGGGGGAGGAGACACGCCGGCGGACCTATATAAACCGATGCTTCCCACTCGGACGTCCGGTCGTTCTTGCCGTCCAGCGTTGTCCACTGCCAAACGTCTCCGAGAAGAAGGAAGAGATCCAACATGAGCCACTCCACCATCCGCACCTCCTACCGTCGCACCTTCGGTGCCCCGATGACCTCCATGTCTCCCCTGCCCCCCATGCCCACCTATGCCCCGCTCTCATCCCGCCTCCTCAGCCCGGCCCCGACCTCCTACTCTTCCCGAAACATCCGGGTGCGCTCCAGCGTGCCGGCCCCGTCCGGGCCCCGTCTCTCCTACGACAAGGTGGACTTCTCCCTAGCCGACAGCATCAACCAGGAGT
The DNA here is from genome assembly GCA_019802505.1 of Corydoras sp. C115. Classification (NCBI taxonomy): domain Eukaryota; kingdom Metazoa; phylum Chordata; class Actinopteri; order Siluriformes; family Callichthyidae; genus Corydoras; species Corydoras sp. C115. The sequence goes on along the minus strand of JAFMOC010000569.1, from coordinate 469,742 downwards.
TCCTGAGCGTGCGGAGCAACGAGAAGCAGGAGCTGCAGGAGCTGAACGACCGCTTCGCCAGCTTCATCGAGAAGGTGCGCTACCTGGAGCAGCAGAACGCCGCCCTCAACCACGAGCTCAACCAGTTTAAGGGCAAGCAGCAGCAGGGCCAACCCGCCCGCGCCAGCCAGATGTGCCAGCAGGAGATGAGGGAGCTGCGGCGGCAGATGGAGCTGATCGGGAAGGAGCGCGATCAGATCCAGGTGGACCGCGACAACATGGCCGAGGATCTGGCGTTGCTCAAGCAGAGGTGAGCCATGTCCTTAAGTACGGGGTTAGAAATACGTCCGTTAGTATCGTTATGTGCAGGTTTGTCGGGAATGCAAATATTTTCAATAAAAAGAGATGTTATGAAAAAAAAATAAAAAATTTTTTAAATAAAAAAAAAAAAAAAAAAAAAAGAAATACGTCCGTTAGTATCGTTATGTGCAGGTTTGTCGGTAATGCATATATTTTCAATAAAAAGAGATGTTATAAAAAGAAAAATGTTGGGAAATAAAAAAAAAAAAAGAAATATGTCCGTTAGTATCATTATGTACAGGTTTGTCGGTAATGCATATATTTTCAATAAAAAGAGATGTTATAAAAAAAAGATTTTGGAAAAAAAAAAAAAAAAAAAAAAAAATTTTTTTTTTTAGTTCGTCATAAAACTTTCCCTAGTTTTTAAACTTTCGCAAGCCGTGCCTCACTCAGCAGAGGCGAGACAGATCAGTTCCTTCTGTCCGTCATTTAAACAGCATTCAGTGTTTATTATAAATCATTATCCAAACACCCAACTATATATTTCAAATCGGCACAAAATTATGACTATAGACTGTGATATGTATAAAGAGCAGTATGCAAACACAGGGTTTACAGATAAACCAAAAACCTGGATCAATAATAATAATTAAAAAAAATTTTTTTTTAAAGAAAAGTAAACCAGAGCTGCTGTTTTTTTTTGTTTTAAATATTATAATAATAATCAACTTTTTTATTTTAAGAATATACTTAATCCCAGCTATGCTTAAAATTAGGAGGCGGGGTCAAGTTTAAACAAAACAAACAAAAAAAATTTATTTTGAAATATAATCTGTATAATAATAATAATAATAATAATAATTTGAATGTAGATTATCATATTCTTTCACTTTTACCTAGACATGATGACATTTATGTCGTGGCTTATATTTGTATCCAATAATAATGTGAAAGATATAGTATATATATATAATTACGTATAATTATTAATTATAATTACTGTACAAACAGACATAAATCATGTTTATAGGACTCATTTCAAAAGGCCGGCTATTTCAGAAAACATATATGTATTACAAAAAATTTTTTTTTAAACATAACGATGCTGCTGAAGTCTCTAATCAATACATTTTGTGTAATGCATCAAATTACAGACTGTACGATAAACGTGGCAAGAAATCAATAAACATTAGTGTTGCATTATTTAGAGCTTGTAAAATAAGTATTAATACTTAAAGATGATACTAGTAATTTTAATGATAATAATAATAATAAAAATTAAATATTTATTCATGGCTCGATTTTCGTGCTACATTAAACATAATGATGACATCACGTTTAGGACATCACAACGCTGTGATCTCTGGACTTTTATTAAACCTGTGATTCAGTCTGTTATAATAAAAGCAGCTGCTCTGTGGTTCTAAGGGATGGATTGTATTGGATGGATTGTAGGAACCGGTTTCGGGTTCCTGCTGATGGTTCTTCGTATGTTTTAATGGATTAATAGATTTGTAAAGATGATCGATGGGAAATCAATGATTCAGTTTGAATGCAGCACCAAAAAAAACACATCAGAGAGAAAGTTTGTGTGTGAGGTCGTTTTGCAGAACCACAAGAGTCCTCACTGAGATCTTTAAAGATGTTCAGATATTTGAGCGCAGACAGAAAAACGTGTTAATTAGGAAACTAATGAACTAAATCCTTCTGCGTTGACGAATCTCATCAGTTCAGATTTCCTGCGTGTATTGATGTAATGCTTCCCAAAAAACCTTTCTAATGCAATCGAAATGATATTAAAGATGAGAGGAAAGTCCAGACGGCTGACCACCGGCGCCCCCGGATGTGAGAGGGTAGTTAGGACATTAAATTAAGACGTGGAGGGAATGGTTTTAGTTTAATGATAATGAATGGTGTTGAAACGGAGCGCAGGTGCAGACGTGATTCCTAAACTGGCAGGGCGTGGTGATGTCTGGATGGTTTTTAATCATCGATAAAGCCTCCCCCCTTTACAGCACACACACACACACACACACACCTCTCCACCCCCTCCAACCTTTCCTCCAACCCTCAAGGGAGCATCATGTCATCTGGGCTGTGTCTCAAATCTGGCCGTGGTGAGGGTGTGGTTCGGGGTGAAAGCCGAGTCGAGACAAAGAGGCTGCAGGGGGATCGGGTTTACTTTACTGCAGCTTTGGGACCCGTTTAAAGTGGTGGGGGGCGATGTGGGCGGGGCCGATGTGGGCGGGGGCGACTAAAGGAGCCGAAACACCTAAAATGATGCAGCAGGTTTTTTTTTTGTTTGTTTTGTTTTTTTGGGGTTTTTTTGGGTTTTTTTTGGGTTTTTTTTGTTGTTGTTTTTTTTGTGATTCTGCATCATGATCGGTACCCTGAGCTGAACCCCACCCAAAATCGATTCACCTCACCACCCCCCCCCCCCCCCCCCCCAACATCAGTGTCTGACATCATCAGCGCTCTATTGGAGAGGCGTAAAATCCTTGCACGCTCCAAAATTTTGTAAAAGGACTTCTCAGAACAGCTCTAGGGAGTCCCAGTTCGAATCCCAATCTGGGTGGAGTTTCCATGTCCTCCCCGTGTCCGCGTGGGCTTCCTCCAGGTTCTCCGGTTTCCTCCCACAGTCCAAAAATATGGATCAAGGACAATTGAACAATTGAATTCTCCAAATTGCCCCATATAGAGTGTGTCTGTGTGAGTGAGTGTGTCCAGCGATAGATTGCCCCCCTGTCCTGGGTGTATCTGCCCAGCGCCCGAGACGTTCTCCCCTGGATGGGCATGGGGAACCCCCCCCCCCCCCCCCGCCGCGACCCTAGTAGAGGATAAAGAGTAAGATAATGGATGGATGGACTTCTCAGAAGTGTGAAAGCTACAAACGGGACACCGATATGTGATGGGACGTCCTGAAGTCTCCTGTAGGTGGCGTGTATGTAGGCAAAATGTTGCCCACTTCATCCACAAAGGCATCCGAAGGTGCCAGAAGGCGTTACGGTCCATGACTCAGTCTTACAAACAAAAAGGCCTTCCCCAAACTGTTACCACAAAGTTAGAAGCATACAGTTTGTACTTATGAGGTATACAATCCAACCTCACAACCTCTCTAAACATGACGTCCATCACTAATAACGTCCTCTAAAGCATGTGGAGCCAGCCTACCACATTCTCTAAATGCACCGCTGCTCATACCTCCGTCTGTACATGAGCTCACGGCTGCCCAGGATTGGCCAGGGTCTCTGTGGAAGTACACCAAAGCCCATATAGATCGGAGAGAACATGCAAATTACACCAAAAAAGACGGTGTTTAACGGTGTTTTTGTCCAACAATTGATTGTCACCCTGTCCTGAGTGTTTCTGAAACGTTCCTCCTGCAACCGTAATTAAACCGATTAACCCGAAGACAATGAGACGTGAGTTCTAATGTTTCTATTTTATTGCTCTGAAAAAGGGCGGCATGGTGGCTTAGTGGTTGAGCAGGTTCTCCTCTCAGCGCTAGGGATTCCCGTTCGAATCCCCATCTGGGTAGAGTTTCCATGTTCTCCCCATGTTCCGCGTGGGTTTCCTCCGGGTTCTCCGGTTTCCTCCCACAGTCCAAAAACATGGACCAAGGACAATTGAGTTCTCCAAATTGCCCCATATAGAGTGAGTGTGTGTGTGCCCAGCGATGGATTGGCATCCTTTCCTGGGTGTATCTGCCCAGCGCCCGAAACGTTCTCCCCTGGATGGGCATGGGGAACCCCCCCCCCCCCCCCCCCGCGCGACCCTAATAGAGGCTAAAGCGGAAGATAATGGATGGATGGTCTGAAAAAACAATTCGGACCAATGGGCAGGCGGTATCTCAGTGGTCAGGGTGTTGGGTTATCAATCTGAAGGTTGGGGGTTCAAATCCCAGGTCCACTGAAGTTACCAGTGTGGGTCCTTGAGCGAGACCCTTAACCCTCATTGCTCCAGGGGGCGCTGTGATGAACCCTGTACTCACCTCGTGAGTCGTTTTGGATAAAAGCGTCCAATAAATGACCGAATGTGACGTAATTATCCAATGGGACATGATTTAATGAACGCAGGAGGACTTAATGTGGGCATGAAGGGTGTGGACCGAGGGACAGGGAGAAAGACGGATACGAAAAGACCCAGAAAACAGAGGCAGAGAGACGGAGAACAAGACGGAGACAGAAAGACGGAGACCGATAGACAGAGACAAAAAGGGAGAGGGAAAAGTCAATGCTGTTCGATGGACGGCGCGCCATTATGGCTATTGGGTGTCCTGGGCTCGTGGACTGGTGCCAAATTCTCTATTAAGCGCACACACACACACACACACACACACACACACACACACACACACACACACACACAGACATAAATCACTACCGTCTGCTGTCTCGAGTATCACAGGACGACTGGGACGATGCTAAAAACAGCAGCAACACACAAAACCTAATTACACTGCGCTATACAATTACTACACAATCCTCATAACGCAATTTGCTTAAATACAATGAAATTTATTTTCCTCTAGAACTCTAGAACCCTTAACCGAATCCCGTCCTCCCGTCCTCCCGTCCCCCCGTCTCCAGTCGCCCGGTCGGGTGTTTGGCAGCCTGCTTGCACTCTTCCTGATTAAATTGCTCCAGGTTCCGGCCGTCACCTCCACGTCCCCCCTGATTTACGAGTCGGTGGCGCGGCTGGCACGACCCTCCCCCCCCCCCCCCGCTTTCAGAGGCGGCTGCATTAGCTAATTGATCGAGAGGCTGAGGGCCAGCTGGGGGCCCATTTATTCAGGGCGGAGGCCTGGGACACGGTGACAGATGTGATATGACAGTCCCATTATAGAGCAAGACCTCCGGCTCGGGATGCAAGGGACAGGCTGGGGTTGTTCTGCCATTTATTTACATAATAATAATATAATAATAATAATAATAATAATAATAATGGCGGCACGGTGGCTTAGTGGTTAGCATGTTCGCCTCTCAGCGCTAGGGATTCCTGGTTCGAATCCCCATCTGGGTGGAGTTTCCATGTTCTCCCCGTGTCTGCGTGGGTTTCCTCCGGGTTCTCCGGTTTCCTCCCACAGTCCAAAAACATGGATTAAGTCAATTGAATTCTCCAAATTGCCCCATATAGAGTGTGTGTGTGTGAGTGAGTGTGTGTCCAGTGATGGATTGGCACCCTGTCCTGGGTGTATCTGCCCAGCGCCTGAAACGTTCTCCCCTGGATGGGCATGGGGAACCCCACCGCGACCCTAATAGAGGATAAAGCGGGAGATAATGAATGAATGAATAATAATAATAATACATTTTATTTATATAGCGCCTTTAGGGACCACAAAAATGCTTTAGAAAAACAGAAAAGTGTGTGTGTGTGTGTGTGTGTGTGTGTGTGTGTGTGTGTGTGTGTGTGTGTGTGTGTGTGTGTGTGTGTGTGTGTGTGTGTGTGTGTGTGTGTGAGGGAGACAGATTTTTTTTCATCCAGTATCAGGAGTAAAGTTACCGTAATAACTGTATGTCGGCTGTAAAGAGCAGCTCCTCAACTTTCATAAACCGTCAGGAATTTTTTCTGAAGGCGCAAACTGTCTGAGACATGTTTTTTGGACTGTGGGAGGAAACCGGAGAACCCGGAGGAAACCCACGCGGACACGGGGAGAACATGGAAACTCCACCCAGATTGGGATTCGAACCGGGAATCCCTAGCGCTGAGAGGAGAACGTGTCGCCCACACAGAACCTCCATTAAATGAATGAATCACCTTTAATTCAGTTTATTGCCATCGGTTCTGCCTCCCCACCCCACACGCTGTCCGATGCTCTACGCCCCCCCTGCCCCACTCCATAACGTTCTGTGATTTAGATCTTAAACTCCGGTTTAACATTCACAGTGCAGACTGATATTAAACTAAAATAAAATAAAAATAGGCGGCACGGTGGCTTAGTGGTTTAGCACGTTCTCCTCTCAGCACTAGGGATTCCCGGTTCGAATCCCTCAGGGTGGAGTTTTGATGTTTCCCTCCCCGTGTCCACGTTTCCTCCGGTTCTCCGCTTTCCTCCCACATCTGATTTGCATGTTTCTCTCTGTGTGTGTGTGGTGTGTGTGTTGTGGTGCCCAACGTTCTCCCCTGGATTGGGCCCCCCCCCCTAAGACATTTTGTTCTTTTTGTTTTTTGGTTTTTTCTCTCCACAGTCCAAAAACATGGTTGATTGAATTCTCCCCATTGCCTCATGGTTTGGGGGGGGGTATTTGTTGTCCCCAAGTGACAAGTGTGTTGGTGTGGTGTAATTGTTAAAATGCTGAGAACCAACTGTCCTGGGGAGTGGTGGTAATATCCTGGATGGGCATGGGGAACCCCCCCCCCCCCCCCGCGACCCTAATAGAGGATAAAGCGGGAGATAATGAATTAATGAAATAAAGACATTTGTTCTTTTTGTTTTTTTGTCTGCAGGTTGGATGAGGAAACTCAGAAGAGACAAGATGCTGAGAACCAACTGGTCCTGTTTCGAAAGGTGAACACACACACACTCACACACACACACACACACACACACACACCCCTTAAACATAAATATTACTATATTAACATAAACGAACCCATCCATCCATCATCTTCAGCTTTATCCTCTATTAGGGTTGCGGGGGGGGGGGGGTGCTTGGTTCCCCATGCCCATCCAAGGGAGAACGTCTCGGGCGCTGGGCAGATACACCCAGGACAGGGGGGGGCAATCTATCACTGGGCACACACTCACTCTCACAGAACACACACTATATGGGGCAATTTGGAGAACTCAATTGACCTTGATCCATGTTTTTGGACTGTGGGAGGAAACCGGAGAACCCGGAGGAAACCCATGGGGAGGACATGGAAACTCTAAGCTACCGTGCCGCCCAGACATATTATTATTATTATTATTATTATTATTATTAGGCGGCACAGTGGCTTAGTGGTTGGCATGTTCTCCTC
>JAFMOC010000569.1:315000-457500 GCA_019802505.1 Corydoras sp. C115 | reverse complement strand
GAATTTATCCTCCATGGGCATCCGCAACGCCGGTGAGTCCTGATTCTGATCAACACGCCGGAGTTTTTAAATTATAATTTTAATTTTATTTTTATTTATTTTTATTTATTTTTATTTTTTTTAAAAACCTGACACGGTTTCTGATTTCCGTCAGACTTTGACGGACCTGCCGATCTGGGACATGGCAAGAAAGTGGTGATTAAAACCGTGGAGACCCATGATGGAGAGGTCAGACTGCAAATGCACACACACACGCACACACACACACACACACACACACACACACACACACACACACACACACACACACACACACACACACACAAATACATAAACATGCATGAGTACCAATCAACCAAACACATGTATACAGATAAACACACTGACATATACACACATATACATATATATGTGTGCGGAAATACATAGCACACACACACACACACACACACACACACACCACACAAACACACACGCATATACTCTATATACATGCATATACAAACGTATGTATAGAAATGTAAACACAAATACATAAGCATAAACATACACACACACATATATATATATATATATATTCATTCATTATCTTCCGCTTTATCCTATATTAGGGTCGCCGGGGGGGGGGGGGTTCCCTATGCCCATCCAGGGGAGAACGTTTTGGGCGCTGGGCAGATACACCCAGGACAGGGGGGCAATCCATCGCTGGGCTATATATATATATATACATGCATATACAAACTCATTCATTCATTCATCCATCATCTTCCGCTTTATCCTCTATTAGGGTCCGGGGGGGGGGGGGGGTTCCCTATGCCCATCCAGGGGAGAACGTTTCGGGCGCTGGGCAGATAGACCCAGGACAGGGCGCCAATCTATCGCTGGACACACACTCACTCACACAGACACACTCTATATGGGGCAATTTTGGAGAACTCAATTGACTTGATCCATGTTTTTGGATTGTGGGAGTAAACCGGAGAACCCGGAGGAAACCCACGCGGACACGGGGACAACATGCAAACTCCACCCAGATTGGGATTCGAACCGGGAATCCCTAGTGCCGAGAGGAGAACGTGCCAAACCACTAAGCCACCGTGCAGCCCTTATTTATATATATATATATATATATATATATATATATATATATATATATATATATATATATATATATTCATTCATTCATTATCTTCCGCTTTATCCTAAAGTGCGGGGGGGGGGGGGGGGGGTGTGGGGGGGGGGGGTCCCCATGCCCATCCAGTGGAGAACGTTTCGGGCGCTGGGCAGGACAGGGCCCAGGACAGGGCGCCAATCTATCGCTGGACACACACTCACTCACACAGACACACTCTAAATGGGGCAATTTTGGAGAACTCAATTGACTTGATCCATGTTTTTGGACTGTGGGAGGAAAGCGGAGAACCCGGAGGAAACCCACGCGGACACGGGGAGAACATGCAAACTCCACCCAGATTGGGATTCGAACCGGGAAGTCCCTAGTGCCGAGAGGAGAACGTGCCAAACCACTAAGCCACCGTGCCGCCTTATGTATAGAAATGTAAACACAAATACATAAGCATACACACACACCCATAAAGCCGCCCATATACACACACACACACACACACACACACACACACACACACACTAACTGATTAATGTCCCGGTTCTCAGGTGGTGAAGGAATCCAAGAAGGAGCGCGAGACTCCGCGAGACGCCAAAGAATCCGTCTGAGGTGATTTCCGAGGTCAGCGCTCACTTGTTCCAGCTTCAGCAACGAAGGAGAACGAAACGACTGACCGGACGGACTCGAGCCGATGCTAATTAACCAATTAAAATGCTGCCCCTCTCATTAAACCCCTGTATCTCTGCTATACACTACTGCTGAGGAAAAAAAACAAAAAAAACAAGAAAAAAAAACAAAAAAACCAAGCCTAAGTCTGAATGTTAGGAACCCGTTTCCATCCATCGTGACTCGATACTGTGATTGTGAATGGGGTGGTGTACTGAGCATGACGTCACAACACAGCGGTGCTAACAACTAAACTGTGCCAGCCTCAACCTGCTGACCGCCCGTCCCACCTCCTGTCCACGCCTCCATCCGGTACCCAGCTTCATACAGCCTACAGCGTGGCCTTTAGTTCATTTACAACGACGTGGTTCTCCTTCCATGACGACACACTGACCCACAGTGAAGAATAACGGAGGACAGAGACCTCTGTACTGACACACACAGCATGGTGTGATTTGGAACAATGTGCCACGGTGCTGGGTGAAAGGTCAGGAGTGTGTGTGTGAGTGTGTGTGTGTGTGTGTGTGTGTGTGTGGGACGATTCTAGCCTCATTAGGCAGCTTCATGTGCTTTGTGATGTTCTACAGCATCAGTACTTTCACCCCATTCATTTCATTCCACTGCGTATTCAATATTCTCTGTTCTGTCTTTAATCTTCAGCCTTCCGATCAATCAGCAAATCCCAGAATCAATAAAGCAACTTAGAACCAAAGGTCTCATGGTTTATTTATATACACTAACGTGCATAGAACGAGAGAGAGAGAGAGAGAGAGAGAGAGAGAGAGAGAGAGAGAGAGAGAGAGAGAGAGAGAGATGCAGTTCAGTCCAATTTGCTTAATTTTAATTTGCTTCATTTGCTTACAATTACACGGTGGCTTAGTGGTTTAGCATGTTCTCCTCTCAGCGCTAGGGATTCCCGGTTCGAATCCCAATCTGGGTGGAGTTTCCATGTTCTCCCCGTGTCCGCGTGGGTTTCATCCGGGTTCTCCGGTTTCCTCCCACAGTCCAAAAACATGGATCAAGATCAATTAAGTTCTCCAAATTGCCCCATATAGAGTGTGTCTGTGAGTGAGTGTGTGTCCAGTGATAGATTGGCGTCCTGTCCTGGGTGTATTTCCCCAGCACCCGAGACGTTCTCCCCTGGATGGGCATGGGGAACCCCACCACGACCCTAATAGAGGATAAAGCGGGAGATAATGAATGAATGAATTAATTAATTTGCTTCATTTGCTTACAATTACACGGTGGCTTAGTGGTTTAGCATGTTCTCCTCTCAGCGCTAGGGATTCCCGGTTCAAATCCCAATCTGGTGGAGTTTCCATGTTCTCCCCGTGTCCCCGTGGGTGTCATCCGGGTTCTCCGGTTTCCTCCCACAGTCCAAAAACATGGATCAAGATCAATTAAGTTCTCCAAATTGCCCCATATAGAGTGTGTCTGTGAGTGAGTGTGTGTCCAGTGATAGATTGGCGTCCTGTCCTGGGTGTATCTGCCCAGCGCCCGAGACGTTCTCCCCTGGATGGGCATGGGGAACCCCACCACGACCCTAATAGAGGATAAAGCGGGAGATGATGAATGAATGAATGACAATTAGATGTGGGCGGCATGGTGACTTAGTGATTTAGCATGTTCTCCTCTCAGCACTAGGGATTCCCGGTTCGAATCCCCATCTGGGTGGAGTTTCCATGTTCTCCCCGTGTCCGCGTGGGTTTCCTCCTGGTTCTCCGGTTTCCTCCCACAGTCCAAAAACATGGATCAATGTCAATTGAATTCTCCAAATTGCCCCATATAGAGTGTGTCTGTGAGTGAGTGTGTGCCCAGCGATAGATTGCCCCCCTGTCCTGGGTGTATCTGCCCAGCGCCCGAGACGTTCTCCCCTGGATGGGCATGGAGAACCCCCCCCGCCCCCCGAGACCCTAATAGAGGATAAAGCGGGAGATAATGGATGGATGGACTTTCTTTTTGCAGAACACAATAAAATAAACTAAACGACACAATACGTCGTTCGGAGGTTTGAGAAACTCTGGCGTCCTCTAGTGGTCGCTTTGTAAAAAAAAAAAGAAAAAAAAAAAAGCGTCCCTCGGCAGTGAACGTGAAACGTTTCAGACGTTGGTCAGTTCAACCTACGCGTGAGGGAAAGTTTATAATCCAACTCTAGCCCAAAATTAAATAAATACAAATAAATATAACAATTAAAAACTTCTGAACAGAACCCGTCCATCGGGAGGCGCGTGTACTCCTTTAAGGTGACGTCACGTGTGCCGGGCGCGCGCCGGGTTCAGTTTTTCGCGCGGGATGAGCCGTGGTGTTTGGTGTTGTTCGCTGGTTAAAGGAGCTATTTCATCAAAATTCAGGTATTAACTTATAAAATTATGTTAGTTTTCATTAATATAAACTGTTATCCGATATATAAACCATTTGGTTGCGAGTGTACAACGTAAAGTTTGATCGTCGTCGAGTTGTTTTAGTGGTTTTTTGGGCTGCGTCCCAATTCACACAGGAACACTACATTGAGGCAGCAGCCGTGTTGTTGATGGAGCGGCTCCTAGGGCGCCTCGCTAGGGCAAATAAATGCGATTTAGGACGCAGCCGGAGCCTTTCCATCGTTTCGGTTGGACTGTGTGCGGCCTCCTGTTCTTACTCTTTTCATGTTTTATATTTTTCTCTTTATTTTTGTGTGACTAACTTTACGGAGGTGTATTTACGTTTGTTTTTCCTCTTCAGGTGAAGTTTTAAATCGAGTTTAAACGCTGGTTTATTCAGAATGAACTGTGAGTTGTTGGCCACCTGCAGTGCCCTCGGCTTTCTGGAAGGAGAAAAGTATCATAAAGAACCAGATTGTCTGGGTGAGTTCAGGTTCTGGGGGGGGGGGGTGTTGAGATTTACATGTTTATGGTTCTAATTTGTTTGTCACTAAAGAGATTTATGGTTGACTTCATAATCTCGACCCCTAAACTGCGATGAGGCTCGAAGACTGATCCGAAAAGTCGTCCTCCGACATGACCTTGACCCCAACAAGATGGACAAGAACCGTCACGGCTGTGAACGGCCTTAGAACCGCATACTAGTCGAGTGGATGCTTGTCTTCCTAAAAGGATTCATGTATTTGAAAGGAGACATTAATTCATTCATCCATTATCTCCCGCTTTATCCTCTATTAGGGTCGCGGTGGGGTTCCCCATGCCCATCCATGGGAGAACGTCTCGGGCGCTGGGCAGATACACCCAGGACAGGGCGTCAATCCATCGCTGGACACACACTCACTCACACAGACACACTCTATATGGGGCAATTTAGAGAACTCAATTAACTTGATCCATGTTTTTGGACTGTGGGGGAGGAAACCGGAGAGACCCGGGCAGGAAACCCACGCGGACACGGGGAGGACATGGAAACTCCACCCAGATGGGGATTCGAACCGGGAATCCCTAGAGCTGAGAGGAGAACGTGCCAAACCACTAAGCCACCGTGCCGCCCTGAAAGGAGACAGTGGACACAATTCATTCGGTTTTGACATCCACCCATTATCTTCTGCTTTATCCTCTATTAGGGTCGTGGGGGGGGGGTTCCCCCATGCCCATCCAGGGGAGAACGCTTCGGGCGCTGGGCAGATAGACCCAGGACAGGGCGCCAATCTATCGCTGGGCACACACTCACTCACACACGCACACTCTATATGGGGCAATTTGGAGAATTCAGTTGACCTTGATCCATGTTTTTGGACTGTGGGAGGAAAGCGGAGAACCCCAACACGGAGACGGGGAGAACATGGAAACTTCACCCAGATTTGGATTCGAACAATGGCTTTGACATTTTCCTAAAAAGTGTATTTACTAATTAAAATAGGTTATTGTATCCGGACATAATCTGCTCCTTACTATGTCTATAAAATACTAAATAATTATGCCTCGTTATGGTATATAAATTATATATCATTTACATTTTATATATATATATATATATAGGGCGACACGGTGGCTTAGTGGTCAGGGTCATCAGAAGTTCTTGATAAGCCTTCAAAGCCAAATGCATCCTATAAGAACGTTGGGGGAGGGGGGGGGTTATTTTAAACCTTTTTTAATGACCAACTTTTATTAATTTATTATGTTGCTCTTGTGGCGGCACGGTGGCTTAGTGGTTTAGCACGTTCTCCTCTCAGCAATAGCCCAGCGATAGATTGGCGTCCTGTCCTGGGTGTATCTGCCCAGCGCCCAAAACGTTCTCCCCTGGATGGGCATGGGGAACCCCCCCCGCGACCCTAATAGAGGATAAAGAGGGAGATAATGGATGGATCCTCTCAGCAATAGGGATTCCTGCTTCGAATCCCAATCTGGGTGGAGTTTCCATGTCCTCCCCGTGTCCGCGTGGGTTTCCTCCGGGTTCTCCAGTTTCCTCCCACAGTCCAAAAACATGGATCAAGGTCAATTGAATTCTCCAAATTGCCCCATATAGATTGTGTCTGTGTGAGTGAGTAGTGTGTGTCCAGCGATAGATTGGCGTCCTGTCCTGGGTGTATCTGCCCAGTGCCCAAAACGTTCTCCCCTGGATGGGCATGGGGAACCCCCCCAAGACCCTAATAGAGGATAAAGCGGAGATATGATTAATGAATCAGAATATATATATATATATATAATATATATATGATATAGATGTTGTGTGTGTGGTTTGTGTGGTGTGTAGCTCAACATTTGACACAGTAATACAAAGAAACATAGTGGTGTTGTGTGTGTATATGGAACCCCCCCCCCGTCACCCCCCGCCCCCCTGATACAACGTCTGTTTATATGGATTTGTTTCCGTTTTACCAAATCTAAATCTGATTTATGATCATTTTTCAGTCTGTGCATTCAGACGATCCCGTGTTTTCGTGCTTGTACGAAGCCTTTAAAACTGATTTCGAGCTGTGCTCCCCTGCAGAAGTGTGAAGGACCTGATTCGTTATCTGAGGCACGAGGACGATACGAGGGACGTCCGGCAGCAGCTTGGCGCAGGACAGATTCTCCAGAATGACCTTTTACCCATCATCACCCAGCACGGCAGCGATAAGCCTTTATTTGATGCCTGCATCCGGTGAGTTCTGCAAACGTGTTCTTGAAGTTAAGTTTCGTCTTTTAAATCAGTTATTCGGATCGGCGCCGGAATGCTCTGAGGTTCTACGAAGAGAATGAACGGTACTGAGTTTGGCTTAAAGCTATATGTAATAAATGGGTTACTGAGTCTTCACCCCTTTCCTCTCAGACTGATGGTGAATTTAACTCAGCCAGCTCTGCTGTGCTTCGGAAAAATCCCAGATGACCCGACCTTTCGGCACCACTTTCTCCAAATAGTGTCCCATCTGCAAGCGTACAAGGAGGTAAGACTGACCCGAGTATAGCACTGTGATGCAGATTAGTAATAATAATAATAATAATAATAATAGTAATAATAATAATAACAATACATCCATTATCTTCTGCTTTATCCTCTATTAGGGTCGCGGAGGGGGGGGGTTCCCCATGCCCGTCTAGGTAAGAACGTTTCGGGCGCTGGGCAGATACACCCAGGACAGGGCGCCAATCTATCACTGGGCACACACTCACACACACACTCTAAATGGGGCAATTTGGAGAACTCAATTGACCTTGATCCATGTTTTTGGACTGTGGGAGGAAACCGGAGAACCCGGAGGAAACCCATGGGGAGGACATGGAAACTCCACCCAGATGGGGATTCGAAGCGGGAATCCCTAGCGCTGAGAGGAGAACATGCCAAACCACTAAGCCACCGTGCCACCTAATAATAATAATAATATGTCTGGGCAGCACGGTGGCTTAGTGGTTTAGCATGTTCTCCTCTCAGCACTAGGGATTCCCGGTTCGAATCCCAATCTGGGTGGAGTTTCCACCTTCTCCCCATGGGTTTCCTCCGGGTTCTCCGGCTTCCTCCCACGAATCCCCATCTGGGTAGAGTTTCCATGTCCTCCCCGTGTCCGCGTGGTTTTCCTTCCACGGTCCAAAAAACATGGATCTAGGTCAATTGAGTTCTCCAAATTGCCCCAATATAGAGTGTGTGAAAGAGATTGCCCCCCTGTCATGGGTGTATCTGCCCAGCGCCCGAGACGTTCTCTCCTGGATGGGCATGGGGACCCCCCCCCCCGCGACCCTAATTTAGGATAAAGCTGAAGATAATGTACGGATGGATTGATATTTCCGTGTTTTTGCTTGCAGGCTTTCGCCAGTGAGAAAGTGTTTACTGTTCTGAGTGAGACGCTGTATAACCTGCTGCAGCTGGTGAGTGACGTCCTTTAAACTGGTGTCTTCTGTTCAGTCGGTAGATTTTGGACGTGCTGAAGTGTTTTAGAGGGTGTTTAGGGATTCTGTCTTCAGTGTAAAGACGTGTGAGATCTGAACGCCTGTTGTGTTGATTGATATCAGGACTGGGAGCAGAGGCAGGAGGAGGACAATCTGCTGATTGAGCGCATTCTGCTGCTGGTCAGGAACGTCCTCCACGTCCCTGCTGACCCCAACGAGGAGAAGGTGAGTTCCTGCTTTTGTAGATGTAACATCTAATGTCATGTAAGGTGTTAGTTAGGCTCTGTGTTGGACTGTTAAATCCCTCTGCCTCGCACCATCGGGATAAAACAGAAGGCCTTCCCTAAACTATTGCTACCGAGCAGAAAGCATAACATTGAACATTGTCCGAAAGTTGTGATTAAATTCAGAGGAACTGGATTTTACAGGTTATTTGTGTAAGTGACACTAGTAAAGAATGATGAAGAGACGGTTGAAAGTGTGTTCCGTCTTCAGAATGTGGACGACGACGCCAGCGTGCATGACAAACTGCTGTGGGCGATCCACATGAGCGGCATGGACGACCTCCTGAAGTTCGTGGCCAGCGCTCAGAGTGAGCAGCAGTGGAGCATGCACGTCCTGGAGATCATCTCGCTCATGTTCAGGGACCAGGTACCGAATCGCCGTCCGAGCTTGGTGTCTTTATTATCAATTTTAATTTTTAATTTATTATTTTTTTTTTTATGAATTTTTTTTAACCACCCCTATATCAGCTTCATCTGTATGTCTGGTAAAAAAAAAAAATAAATAAAAATTGAAAATTTGCAAATGCTATTTCACTCACTTCCCGATATCCGATCAAGCTGAAACTTTCGTCGATGACGACAATTAATTAAATAATTTATAAATTGGTGGTAATTCATTCATTTGGTTTTCGATGGATAAATTGCCCATTTTGGCAGCACGGTGGCTTAGTTGTTTAGCATGTTCTCCTCTCAGCACTAGGGATTCCCAGTTCGAATCCCCATCTGGGTGGAGTTCTCCATGTTCTCCCCGTCCCCGTGTCCGTGTGAGTTTCCTCCGGGTTCTCTGGTTTCCTCCCACAGTCCAAAAACATGGATCTAGGTCATTTGAATTCTCCAAATTGCCCCATATAGAGTGTGTGTGAGTGTGTGTCCAGTGATAGATTGGCATCCTGTCCTGGGGGTATCTGCCCAGTGCCCGAAACGTTCTCCCTTGGATGGGCATGGGGAACCCCCCCCCACCAACCCTAATAGAAAATAAAGCAGAAGATAATAGATGGATAATTGAAACACGATATAGGGGTGGTTTTAAAAAAAAATATATATATTTTTTTTTATATTTTGTTTTAGTTTTAAGACTGTTTGCACTCTAGAGGCAGACTTGAGTTTACCGGGTATTTAGAACATGACCTGTTATCTCTAAAAAAAAAAAACTGCTTTATTACGTTTATTGTTTACTTTTTGGTTTCTTTTTGGTTGGTTTTGTGTGCGGCAGACTCCGGAGCTGCTGGTGAGTGCAGGACAGAGCCGCTCGGCGCAGGAGAAACAGAAAGACTGTCTGGAACTGGAGGCTCTCCGGCAGAAAGAGATGGCTGAGAGGCGGAGCCGTGTGTTCCAGAGAGGAACCAGGTGAAGAACCGGTCTTCTGTTAATGTCACAGAACATCGGGATTAGAGTTTGGATGGTTGTTCGGTTGTCAGGGTTACTATTGTATCTTAGGGTCCTGGTTGGTGGTTGTTTAAACATTTTCGATGTTTATGGTGTCAGTGGGAGGTGGATGCCACATCCCAGGGGGTTGCTGTGGTGTCTGTGGGTTCTTTAAGCATTGTTGGAGGAGGTTGTGTCGGTCGGCGGGTTGTTTAAACATTTTTGGAGGTTCTAGTGTGAGAGAATAGTTGTTGGAACATTTTCAGGGGGTTGCTACGGTGTCGGGATGTGGCATATTTACATTTTGGTCATTTATTGGACGCTTTTTATTAATTTTTTTTCCCCACTCATTTTTTATTGATGATTCAGCAGAAAAAAATACAAAACAGCGTACAATTCCAGTAGTTATAAAGAGAACATCAATTTTTACCCTAAACATAAACACGTACCCCCATACAAACACAAACAAACGAACATGTCTATATAACGTCTATATAACGCCCTTTCCTGTAGATTCCTTCTTTAAAACAAGAAAGATCAGACCTTTCTTGACTGAACATGCGACCCAACTGCTTGTTCAAGCCCGCGTCCTATCCCGGCTTGATTATTGTGATGCGCTACTTGCCGGTATCCCAGCTTCCACAATCAGACCTCTTCAACTGATTCAGAACTCTGCAGCCCGACTCGTGTTTAACCCCCAAGAACTCATGTCCCTCCATCGCTCATGTCCCTCCATTGGCTCCCTGTAGCTGCTCGCATTCAGTACAAGTCACTGACTCTGGCCTACAGAACCATTTCTGGATCTGGCCCCTCCTCCCTTCACTCTATCTTTTCAAAACACACTCCGACTCATTCACTTCGCTCCGGTGATGATCGCCCCCTGGTGGTTCCACCTCACCGAGGAGCTGATTCTCACTCCGTGGCGTTCACCACTGCAAAATGGTGGAACGATCTTCCCAACTCTGTCCGTAAGGCAGAATCTCTAAACAGTTTTAGGAATCAGAATCAGAAAATCTTTATTGTCATTATAGCAGGTATAACGAAATTAAGGTGCCATACTTTTCGGTGTCACATACTTAAATTTATACAAATAAAGAGATTTAAAAGAGAACACTATAATTTACAATTTACAAAAAATGTTGGAAGAAAGAATTTTTATTTACAAGAGTGTATAAAACTACAACCTGAGTGAATTTGTATTTATATATTGCACGTTCAAAAAGTGAATTATGACTGTAAAAAAATTTACAATGCGCCATTTAGTGTCCGAACAGCGGTCGGGTAGAAGTTATTTCTGAGCCGGTTTGTTTTTGTTTTTATCGCTCTGTAACGTCGACCTGATGGTAGCAGTTCTAGGAGACGGTGAGCGGGGTGAGAACAGTCTGTAATAATTTTGTGAGCTCTCTGCAGACAACGAGAGCTGTGTAGATCCTCCAGGGTGGGTAGAGAGCATCCAATGATCTTTTCTGCAGACCTCACAATCCTCTGTAGTTCTTTTTTCTGTGCTGCAGTGCAGCCGGAGAACCACACACAGAGTCCGTGAGTGAGGACGCTCTCTACGGTGGAACGGTAGAAGGACACCATCAGTCTCTGATTGATGTTATTATTCCTGAGTCTCCTCAGGAAGTAGAGTCTCTGCTGTGTCTTTTTTGCCAGTTTTTTGGTGTTCACCCCAGGTTAGGTCCTCCTCCATATTAATACCCAGGAAGCGAAAGTTTGTGACTCTTTCTACACAGTCCCCGTTGATGAATATAGGTTTGATGTCTTTCCTCACCCTCCTGAAATCTTTGATGTATTTAGACTTAGGTTATTATCTGTGCACCATAATGACAGTCTCGTCGGTAGAAACTACTGAAGACGCATCTCTTTAACAAATACCTGTTATAGAGAGAAAAAAAAAAAGTGGGGTGGGGGGGGGGTAGGGACCGCAGCATCGAATAACAATCAGGTTTGATGAATTTACAGTGTAGTTGGTTTTCTCCATAACTTCTGACTTGTGGTGTTCTCATTTGTAAGTCGCTTTGGATAAAAACGTCTGCTAAATGTAAACGTAATGTAAATGTAAACATATACATGTCCATTTCGGACGCTTTTATCCAAAGCGACTTACAAGGTGAGCACAGGGTTCATCACAGCGCCCCCTGGAGCAATGAGGGTTAAGGACCTCGCTCAAGGACCCACACTGGTAACCTCAGTGGACCTGGGATTCGAACCCCCAACCTTCAGATTGACATATGGGTCCATGATGTCGTCATTTTCATGTGTTTTTCTATTTGTTTGAATGCATGGTAATTATACAGTGCTTGTTCTTGTTAATTTCGCATCGTTAAGACACTCCCGCTTCCGGGGATCGTACGTAGTGCGTGGTTTGAAGTCGATCGGCGAGAACGACGTCATTTTCCATCAAGGCCTCCACAACGTGAGTACCACGTCCCTAACATTAATAAAAAATGTTCTCCTGGCCGGCGTCGATGAACCTCGATGACTTTTAATCCGTCAGTTCAAGAACTACTCTCACGATGCCGGGAAGCCGGTCCGGCGGGTTCCCAAGCGCAAGCGAGCGGCCCGGGACGCCGAGACGCGGCGGCGCTCCGTCCTAAACGTTCGCATTTTCCTGCGCGAGTTCTGCGTCGACTTCTTGGAGAACTGCTACAACCGACTCATGTACCTGGTCAAGGTGAGGTGGGTGGGGTTGGGTGGGGTTGGGGGGGGGGGGCGTCAATGATCGTATGTTTTATCAGCTCAGCGTTTAAAAAAAGTCCTGGCGCCCTGTAGGAGTCGCTGATCCGAGAGCACGCTCAGCGGCACGATGAGATGTACTACCTGTGGGCGCTGAGCTTCTTCATGGCCTTCAACCGCGGCAACGGCTGCCGGCCCGAGCTCGTCTCCGAGACCCTGTCCATACGGGCCTTCCATTTCATCGAGAAGAACATCACCAACTACTACGAGATGATGCTCACCGACCGCAAGGAGGCCACATCCTGGTCTCGCAGGTCAGAGACAACAGAAACATCCATCCATCCGTCCATCATCTTACGCTTTATCCTATATTAGGGTCGCGGGGGGGGGGGGGTTCCCCATGCCCATCCAGGGGAGAACGTCTCGGGCGCTGGGCAGATACACCAGGACAGGACGGCAATCTATCGTTGGACACACACACTCTATATGGGGCAATTTGGAGAACTCAATTGACTTGATCCATGTTTTTGGACTGTGGGAGGAAACCGGAGAACCCGGAGGAAACCCACGCGGACATGGGGAGAACGTGGAAACTCCACCCACCTCCTCTCTATTGCTGAGAGGAGAACATGCTAAACCACTAAGCCACTGTGCCGGCACAAGAGCAACATTCATTGATTATCTTCCGCTTTATCCTCTATTAGGGTCGGGGGGGGGTTCCCCATGCCCATCCAGGGGAGAACGTTTCGGGTGCTGGGCAGATACACCCAGGACAGGGGGGCAATCTATCACTGGGCACACACTCACTCACACACACACACACTCTAAATGGGGCAATTTTGAGAATTCAATCGACTCGATCCATGTTTTTGGACTGTGGGAGGAAACCGGAGAACCCGGAGGAAACCCACGCGGACATGGGGAGAACGTGGAAACTCCATCCAGATTGGGATTCGAAGTGGGAATCCCTATTGCTGAGAGGAGAACATGCTAAACCACTAAGCCACTGTGCCGGCACAAGAGCAACATTCATTCATCCATACATTATCTTCCGCTTTATCCTCTATTAGGGTCGCCGGGGTGGGGTTCCCCATGCCCATCCAGGGGAGAACGTCTCGGGCGCTGGGCAGATAGACCCAGGACAGGACACCAATCTATCACTGGGCACACACTCACTCACACTCACACACTCTATATGGGGCAATTTGGAGAATTCAATTGACTCGATCCATGTTTTTGGACTGTGGGAGGAAACCGGAGAACCCGGAGGAAACCCACGCGGACATGGGAAGAACGTGGAAACTCCACCCCGATGGGGATTCGAACCGGGAATCCCTATTGCTGAGAGGAGAACATGCTAAACCACTAAGCCACCGTGCCGCCACAAGAGCAACATAATAAATTAATACAAGTTGGTAATTATAAAAGCTTTAAAATAACCCTCCCCCCAACGTTCTTATAGGATGCATTTGGCTTTGAAGGCTTATCAAGAACTTCTGATGACCCTGAATGAGATGGATCACTCAAAAGATGAAACCGTTCGGCAGAGCGCCAACGTTATTAAAAGTAAGACGGCTTTTTTTTTTTTTTATAATAATAATAACACATTTAAAAAAAATAAATAAATAAAAAAAACCCTTCTCTCTGTCGCTAGGTAACATCTTCTACTTAATGGAGTACAGAGAGATCTTTCTGACCCTTCTCCGGAAGTTTGACGAGCGGATGCAGCCGCATTCGTTTCTGCGTGACCTGGTGGAGTCCACACATCTGTTCCTGCGCATGCTCGAGCGCTTCTGCAAGGGACGGAACAACCTGCTCGTACAGGTGAGCCGGTCATAGTGACGCCGCTCTATTTCGAAACGGGGCGTCGATGTTTTTTTTTTTTTTAGAACATCGAATTAAAAATATATAATATCGGCCGTAATATAATATCGACATTATTATTAGTGTTTTTTATTGACGCCACCACAAAACGGTACAAAGGAACGAAGGTGTAATGTAGTAATTAATCAAAATTCATTCAATTAATTATTCAATTAGGGCTGTATTCAACTAAAGATTTTCATAGTCGAATCTGATTCGTCAGATTTTCCCTATAGTCGACTGATAGTCGAATCAGTTAAAATTTCACCACAAGATGGCGCTATAAGCGTAGTTTTTAAAAAACGATTTTTTAAAAACTATTTTACTTGTTTTTCTAACAAAAGAAAACCTTTTTTTTGTTTTTCTCTTTTCTTTTTTTTCTAGAAATTAGGATGATTTTATTTGACAAAAGGCTATATATATAACGAAAACAAAGACATTTCATGTAAAAACTAATGCTTAGCAGCAGCCATGGGCGCCCCCTTGTGGTCAAAATGGTACATTCGACTATGAGGTTCATAGTCGACTACGGTTCTCCGAATCGAATCGTCGAATCAGCGAATATTGCAGCTCACCCCTAAATTCAATGCAAAATCATTAATAATCTGATCTTTAAAGACGTAATCTAGTCGGGTTTTTAAAGTGAACGTTGATCACTCAGTAACAGGATTCCGGTTTCTCTAACAATCAATCAAACACTGCCATCTAGAGGCAAAAGTACAGAACATCAGGATAATAATGTATTGTATTTCACACATTGATACGAATGTGAAGCAGTCAGAGGCATGTGTTGTCAATGATGTCACAGTTGGAAAAACTGCTCAGCCAATCAGATTTAAGGACTGGAACTGTTTCATAATATACAAATAACATGACGGCGTGCAGGTTCCTCTTCACCGAACAGTTTTTTTTTTTTTTTTTTTTTAGAAAAAGAAGGTAAAGAAGAGAAAGCAGAAGAAGAAGTCGGCCGCCCCGGTCGAGAGAACCCCCGAAGCGCTGAGTGAAACCTGGCAAATTGTGTCCCAGGAGCTCCAGGCCTCAGGCTTTCAGGTGGGTTCCCACAGAACGTTCCGTTCTTCAGAGCACTGATGAACTTGAAGACCTGAAATGATAATAAAGCCCCTGAAATACATGAATACAGGATTGTTTACTCATCTGAGCTCAGATCTTCTGCTTTATCCTCTATTAGGGTCGCGGGGGGGGGTTCCCCCATGCCCATCCAGGAGAGAACGTTTCGGGCGCTGGGCAGATACACCCAGAACAGGGGGGCAATCTATCACTGGACACACACTCTATATGGGGCAATTTGGAGAATTCAATTGACCTTGATCCATGTTTTTTGGACTGTGGGAGGAAACCCACGCAGACACGGGGAGAACATGCAAACTCCACCCAGATTGGGATTCGAACCGGGAATCCCCAGCGCTAAGAGAACATGCCAAACCACTAAACCACCTGACTGTGATTCCTACATTTAAATATTGTTTCCGCTCTATTTCCTTCCGATGTCCATCCAGGGGAGAACGTTTCGGGCGCTGGGCCGATACACCCAGAACAGGGGGGCAATCTATCACTGGACACACACTCTATATGGGGCAATTTGGAGAACTCAATTGACCTTGATCCATGTTTTTTGGACTGTGGGAGGAAACCGGAGAACCCGGAGGAAACCCACGCACACACGGGGAGAACATGCAAACTCCACCCAGATTGGGATTCGAACCGGGAATCCCCAGCGCTGAGAGGAGAACATGCCAAACCACTAAACCACAAGACTGTGATTCCTACATTTAAATATTGTTTCTGTTCTATTTTCTTCCGATGCACATCCAGGGGAGAACGTTTCGGGCGCTGGGCAGATACACCCAGAACAGGGGGGCAATCTATCACTGGACACACACTCTATATGGGGCAATTTGGAGAACTCAATTGACCTTGATCCATGTTTTTTGGACTGTGGGAGGAAACCGGAGAACCCGGAGGAAACCCACGCACACACGGGGAGAACATGCAAACTCCACCCAGATTGGGATTCGAACCGGGAATCCCCAGCGCTGAGAGGAGAACATGCCAAACCACTAAACCACAAGACTGTGATGCCTACATTTAAATATTGTTTCCGTTCTATTTTCTTCCGATGTCCATCCAGGGGAGAACGTTTCGGGCGCTGGGCAGATACACCCAGAACAGGGGGGCAATCTATCACTGGACACACACTCTATATGGGGCAATTTGGAGAACTCAATTGAACTTGATCCATGTTTTTTGGACTGTGGGAGGAAACCGTAGAACCCGGACGAAACCCACGTGGACATGGGGAGGACATGGAAACTCCACCCAGATTGGGATTCGAACCGGGAATCCCCAGCGCTGAAAGGAGAACATGCCAAACCACTAAGCCACCAGACTGTGATTCCTACATTTAAATATTGTTTCCGCTCTATTTTCTTCCCATGCCCATCCAGGGGAGAACGTTTCGGGCGCTGGGCAGATACACCCAGAACAGGGGGGCAATCTATCACTGGACACACACTCTATATGGGGCAATTTGAAGAACTCAGAATTTGAACTCTAATTGCAGTTCTCAGACTCCCTGAACGAGGTGGTCGTGCCCTTCGACGCCGCGTCCGAGGTTCCCGTCACAGAACAGCGCACCGAGGCCATGATCCGGATTCAGGACGCGCTCCTGGCTCGGACCGGACCCGAGGCGCTGTGTCTGCTGCGAGCCGCACGGTAAGCCGCCCGCAGAACCCCCGCAGAACCGAGCTGGGGACCTTTTAGACAAACATCTAATGATCTTGCCTCGATTCTCAGGGAGGTGTGGCCCGAGGGGGACGTCTTCGGCTCCGCTGAAGTGGAACCCGAGGAGGAGCTGGACCTCCTGAAGCAGATCCTCTACGCCGAGCTCCCGAGTAAGAAACGAAGTCTGCGGCCTGCAAAGACCGGCTGGAAGGGTGTCCTTAACGACTAATAAGACATCTTGTGTCTCCTGCATCACCGAGGACCGACACAGACGGAACCGAACGAGGAGGAGGAGGAGGAGGAGGAGGACGGAGCCGAGCTGGAGGAGAGCTGGAGACCGTGCGTGTCTCTGAGACGGAGTTCAACTTCTCCGATTTTATTAAAAGGTAAAATTCATTCATTCATTATCTTCAGCTTTATCCTCTATTGGGGTCGCGGGGGGGGGGTTCCCCATGCCCATCCAGGGGAGAACGTTTCGGGCGCTGGACAGATACACCCAGGACAGGGGGGCAATCTATCGCTGGGCACACACTCACACACACACAGACACGCTCTATATGGGGCAATTTGGAGAATTCAATTGACCTTGATCCATGTTTTTGGACTGTGGGAGGAACCCGGAGGAAACCCCGGACACGGGGAGGACATGGAAACTCCACCCAGATTGGGATTTGAACCGGGAATCCCCAGCGCTGAGAGGAGAACATGCCAAACCACTAAGCCACCAGACTGTGATTCCTACATTTAAATATTGTTTCCGTTCTATTTTGTTCCTATGCCCATCCAGGGGAGAACGTTTCGGGCGCTGGGCAGATAGACCCAGGACAGGGGGGCAATCCATCACTGGACACACACATACTCACACACAGACACACTCTATATGGGGCAATTTGGAAAACTTAATTACCTTGATCCATGTTTTTTGGACTGTGGGAGGAAACCGGAGAACCCGGAGGAAACCCACGCGGACACGGGGAGGACATGGAAACTCCACCCAGATGGGGATTTGAACCGGGAATCCCTAGTGCTGAGAGGAGAACATGCAAAACCACCGTGCCGCCCTTAAAAGGTAACAATAGAATAGTATTGGAACAGTAAGGACGGGACATCAGACGTCTCAGTATAAACATTCGCCGGCCACTTTATTAGGTATGACCCCTTAGTGGGTTTAACATGTTCTCCTCTCAGCGCTAGGGATTCCTGGTTCGAATCCCAATCTGGGAGGAGTTTGCATGTTCTGCTCATGTCCGACTTCAAGGCCACTGAATACCTTTAGTTCTATATCGGTGTCTGACCTCACGATGCTTTTGGAAGGCAGACACACTCCCAACGTTTGTGGGAAGCACTTTCCGAGTCCTTAAATCTGCCGTGGAAATGAAGAAGGGCGAGGGTTCCCTTTAGAAGCTACCGTATTTTCCGGACTATAAAATTTTCCCAGAAATCGGACGTGCGCCTTATAATCCGGTGCGCCTTATACGTGTACTGAGTTCCAAATTCTATAAAAGTATTGTTGTGCGACCGGGTGGTTTTTTCCACACATCGCCGCCCTGCTGGTCTGTGACTCCATGCGCGCTCATCTCATAGAAAAGCCGAGTGAAGAAAATTAATTGGGAGCTCGCCGTCATTCCGGGAGGATTAAATAAAGAACTCCGACCGCTGGACGTTGGTGTAAACGGGGCGTTTAAAGTAAAGTCGCGGGCGGTGTGGGAGCGATGGACGATAGACGGCGAACACACGTTTACTAAAACTCGGGAGGCGGCGGCGGGGCGAGTTACGCCACCGTCTGTGAATGGATTCTGGACGTCTGGGCCGAGGTTTCTGCCGTGACCGTCGTCCGAGCTTTCGCGAAAGCCGGCGTCGTCGCCGAACGGCCGCCCGGAGACGAGACGGACTCGGACATCGATGAGAGGGAACGCCGGAGTGCTCGATAGAGAACCAGCTTTTTAATTCGGACACAGAAGACGAGGACGCTGATGGATTTGTGGGAGAAGAGAGATTAAAATAATGTGTGTTTTATCAAGTAGTAGAATAAACTTCAATTATAAATCAGCGTTTTGCATCCTGAACTTTTCTTGTAGATCGTATGTTTTAGCGAGTGCCTTATAATACGCTGCCGTACAGAATAAGTACCGTACAGAAATAGAGTCCCTAATTCAGACTGCGCCTTATAGTACGGTGCGCCTTATGGTCCGGAAAATACGGTATATTAAATAAATGTAAGAATATTTATGAAGTGACTCTGACTGTAAAGTTTGTATTAAATTAAAGGTGAATGCACCGTGGTAAACTTTTTTTTAATCTATTTTTAATTATTTGTTCATTGATGGATGTTTTTTATGTAAAAAAAAAAAAAAAAAAAAAAAAAAGCCGGGCAGCTCAGCGAACCTAATGCTGCTCATTTTAATTTAGTGCAATCCTATTTTTATATAAATATAAAATGAAGCAAAAAGATTTCATGCAGGACGGAACCTGAAAGAATTGTTTGAAATGAATGTTGTAATTTTTCACATCGTTATTTCATCTCGTTAATCACACAATTTAAACTAAATTTAAAGATCATTTGAACTGGAAAAAAAAAAAAAAAAAAAAAGTTTCTGAATCGAATCGTGACTCAAAAATAATCGGAATCGAATCGCCAGACCCTGCAGTATGGTTCCGTACAGAATAAGTACCGTACAGAAGTAGAGTCCGTAATTCAGACTGCGCCTTATAGTACGGTGCGCCTTATGGTCCGGAAAATACGGTACTCGTTGATCTCTGTGATGTTTCCGTGTGAAATTCACTTCCCACCTTCTTTTTCAGGTTCGCCCATCACACCATCGTTCGTCCGTATCTGGTGCTGCTGCGCTCGTACGCCACCAACACGCCACACGCGAACCACTGCATCGCTCGTATGCTCTACCGCATTGCCGTCGACCTGAAGATGGACGCGCTGCTCTTCCAGCTTTCGGTTTTCCATACCTTTAATAAGATCCTCAGCGACCCGGCTGCTGCCGCGTATAAGGTGGGTATGAGGTGTGGGGCAGGAGTCCACAGCCCATGGCTTCTGGTCCAGCTTTAGGTCTCTCGCTCCCTGTCTCTCATTCAATTTCAATTTAAAAAAGATTTTTTTTTTATTTGCATGCCAAATTATACATTCGTGTTGCACAAAGCTGGTTTACAAAATAAAAATAAAATAAAAAAAATGAAATAGTATAATATATACATTCATTCATTCATTCATTATCTCCCGCTTTATCCTCTATTAGGGTCGCGGGGGGGGGGGGGGGTTTCCCCATGCCCATCCAGGGGAGAACGTTTCGGGGCGCTGGGTAGATACACCCAGGACAGGGTGCCAATCCATCACTGGGCACACACTCACTCACACAGACACACTCTATATGGGGCAATATGGAGAATTCAATTGACTTGATCCATGTTTTTGGACTGTGGGAGGAAACCGGAGAACCCGGAGGAAACCCACGCGGACATGGGGAGGACATGGAAACTCCACCCAGATGGGGATTCGAATCGGGAATGCCTAGCGCTGAGAGGAGAACGTGCTAAACCACTAAGCCCACCGTGCCGCCTAATATATACATATATTTAAATATTTAAATAAAATTAGAGGTGTGTGTGTGTGTGTGTGTTGGTTTGGTCACTCTCTGTCCCTCTCCTGGTGGCAGGTGTGTGTATACAGTGCTGCCAGTACACAGCTCTCCCTGTGTTCCCCCCGTAGGTGGGGCAGTTTTTGGGTGGGGGTGAGGGAGGTGCAGTTGGGGGTGATGTGTGTAGTATTTTTCTCTGATGTCGGTGTATTTGGTGCATTCGGTGAGGAAGTGCAGCTCTGTCTCGGTTTTGTTCAGGAGACATCGCTGACACACCCTCTTCTCTCGGGGCAGTCAGGTCTGCCGGTGTCGCCCCGTCTCGATGGCCAGCTGATGTGCGCTCTCTCTCGCTCTCTCTCTCTCTCTCTCTCTCTCTCTCTCTCTCTTTTTCTATAGATGCCAAAACGTCCAACCTCCTGGTTTGGACATGTTTTAATAATCGCCGTCTGTCTTTCCGTCTCACAGGAGCTGGTGACCTTCGTCAAATACGTCCTGAAGCGCTTCTTCTCCCTCGCCGCCACCAACAACAAAGCCTTCATCGAGCTGCTCTTCTGGAAGAACGTGGGAGCCGTCCGGCAAATGACGGAGGGCTACACCGAGGACAGGTCGGTCCATTTTAAATTTCTTTAAGCTTTAAAAAAAAGGGCGGTCTCACGAGGTTAAGACTGGATATCATTAAGGCACCTGAATTAATAATCTGGTAATCTGAAGGCTGGGGTTCAGATTTTCAGCACATCGAGGTTATCAGTGTAACCAAGTTTAAAGCTGCTTTGCGCCGTATACAATTTCTACAAACGCTCTATATAATTCAATAAACTTTATACCGTTATGATTTTGTTACAGCAGACAGGGGGGTAAGACCAAAGTCATGTGGACACCGGAGGAAGAAGAGGAACTTCGGCAATTGCATGAAGAGCACAAGGATTCTGGAGGTGATCTACTAACCTTCATATCAGAATCAGAAGCGCCTTCGTTGTCATTTATAATTTACGTCACAATGAAATTTGGGTGCAACTCCAAAGGTGCTCGTAAGAACATGAAACAAAATTAAAAAATATATATATAATACTATGTATGAATAAAATTAAGTAAAAATTTTATAAAATTATAAGGCTTAGTATATAATATATACACTATATGAAATAGGAAAAAATGTGTATGGATGATTGTGTGTAAGTGGAATTTTTTTTTTTTTTTTTTTTTTTTTTAAACCCTTTCATGTCTGGTAGCTTTCGCACTCTGAATGGAAATCTGACTGCACTGATGTACCAAACATGTTTGCTTTTACATTTTTACAGGAACAGTTCTACAGATTATTGTAGCCTATTCCTGTTAATTTTGTGTTTTGTGTTTTTTTGTGTTTGAAAAGGAGAGAGAGGGAGGAAAAAAGAAACAACCTAAAAAAAAAATTAAAAAAAGAAGAGAGAGGGGGAAAAAATACAACCTATACATACATTCCTATATACTGTACATATATACACAGTTATATACACATACATACCTATATACAAACATACATAAATACACATGCATTATACACACTATACACACACATCCTAATATTGTTAGAAATTGTGTTTTGTGTGTGTCTCTTTATGTGCATATATATATACACACTGTATATGTGTGTGTATATATATATATATATGTAAGTGGAATTTTTTTTAAAGGAATTTGCATTTAAATATTGCATGAATATGTAAATGCAAATTTACCCCCCCACCCTTTTTTTTAATTATTTTTTTTATTTATTTATTTTTTTAAATCATGTATGCGTAATATCCACTACTGTGACACCATTCGTATATATAAGCAGGTGCAATTGTTCTAAATCAAGACAATCAGGTTTGATTTTACAGTGTAGTTGGTTTTCTGCATGGCTTCTGACTTGTTCTCATTTGTAAGTCGCTTTGTATAAAAGCATCTGCTGAGCGACTGAATGTAAATGTAATGTAAATGTAATGTAAATGTAAACAACTATATTGCATATCTGAATTACCTTCATAGGTCTTTAGGTCATTTTAATATTTTCACAGACAACTTTCTTAGGCGCAGTATCTTTTTTTATTATTATTATTTTTATTTTTTTATTTAATTAAGAAAAAATTTTACACTCTTTTTACACACTTTTACACGTTTTTTTATTATCCGTGTCATCCCGTCCACTTACTGTAATGATGGTCTTTATAGTTCTACAATTACACTCTGTAGTCTGTATCTGTTGTTAGTCGCCAATTCTTTTTTTTTTTTTTTTAAAGGATTTAATTAATTTATTTATTTCTTCATCGTTAGTCCCTGACATCGTGGAGACGCTCCTGCCGTTGTTGAGCAAAGATGACCTGACGAGGCGTCACGTTGTCGTCCAGATGGTGACCATGGGTTTGGTGGACAGTGTGAAGGACCTGAAGAAGGAGAGGTAAACGAGTTCTAGTGGTTAATGAAATGATCGAGAGAGAGAAAAAGAAAAACAGGAGGAGGAGTAATGAGGAGGAGTGTTCTTGATGTTTTAATAGGAAAGGCACCTGCATCGTGCTGTGGACTGAGGAGCAGGAGGAGGAGCTGCAGATGCTGTTCGAGGAGTTTAAAGATTCTGATGGTGGGCGTCTTAGTTTACAAACTGCGTTTATGATTCGTGATTCAATTTGCTCTTAAAACTGCAGCTGTATGCAAATTTATGCTCATTTCAGGTTAACAGGTTACACCTTTCCTTCCTTTAACCATATTATGTGGCTTTAATGGCATAGGGGTTTAGCATGTTCTCCTCTCAGCACTAGGGATTCCCGCTTCGAATCCCCATCTGGGTGGAGTTTCCATGTCCTCCCCGTGTCCGCGTGGGTTTCCTCTGGGTTCTCCGGTTTCCTCCCACAGTCCTAAAAACATGGATCACGTCGGTTGAATTCTCCAAATTGCCCCATATAGAGTGTGTCTGTGTGAGTGAGTGTGTGTCCAGCGATAGATTGCCCCTCTGTCCTGGGTGTATCTGCCCAGCGCCCGAAACGTTCTCCCCTGGATGGAGAACACACACATCACCCCCCCCCCCTCCCCCCCCCCCGCAACCCTAATAGAGGATAAAGTGGAAGATGATGAATGAATGTTCTCGGCTCATGGTGACTTAGTGGTTTAGCATGTTCTCCTCTCAGCACTAGGGATTCCCGGTTCGAATCCCAGTCTGGGTGTTCTCCCCGTGTCCGCGTGGGTTTCCTCGGGTTCTCCCCGGTTTACTCCCACAGTCCAAAATCATGGATCAAGGTCAATTGAATTCCCCAAATTGCCCCATATATAGTGTGTGTGTGTGTGAGTGAGTGTGTGCCCAGTGATAGATTGGTGTCCTGTCCTGGGTGTATCTGCCCAGCGCCTGAAACGTTCTCCCCTGGATGGGCATGGGGAACCCCCCCCCCCCCCCGACCCTAATAGATGATAAAGCAGAAGATGATGGATGGATGTTCTCGGCTTCATGTCTCCACTCTTTCATCAGATGTGCTGGGGAACGTTCTGAAGCGCCTGACCGCCAAGCGTTCCAGAGCGCGAGTCATGGATAAAATCATAAGCCTGGGCCTGGTGTCCGAGCGCAAGGACCTGTACAAGAAACGGCAGCGCGGTGCCTCCGGCAAAGCCAAAGGCCGGGGAATGGTACGTCCCACTGTCCTCTATTTCTCCTTGCACTGTATGAACAAAGCGTGTGGGACATGCTTCTTAAATAACTTAAAAAAAAGTTATTTAAAGTGCTGTTTTATTTAAATAGACAAAAATAACTTTTGGACACACCTAAATCTTACAGAATGTGTTTTCGGCAGAGGGGATGGTGAGGGGTAGGGTTGAATTTCACCTCTAGGTGGCGTGATGTCTGTGTCCCGAAACTTTTTGTCCTCGTGGTGTGTAATTGAAGCTATTGGCTTCCTGTTTCAGTCTGAGGAGGAGTTTTTCTCCCAGCTGAGCGGGCCTCCGAGGGAGGACATGGACTTGAACGAGGATGAAGATGATGAGGAAGAGGAGGATGATGATGATGATGATGATGATGACGATCGAATAGAGCAGCCCGCACCGGTTCGAAGACCGATCCAGAGACGCCAACGCGTCGACAAAAACGTCTCCGTCGTGTCTTTGGCTCAGAATCTTCGTGCAGAAGGTGATTTTGCAGTAAAGCATGAAATCCGGAGGGGAGTTGGAGTGGGGGTTGGAGTGGGGGTTGGGAGTTGGAGTGGGGTCGGAGTGGGTCGGGTCGGGGTCGGAGTAGGTTGGGTCGGAGTGGGGTTGGTTGGGGTTGTAGTGGGGTCAGAGTGGATCTGTCTGACCCGTGGAGTGGGGTGGGGTTGGGTCGGGGTCGAGTCAGGGTCGGAGTGGGTTGGCTTGGAGTTGGGTTGGAGTTGGAGTGGGGTCAGAGTGGATCTGTCTGACCCGTGGAGTTGGGAGTGGGGTGGATCGGAGTGGGGTTGAAGTGGGGTCAGAGTGGATCTGTCTGACCCGTGGAGTGGGGTGGGTCGGAGTGGGGTTGGGTTGGGTTGGGGTTGGAGTGGGGTCAGAGTGGATCTGTCTGACCAGTGGAGTGGGAGTGGGGTTGGGTTGGGGTCGGAGTGGGTTGGGTTGGGGTCGGAGTGGGTTGGGTTGGGGTCGGAGTGGGTTGGGTTGGGGTTGGAGTGGGTTGGGTTGGGGTCGGAGTGGGTTGGGTTGGGGTTGGAGTGGGTCTGTCTGACTCGTGGAGTGGGAGTGGGGTGGGTTGGGTCGGAGTGGGTTGGCTTGGAGTGGGGTGGGTTGGGTCGGAGTGGGTTGGCTTGGAGTGGGGTGGGTTGGGGTCTGAGTGGGGTTCAGAGTGGGTCTGTCTGACTCGTGTTCTGTGTGGCAGGTCTGGCGGGTCCCGTCCTTTGGCTGCAGAACTGTCTGAACAGAGCGGCCGACGACCGAGAGGAAGACGGTAGTTCACATCATACAGATTATAACAGATTATAACAGATTATTATAACTGATTATTATAACTGATTATTATAACTGATTATAATAACGGATTATAACTGATTATAACAGATGATTATAACAGATGATTATAACAGATGATTATAACAGATGATTATAACAGATGATTATAACAGATGAGTATAACAGATGAGTATAACAGATGAGTATAACAGATGAGTATAACAGATGAGTATAACAGATGAGTATAACAGATGAGTATAACAGATGAGTATAACAGATGAGTATAACAGATGAGTATAACAGATGAGTATAACAGATGAGTATAACAGATGAGTATAACAGATGAGTATAACAGATGAGTATAACTGATGAGTATAACTGATGAGTATAACTGATGAGTATAACTGATGAGTATAACTGATGAGTATAACAGATTATTATAACAAATTATAACTGATTATAACTGCTAACAAGAGTGTTTTATGTTAATGAGCTGCTCCACCTCCTCAGGTGTGTCTCACCCCGTCCCTCTGGTCCCGCTCAATGAGGAGAACGAGGACGCCATGGAGAACAAGTCGTTTCAGAGGCTTCTCGGGAAAGTCGGTATTCGAGCGCCAGCTGATGAACAGGTGTGTGTGTGTATATGTGTGTGTGTGTGTGTGTGTGTATACATTTACATTTACATTACATTTGGTCATTACGCTTTTATCCAAAGTGACTTACAAGGTGGGCGGCACGGTGGCTTAGTGGTTTAGCATGTTCTCCTCTCAGCGCTAGGGATTCCCGGTTCGAATCCCAATCTGGGTGGAGTTTCCATGTTCTCCCCGTGTCCGCGTGGGTTTCCTCCGGGTTCTCCGGTTTCCTCCCACAGTCCAAAAACATGGATCAAGTCGATTGAGTTCTCCAAATTGCCCCATATAGAGTGTGTCTGTGTGAGTGAGTGTGTGCCCAGTGATAGAGTGCCCCCCTGTTCTGGGTGTATCTGCCCAGCGCCCGAAACGTTCTCCCCTGGATGGGCATGGAGAACCCCCCCCCCCCGCGACCCTAATAGAGGATAAAGCGGGTGATAATGGGACCTCAGAATAATAAATAATGCAGATCTTGTGTCTTTATAAAATCAGGAGACGTTCTGGAGGATTCCCGCCACTCTGAGCATCTATCAGCTGCGCTCCACCGCGGCGTCTTTGGAGCGGGTGGAGGAGGCCGAGCCGAACGGTTCGGGGGCCACAGACCGAGCAGAAGTAAACGATGAGGCGGAACCGGCGCAGGACGACGCGGAGGAGACGACGCCGGAGATGCGGACTCAAGCGCTTCGAGCTCTGCTGCTGGCGCGTCAGCGGAAACGCCCCTCTGACGACCGACGTGAGCCGCTTTCATTACAGCTATAACGCCAAAAACTACTTTCAATGTCCACATTCTGTTATTTTTTTTATTTTTATTTATTGCGCTCCTGTGATGTCATCCGTCCGTCTGACGGCCACTAACTGGGATGATGTCGTGATGTGCAGTCTGCTGGGGAAAGTGTTAGAAAATGTAACCCATAATAAGACAACGAAAGGAATGCTTAGAAACCCAGATCAGCAGTTTTGCTCAAACCAGCACATCTGGTGCCAACAATCACGACACGGTCACACTCCCTGTTATTTGAGGCTGCATGGTTTTTATTGTTTTATTAATTATTTTGATTTATTTATGTTGATGCTGCCCGGCCACTCAAGGAGGAGGAGTCCCACACTGTTTTTTTTTTTTTTTAATTATTATTATTATTATTTTTTTTTTTCTTAGGCTATAAGAATATGGCTATAATATTCTGTAGAGCTGTTCCTGTAAAAACCTAAAAGCAAACATGTTTGGTACATCAGTGCAGTCAGATTACCATTCAGAGACAGACATGACGGGTTTAAAAAAAAAAAAAAAAAAAAAAAATTATAACCCATAATAAGACAACGAAAGGAAATGCTTAGAAACCCAGATCAGCAGTTTTGCTCAAACCAGCACATCCGGTGCCAACAATCACGACACGGTCTCACTCCCTGTTATTTGAGGCTGCATGGTTTTTATTGTTTCATTAATTATTTTGATTTATTTATGTTGATGCTGCCCGGCCTCTCAAGGAGGAGGAATCCCACACTGTTATTTTTTTTTTTTTTCTTAGGCTATAAGAATAGGGCTATAATATTCTGCAGAGCTGTTCCTGTAAAAACCTAAAAGCAAACATGTTTGGTACATCAGTGAGGTCAGATTACCATTCAGATTGCGAAAGCTGCCAGACATTCATTCATTCATTCATTATCTCCCGCTTTATCCTCTATTAGGGTCGCGGTGGGGTTCCCCATGCCCATCCAGGGGAGAACGTCTCGGGCGCTGGGCAGATAGACCCAGGACAGGGCGCCAATCCATCGCTGGGCACACACTCACACACTCACTCACACACACACACTCTATATGGGGCAATTTTGAGAATTCAATTGACTTGATCCATCTTTTTGGACTGTGGGAGGAAACCGGAGAACCCGGAGGAAACCCACGCAGACACGGGGAGAACATGGACACCCAGATGGGGATTCGAACCGGGAATCCCTAGCGCTGAGAGGAGAACATGCTAAACCACTAAGCCACCGTGCCGCCTGCTGCCAGACATGATGGGTTAAAAAAATAAAATAAAATTGTAACCCATAATAAGACAACGAAAGGAAGTGCAGTTTTGCTCAAACCAGCACATCTGGTGCCAACAATCACGACACGGTCACACTCCCTGTTATTTGAGGCTGCATAAAAGGCTGCTTCCATGCTCTGTTGGAATGAGGGTAATAATTTAGCAGTCTCCACAAGAAATGTATCTATCCTATGTATCTTATAAAAATTCTCATGGTGACGTCACGGGATCATTCAAATACTCATTGGATCATCGGAAACGGCCCGGGGAAGTCAAGGGAAAGACAGCATGGTCGGAGCGTTTGGGACTGTGTTACGGACCTGAGGAGCGTGTTTTTTTGTGACTGATCAGCGACGCACGCTAGTTTTTGCACCGTGTTTTGGTTCTGGACTTTCTTCAGGAGGATCGTATTTGGCTGGATGAGGTTCCCTGTGCGCAACCAACTTTCTGTGCTGTATCGGTGAGCGAAAGGGGTTTTACGGGAGAGACCGCCGCGTCTCTCCATTACATGATACTCCGGACTAAACTCGCTTCTACTAACTCTCCCTTACTCCACAAGGGTAAAGACTGCGGAACAATTTTGATCTGGACTTGTTTGTCTCGCACACACACACACGCACACGATCACACACACACACACACACACATACACACTCGCCTCTCACGCACACGCGCGCTTACCCGCACACGCCCACTTCTCTCCTGAAGATAGGGAAAGCGGGATGAGATTGTGTTTCTGCGCTTGTTTTCGTTTTCATTAAATAAATTGTCTGAGCAACTGTATACATCAGGGTCTGAAGTTGCCTATGGATACACTGTCCCGATCCTATAAAAGGTGTTGTGTGATTTTGGCTCGAACTACATGGGTATTTAGGCCTATGTGGGATAATTTTTTTTGTAGCCAAGGTTACATAGTGGTGGCCGATACAGGGACAGTGTATAAAAGTTTTGCTCAGCAAGGAAAATAATTATTTATTCACAAAAGAACAAAAAACAAACAAAAAAAAATAATAATAATATATATATATAGATATAGATATATATGTAGATTTTTTTTTGGTTGTTTTTGTTCTTTTGTTTTCTAAATCTAATACATGATCTTATCTTGTTGTTCAAAAGAGTGATTTGAGAGTAGTGAGAGTAACTATATTTCTTAGTCCCATTCATTTAGAACAGCTTGTTGTAGGGGGGTATTTAGGGCAGTTGAAATCCACATTTCCCACAGTGAATCTGAGATGGAAGACTCGGAGCCGCAAGATAGGCCTACAAGGCATGTGACATATCGACAAGGCCGAGGTGACGTGTCTGAAGTGTCCAGTTTACTGGAACAGCTGTATTTAAATGATCATAATCCACCTGAAGCACACCACCAGGAAGAGGAGGACAACGAGGAAGAGAACAATGGGCTGGAGGCATGGGGGGAACAATTTGTGAAGATCACAGAGAGGATGGATGCCCTGGAAGCCCGTTTAAAAGATATTGTGGATGCCTCACTCAGTCGGGAGGAAGGATTGAGAGAATCAATCGGCAAACGCACAGACGACATGAGGGAGTATATAGATGGAAGGTTTAGTCACCTGGACCGTTCCATAGTGAATTGCCTCCAACGACGTGACCAGATATGGGAGGATCAATTGAAACAAACCATCCACAGAAGCATACGCAAGTCCTGGGTTCCTTTGACTTCTACCCCGGCGACAAGGTTCTCCCCCAGCGTTCACACGCCCATAGTTTCAGATGCTACATCTACCCCTCCAATCCGCCTTGATTTTCCCAGATTCGGAGAATCCACCAACTCCTCAGACGTCACCAATTTCATTGAACAGTGTGAGAACTTTTTATCCCTACGGCCCCTCCGTGACCAAGAGCTATTGGGTACACTTAATGCAGTATTGCAAGGGTCGGCGCGAAGTTGGTGGTTAGCCGCCAAAGGTAAGATCAAAAATTGGACTATGTTTAAGGCAGCATTTTTAGAGGCTTTTCTATCTGAAGATTATTCTGCAGAGATAGAGGAGCAACTGCATGCGATGGTCCAAGGTCCTGATCAGCGTCTCAGGGATTTTGCATATGATTATCGTGCCCTGTGCTTGAAGTGGCGACCTGAAATGGCCGAGGAAGAAATGGTGCGGCGAATTCTCAATGCCTGCAACCCGCGTTTAGCAAGTGGCCTGAGGGGAACAGTGTCCACCGTAGAACAACTGGTGAAAACTGGCTCTATGATTGAAAAGGATTGGGCCTCCTCTAAAGGGTATTGGAACCGGGTGCAAACCAGTAATTTTCCTCCAAGTCAAGCCAAGAAGCAGTCAAAGAGAACCGGGGAGAAGAATATAAGTGACGGGTCTTTAGCTACGGTTGAAGGAGGACCTTCCCTGCTCATTCTTCCCATTCAGATCCGGGGGGCAAGGGGAGAGGCTGTAGTGGACACAGGGAGCACCTACACACTGATCCAAGAAAGCTTGTGGAATGGAATTGCTGGGCTGCATGAAACCTTACTGCCCTGTGACAATCAATCTTTTATGATGGCAAACGGACAGGAGTGCAAAGCTGTCGGGAAACTCTCTTTGGTGATCAAACTGCATGAAGTGGCGTATAAGATTGATGCATATGTCCTGAGGGATGATCGCCTCTATATGCCGGTATTGCTGGGATTAGATTTCCTGGTCATCTGCAAAATGTCTCTTCAGCCCCATCTAGGTCGTTATACCATGCCTAATGGCCGAAGTCACCAATTCCTTTCCAGATCCAAAACCAATCTGCAGTGGGTCAACAAAGAAGGTAGGGTAAATTTCTATATGGCCACCAAAAAGAATGAGGTGGAAGATGATGGAATTGCTCTACAACCGGAATATGTGCAATCACTGCTGAAGAGGTGGCCTACAGTGTGGACGACTAAGTTAGGGACGACGAGGGCAATAACCCACAGAATTATCACTACAGACGAAGCCCCAGTGCGCAGGAGGGCCTATCGGGTCTCTGTCCAGAAACAGGACATAATTAAAGAGCAGATCCAGAAGATGTTGGGTGATGGCATAATCGAACCATCTGCCTCCCCCTGGGCGGCGCCAGTGGTGTTAGTCCCCAAGCCAGATGGCACTTACCGCTTTTGTGTTGACTATCGGGGCCTGAACTCCAAGACGCTCCATGATGCCTATCCAATGCCATTAGTACATGAAATATTGGAGTCCATGCAAGGGGCGACAGTTTTCAGTACCCTGGACCTACAGAGTGGGTATTGGCAAGTGGCCATGGACGACGAAAGTAAAATGAAAACAGCGGTGATTACCCCGATTGGGTTGTACCATTTCAAGGTGATGCCATTTGGTCTGCGGAATGCAGGAGCCACTTTCCAGCGGCTCATGGAGAGAGTGTTGGGAGATCTGAAAGGCAAGGTCTGTTTCGTCTATGTGGACGATATAATAATATTCTCTCAAACGCCAGAAGAACACCTGCAACATTTGGA
The DNA here is from genome assembly GCA_019802505.1 of Corydoras sp. C115. NCBI lineage: Eukaryota > Metazoa > Chordata > Actinopteri > Siluriformes > Callichthyidae > Corydoras > Corydoras sp. C115. The sequence goes on along the minus strand of JAFMOC010000569.1, from coordinate 425,874 downwards.
AGCAGTTTTCGAGAAGTTGCATCATGCCCAGATTACCCTGAACATCAAGAAATGCTGTTTACTCCAAACCCAACTCACCTTTTTGGGACACATAGTGTCTGGTCGGGGAGTGGAAGTTGACCCAGACAAAATTACAGCCATCCGCCAGTACCCAGCTCCAACTGACATCAAGAGCCTTCAAAGATTCTTGGGATTGGTAGGGTGGTACCACAAATTCATTCCCAGACTAGCAGACACTTCCGCACCTCTGAATCGACTGAAGAAGAAAGGAGTTCAATGGGAGTGGTCACACGATTGTCAGGATGCCTTTATGAAACTAAAAGAGGCTCTCCAAGCCCCCCCTGTTCTGGCTCAACCCCATCTCGAGGCCACGTTTCAAGTACAAACAGATGCTAGTGATGTGGGGCTGGGGGCGGTTCTCACCCAGGAGATCGAAGGAGAGGAGAGAGTTATCGCCTATGCCTCCAGAGCACTTAGGGGAGCCGAACTACGGTATTCAACCACAGAAAAGGAATGTCTGGCCGTAGTATGGGCGGTAGAAAAATGGAGGCATTACCTAGAGGGTGTAGTATTTGACATCTTCACTGACCACAATGCCCTAACATGGGCTTTTAACTCCCCAAAAACTCTATCCAGGCTAACCAGGTGGACCTTGAGATTACAGGCGTTTCATTTTCGGGTGCATTACAGGAAGGGTTGCTGTAACATGGTGCCTGATGCCTTGTCAAGAGCCTCAACAACAACGGCGGGAAGCCTCTGTCTAGCAGCGGCATATTGGTGCGACTTGCCTTGTACGCTCCCTGATATCGAAGCAGCCCAGAAGAACAGCTCAGTGTGTGAACAGGTGAGAGAAACCTGTCAAAGTACCAAGATGGGACGAGTCGAATATCTGGTCCAACAAGGCGTCCTCTACCGAGGGGTACCCTCTAGATTTGGGGGGTATAACCACCAGCTAGTAGTTCCAGAACAAATGGTTGGCCAATTTCTAAATTATTTCCACAGCAGTCCACTTGGGGGTCACCTCGGGAGAATGAAGACACTCCGTAAAATCCTGGAAGTTGCTTGGTGGCCGGATATAAGAAAAGATGTATGGAAATATGTAAAGGAGTGCCAAATATGTCAACAATACAAAAACCCAAATGTTAAACCGGCAGGCCTGATACAACAAACACAAGTCAGCCAACCTGGCGAAATGATTGGGGTTGACTTTATGGGTCCCTTCCCTATGAGCCGCTCCCGGAATACCATGCTAATGGTAGTAGTGGACTACTATTCTAAATGGGTAGAACTATTCCCGCTACGCGACGCCAAGACCACACGAGTCAGTCAAGTACTTAAAAATGAGATCTTTACTCGATGGGGAGTGCCGGCTCGGATTGTGTCGGATAGAGGACCACAGTGGACCAGTGACCTGATGGCACGCCTATGTGAAGCTTGGGGGGTAACTCAAAAGCTGACCACGGCATACCATCCACAAACGAATCTGACAGAAAGAGTAAACCGGACCTTGAAAGCCATGATTGCCTCATTTGTGGGGGCGCGCCATCAAGATTGGGACCGGTGGCTACCTGAATTCCGTCTAGCCATTAACACTGCGGTGCATGAGTCCACTGGTGTCATGCCGGCTGTGTTGGCCTTGGGTCGTTCTATCAAGGGCCCCTTAGAACGTCTCATCTCATATGCTCCGAGGCCACACACCGCCGGTTATAACACCCTACATAACAACACACAATTGATTAAGGAAGTTGAGAGACATTTGGGTGTAGCAAAGTCCAAGCAGGCTAGATATTATAATGCCCGACGCAGATGTGTACAGTTTGAGGTTGGTAATCTAGTTTGGATAAGAACGCATCCTTTGTCTAAGGCAGCTAGTAAATTCTCAGCCAAACTTGCGCCTAGATGGAAAGGGCCAGCGAAGGTTGAAAAGCGGTTAGGTCCCAATAACTACCGAGTGAGATGGGGTACAGAAAATGAGAGGGTGGAAAACATTAATGTAGTTGACCTCAAACCATATTATGGTCCTCCTTGGCCGCTGGCTGGGGGGGGGGGGGATCTGTGACGATCACAGTAAAAAATAAAAAAATGTCATTAATGTTGATATTTGTAAGTGAAAGTATAAAAGGCTGCTTCCATGCTCTGTTGGAATGAGGGTAATAATTTAGCAGTCTCCACAAGAAATGTATCTATCCTATGTATCTTATAAAAATTCTCATGGTGACGTCACGGGATCATTCAAATACTCATTGGATCATCGGAAACGGCCTGGGGAAGTCAAGGGAAAGACAGCATGGTCGGAGCGTTTGGGACTGTGTTACGGACCTGAGGAGCGTGTTTTTTTGTGACTGATCAGCGACGCACGCTAGTTTTTGCACCGTGTTTTGGTTCTGGACTTTCTTCAGGAGGATCGTATTTGGCTGGATGAGGTTCCCTGTGCGCAACCAACTTTCTGTGCTGTATCGGTGAGCGAAAGGGGTTTTACGGGAGAGACCGCCGCGTCTCTCCATTACATGATACTCCGGACTAAACTCGCTTCTACTAACTCTCCCTTACTCCACAAGGGTAAAGACTGCGGGACAATTTTGATCTGGACTTGTTTGTCTCGCACACACACACACGCACACGATCACACACACACACACACACACATACACACTCGCCTCTCACGCACACGCGCGCTTACCCGCACACGCCCACTTCTCTCCTGAAGATAGGGAAAGCGGGATGAGATTGTGTTTCTGCGCTTGTTTTCGTTTTCATTAAATAAATTGTCTGAGCAACTGTATACATCAGGGTCTGAAGTTGCCTATGGATACACTGTCCCGATCCTATAAAAGGTGTTGTGTGATTTTGGCTCGAACTACATGGGTATTTAGGCCTATGTGGGATAATTTTTTTTGTAGCCAAGGTTACAATGTTATTTGAGGCTGCATGGTTTTTATTATTTCATTAATTATTTTGATTTATTTATGTTGACGCTGCCCGGCCACTCAAGGAGGAGGAGTCTCACACCTAGTCTCGACCTCACAAGGTTTCTTCCTTAAAATAACAACATAACAGGGAGTTTTTTCTTGCCACTGTCCCTTCGGCTTGTTGTTTGGGGGTTTAAAGGCTTAGAACACTGTAAAGCTGCTTTGTGACGATGTACTGTTGTAAAAAGTGCTTTATAAATAGAATTACTCACTTAAAGCTGCTTTAGTGTTTTAAATCTAAACCCTCAGTGGGGTTTAGGAGTGGGGGGGGGGGCACCAACAGTGCAGGACATTAATGCACAGACTGATGGTTTTGGTGACGTGACACTAATGTTATTAAAATCGTATTTTAATAAGTCCATGTTGCATGTTTTTAAAACGTTTCCTTTCTCTTGTAGGAAACCCGTCTGATTCGGACTCCGTCCCCGAGACGGAACCACGACGGTATGTCCTGTTCCCTAAATTCTTACACCCACCAGAAACTCATGTTCCCCTCCGTTATAGTCTTCACACTCAGTGTTGCTCATCCATGACGTTTATATCGCTCTGTTTCGGATCCAGCGCTGATGTGAACGAGAAGACGTCGGTGAAGAGGAGCCGTGTGCTGGACAGTGAGGATGAGGAGGATGAAGATGGAGGTACTGTTTTGCATATTCATTCATTCATTCATTCATTATCTCCCGCTTTATCCTCTATTAGGGTCGCGGTGGGGTTCCCCATGCCCATCCAGGGGAGAACGTCTCGGGCGCTGGGCAGATAGACCCAGGACAGGACGCCAAGCCATCGCTGGGCACACACTCACTCACACAGACACACTCCATATGGGGCAATTTTTCAAATTGCCCCATATATATTGACCTTGATCCATGTTTTTGGACTGAGGGACGATAGGTTTACAGGTCTGTGGACTGTAGGTCAATATATGGGGCAATTTGAAAAATGGGGCCGCAAATTGCCCCATATATATTGATCTACAGTCCACAGACCTACAGGTCAATATATATGGGGCAATTTGCGGCCCCCATTTTTCAAATTGCCCCATATATATTGACCTTGATCCATGTTTTTGGACTGTGGGAGGATGGGTAGGTCTGCGGACTGTAGGTCAATATATATATATGGGGCAATTTGAAAAATGGGGCCGCAAATTGCCCCATACATATTGATCTACAGACCTACAGGGTCGCGGTGGGGTTCCCCATGCCCATCCAGGGGAGAACGTCTCGGGCGCTGGGCAGATAGACCCAGGACAGGGTGCCAATCCATCGCTGGGCACACACTCACTCACACACACACTCCATATGGGGCAATTTTTCAAATTGCCCCATATATATTGACCTTGATCCATGTTTTTGGACTGAGGGACGATAGGTTTACAGGTCTGTAGGTCAATATATGGGGCAATTTGAAAAATGGGGCCGCAAATTGCCCCATATATATTGATCTACAGTCCACAGACCTACAGGTCAATATATATATGGGGCAATTTGCGGCCCCCATTTTTCAAATTGCCCCATATATATTGACCTTGAGCCATGTTTTTGGACTGTGGGAGGATGGGTAGGTCTGTGGACTGTAGGTCAATATATATATATGGGGCAATTTGAAAAATGGGGCCGCAAATTGCCCCATACATATTGATCTACAGACCTACAGGGTCGCGGTGGGGTTCCCCATGCCCATCCGGGGGAGAACGTCTCGGGCGCTGGGCAGATAGACCCAGGACAGGACGCCAATCCATCGCTGGGCACACACTCACTCACACAGACACACTCCATATGGGGCAATTTTTCAAATTAATATGACCTTGATCCATGTTTTTGGACTGAGGGACGATATGGGGGACTGTATTTTTCAAATTGCCCCATATATATTGACCTTGATCCATGTTTTTGGACTGAGGGACGATAGGTTTACAGGTCTGTGGACTGTAGGTCAAATATATGGGGCAATTTGAAAAATGGGGCCGCAAATTGCCCCATATATATTGATCTACAGTCCACAGACCTACAGGTCAATATATATGGGGCAATTTGCGGCCCCCATTTTTCAAATTGCCCCATATATATTGACCTTGATCCATGTTTTTGGACTGTGGGAGGATGGGTAGGTCTGTGGACTGTAGGTCAATATATATATATATATATATATATATATATATATATATATATATATATATATATATATATATATATATATATATATATATATATATATATATATGGGGCAATTTGAAAAATGGGGCCGCAAATTGCCCCATACATATTGATCTACAGACCTACAGGGTCGCGGTGGGGTTCCCCATGCCCATCCAGGGGAGAACGTCTCGGGCGCTGGGCAGATACACCCAGGACAGGGCGCCAATCCATCGCTGGGCACACACTCACTCACACAGACACACTCCATATGGGGCAATTTGGGGAACTCAATTGACTTGATCCATGTTTTTGGACTGTGGGAGGAAAGCGGAGAACCCGGAGGAAACCCACGCGGACACGGGGAGGACATGGAAACTCCACCCAGATGGGGATTCGAACCGGGAATCCCTAGCGCTGAGAGGAGAACATGCTAAACCACTAAGCCACCGTGCCGCCCTCATATTAATTAATTCATTCATTATCTTAATCCTGTACTAGGTTCGCGGCGGGGGGCCCACGCTCTGTGGGTCTAAATATGGGGCAATTTAGAGAAGTCAATTCATCTTGAATCCACGTTTTTGGACATGGGGAGGACATGCCAACTCCTGCCTGTGCAATCCGTCGTGCTGCCCGATTTTCCATACGTTTAAAGCTTATTAAAGGTATAAACCCCTGAATTTATGCTGAGTCGCAGGTGGAGGGAACTGGGGTAGATTGTGAGGCGAGGACGAATTTTGGCTGTGCATTTTGCATGTTCTCCCCCATGCCTACAGAAGCCGTGCAGAATTGCGTCTCTTTTTCTTCTGACCTTAAATTCACTCAAAAGGCTTTCACGCTCTGCAGGTGAGGCCGCTCCCTCCGGAACGAAGGCCGACCCTGAAGGTGGCGCTCTCTCGGATCAGGAGACTCGCTCGGCACCCGCAAAGCGCCGACGCCAGAGAGTGCTGAGCGATGACGAAGACGAAGAATAGAAGACCCTGTCTGTTTAATTGGCGCCGCTGATCGTTTAGATGGACTTTGTAGTTCTAAAGGACATTTTGTAGTCCATTCATACTTTACTAGTCCACAGAGGGACGTGGACATGGTGGTGTGTCACAGGATGCGGTGGACAGTGCTGGGACGCCCCTCCGTCCAGCTGAGACGGAGACGGCGTTCAAACTCCAGCAGCATCACCACATCTGATCTACTCATGCTTCTTCAACACTCCATGTCAATGTCCACCACGTCAATGTCCACCATGTCACTGTCTACCACGTCAATGTCCACGACGTCAATGTCCACCATGTCCAACATGTCAATGTCCACCATGTCAATGTCCTCCATGTCAATGTCCACCATGTCAATGTCCACCATGTCAATGTCCTCCATGTCAATGTCTACCATGTCCAACATGTCAATGTCCTCCATGTCAATGTCTACCATGTCCACCATGTCCATGTCCACCATGTCCATGTCCACCATGTCCATGTCCACCATGTCACTGTCCACTTTGTCAATGTCTACCATGTCAATGTCCACCATGTCCATGTCCACCATGTCACTGTCCACCATGTCCATGTCTACCATGTCAATGTCCACCATGTCACTGTCTACCATGTCAATGTCTACCATGTCAATGTCCACCATGTCCACCATGTCAATGTCCACCATGTCAATGTCCACCATGTCCACCATGTCAATGTCCACCATGTCAATGTCCACCATGTCAATGTCCACCATGTCAATGTCTACCATGTCCACCACGTCCATGTCCACCACGTCACTGTCCACCACGTCACTGTCCACCGCGTCAATGTCCACCACGTCAATGTCCACCACGTCAATGTCCACCACCCAAATAGTCAATAGCTGCTCTGTGATGGTCCTGTAGAAGTTCTGATGGAGACAAATGCAAGAACCCAATGGACTACAGTCTGATTTTAAAGAACTACAAAGTCCATCTGTGTGACGAGTGGAACTCTTTAATTAGATGAGAGGTGGCCGCTGTATTTTAATGTCGTTTGCATACTTTTGGTGCTTTGATGTCACCTCCTAACTCTTTGAAGACAGTGTGTATGATCTCAGAATTTAATCTTAATCTGCGTTTAAAAAAAAAAAAAAAAGATTCTCATGTTAAGCCGTCGCTGGTTTGGAACTTTGTCTCTAATCGTCTCCAGCAGACTGATGGACACCCGTGTGCAGATTCCGCATTAGGGTCGGTGTTGGGGGCCCCTGTCCGGGCTCGTCTTACGGGTCGGGGCCGCCGTCCGGTCCTGTGCCCCCTGCTGTGGAGCGTGATGTTTTATATTTACTTCTTGTAGTTTAATAAAAAGAAATGCATTCAAACTGAATTATACGAGTTGTATTCATTCATTCATTATCTCCCGCTTTATCCTCTATTAGGGTCGGGGGGTGGGGGGGTTGGGGGGGGGGTTCCCCCATGTCCATCCAGGGGGGAACGTTTCGGGCGCTGGGCAGATACACCCAGGACAGGGGGGCAATCTATCACTGGACACACAGACACATTCTATATGGGGCAATTTGGAGAACTCAATTGACCTTGATCCATGTTTTTGGACCGTGGGAGGAACCCGGAGGCAAAAAAGTGGGGCCGCAAATTGCCCCATATATTGCCCTTGATCCATGTTTTGGACTGTGGGCGGATGGGTAGGTCTGTGGACTGTAGGTCAATATATGGGGCAATTTGAAAAATGGGGCCGCAAATATGTGTTGATCTACAGTCCACAGACCTACAGGTCAATATATATGGGGCAATTTGCGGCCCCCATTTTTCAAATTGCCCCATGTTTTTGGACTGTGGGAGGATGGGTAGGTCTGTGGACTGTAGGTCAATATATGGGGCGATTTGAAAAATGGGGCCGCAAATTGCCCCATACATATTGATCTACAGACCTACAGGTCAATATATGGGGCAATTTGCGGCCCCCATTTTTCAAATTGCCCCATATATATATTGACCTTGATCCATGTTTTTGGACTGAGGGACGATAGGTCTACAGGTCTGTGGACTGTAGGTCAATATATATGGGGCAATTCGAAAAATGGGGCCGCAAATCGCCCCATATATATTGATCTACAGTCCACAGACCTACAGGTCAATATATGGGGCAATTTGCGGCCCCCATTTTTCAAAATTCCCACATATATTGCCCTTGATCCATGTTTTTTGGACTGTGGTAGGAAACCGGAGAACCCGGAGGAAACCCACGCGGACACGGGGAGGACATGCAAACTCCACCCAGATGGGGATTCGAACCGGGAATCCCCAGCGCTGAGAGGAGAACATGCCAAACCACTAAGCCACCGTGCCAAGTCCGTTTACCTTAAATCCATGTTTTTTGGACTGTGAGAGGAAAGCGGAGAACCCGGAGGAAACCCACGCGGACACGGGGAGGACATGCAAACTCCACCCCGATTGGGATTCGAACCGGGAATCCATAATGCTGAGAGGAGAACATGCCAAACCCCTCAGCCACCCACTGGAAAGTCGTCTCCATGGCAATTGAAACCATTCGCGCTCAGCCAATCGCACGGCAGGGGGCGGGGTTTGTGAGGCTTACGGGGCGGGGTTTGTGAGAAGCATGACGCGGCCAGGTCCACGCTCAGTTCCGGGTTGCTGACCTCACGCAGGTGTGGATTTCTCCACGTCACGCTGTTTTTGTCGGAACGCGGATCCGCGGATCCGACTCCGACTCCGACTCCGACACCGCAGAGCAACATGTCGCTCCCGGATGCCGACGACAGCTACGACTTCGTGTTTAAACTGGTCCTGGTCGGGGACGTGGGCGTGGGGAAGACGTGCGTGGTGCAGCGCTTTAAGACGGGCACGTTCACCGAGCGGCAGGGCAACACGATCGGCGTGGACTTCACCATGAAGACCGTGGACATGCAGGGCAAGAGAGTCAAGGTTGGTCGGCTCCTTTCTGAACGACTCTCTCCACAGGCTCCTGCGGCAAACGAAGCCGAGTCGATTCTTTGGTTGCTAGACGACTCTTCGTTACAGGGTCGTGTTCGTGTTTTTAAATCTAATTAAACTAAAAAAAAAAAAACACTTACGGTTAAAGTTTTTAAACCAGTTTTATTCTTTTAAAACGACGGTTTAGGTTCTTACAAACAAAAGTGATTTAAACTTCTATAAGCTGTAAATACATCAGAAGTGTGTGTGTGTGTGTGTGTATAACTTGGTACTAGCAACCACCTGTAACAATTTATATATATATATATATATATATATATATATATATATATATATATATATATATATATATGTTAAAAGAGATGGTAATTAGCTGTAAAAACTAATATATATATATATATATATATATATATATATATATATATATATATATATACATTCATTCATTATCTTCCACTTTATCCTCTATTAGGGTCGCGGTGGGGTTCCCCATGTCCATCCAGGGGAGAACATCTCGGGCGCTGGGCAGATACACCCAGTACAGGACGCCAATCCATCACTGGGCGCACACACACACACACTCACACAGACACACTCTATATGGGCCAATTTGGAGAATTCAATTAACTTGATCCATGTTTTTGGACTGTGGGAGGAAACCGGAGAACCCGGAGGAAACCCACATGGACACGGGGAGAACATGGAAACTCCACCCAGATAGGGATTCGAACCGGGAATCCCTAGTGCTGAGAGGAGAACATGCTAAACCACAAAGCCACCGTGCCGCCCTTGTGTGTATGTGTATATATATATATATAAATATATAATATAGATGTTAAAAGAGATGATAATTAGCTGTAAAAACATCAGAAGTATACTATATATATATATAAATAAATATATAAATTTGGTCCTAGCAACCACCTGTAACAGTTTTATACTAATATATTACTGGAATTATTATTATCATCATCATCATCATTATTATTATTATTCATTCATTCATTATCTCCCGCTTTATCCTCTATTAGGGTTGCGGTGGGGTTCCCCATGCCCATCCCACATATGAAAGCAATGAGACCGTAAGCTGCTCTGAGACTCTGACGTCACTCTGCTTTGTAAAGGTGATGTGTGAGGTATTTATAATATAAATGTAATTATATAATCATTGCTGCATTTAAAATTTAATTACATCACTGTTATGTCATCACACATATCTTTGTGGCTGGACACCTTTAAAGCTCTGTAATTATTATAATCCCATAATAAAAGTCCTAAAACACGTGACACATTCGGGCTTTTTTTTTAACATTCAAAGCAAACGTGCAGTGTGGTGACAGCAACAGTTTAGTGAATTCCTCTCACGTCAGTGAAACTCCCCTGAGTTCACTGAGCAGGAGAACGTTGACGGTCGTGAGTTCTCGTTAAACAGTTGCAGATTTGGGACACGGCGGGGCAGGAGAGGTTCCGGACCATCACACAGAGCTACTACCGAAGTACCAACGGTGCCATCATCACGTATGACATCACCAAGAAGGCCACGTTCCTGGCTGTACCCAAGTGGATGGAGGACATCAAGAAATACGGCGGCACCAACATCGCCACTCTGTTGATCGGTCAGTTCATTCACGTTTGTTTACTGAAGGATGTGGAAAAATCTAAAGATTTTAGGTTTTTTTTGGTTTATAGTAGGGCTGCAACTAACGATTATTTTGATAATCGATTAATCGGTCGATTATTTTTTTCGATTAATCGATGAAATCGGATAAATAAAAATTTTTTCCCATGTCTTTACGTTTAATCATTTAGCAGACGCTTTTATCCAAAGATGGATGTTTTTCAGTAAAATTAATCTATAGTATAGTATTATATAGTAATTTTATTCAAAATGTTTAAGTTCACATTTCCTGTAATCAATGAAAAGCACAATGAAAGAAATAATGCATCATCTAAACGTCCCTCACTTAACAAAAGTCAATTCCAAATAACACATGATACTCAGTTGCCCTCAGTAATGAACCAAATATTGTCTGTTCTGTAGCCTATTGGGAAAAAAAAATAAATTAACAAATCTAAAGATTTTAGGTTTTTTTTGGTTTATATTAGGGCTGCAACTAACGATTATTTTGATAATCGATTAATCGGTCGATTATTTTTTCGATTAATCGATGAAATCGGATAAATAAAAAAAATTTTCCCATGTCTTTACGTTTAATCCTTTAGCAGACGCTTTTATCCAAAGATGGATGTTTTTCAGTAAAAATTAATCTTAGTATAGTATTATATAGTAATTTTATTCAAAATGTTTAAGTTAACATTTCCTGTAATCAATGAAAAGCACAATGAAAGAAATAATGCATCATCTAAACGTCCCTCACTTAACAAAAGTCAATTCCAAATAACATGATACTCGGTTGCCCTCAGTAATGAACCAAATATTGTCTGTTCTGTAGCCTATTGGGAAAAAAAAAAAATAAATTAACAAATGAACTAATTAACAATCAGCTATGGAAAAAAAATAATTAACAAATTAGCCAGTTAACAAAAAAAAATACGTCTTGTGTGCTTTGCACACTGTGTACAAGGCTTCCGGTTTGTCTGGACGCGGTCTGAAAGCGGGGGACGGGGGGCGCAGTCTCCCAGCGCCGGGACGTTTAAAGCCGCGTACTTTTACGCCGTGCGCTGCTATTGATCTGCTAACAACCAGGACATTTCCTCACTTTAAAAAATAAACCGGGACGCCCGGGACAGGACGTGACATACGGACATGTCCCGGGAAATACGGATGTTTTCGTATAACAGACGTTCAGACACGTTCTCCATCGCTGTTATTATCCAGTTAACAACCAAACACAGCATGACGCTGCTCTGCCGGTCTGATGGTGTGACGTTGCGTTACGTTGATTCACTTTAAACTAAAGACTCTCGGGATGTTGTAGTGATTAATCTGCTGTTCAGCTTCATCCTCATCAGTGTTGAGTTTCAGGTGGTGGATCGTCACCGTGCTGCTGCGCATGTTCGCAGAGCTGCATGTTCCACGTTCTTTAGTTTCAGCGTTGGCTGTGTTTCGTTTGTGCGATTTATCAACTTGTTTTGCAGACTCCGCCTCGTTCTGTTCAACCCGCTATTATTTTCCAGCGTTATTGAAGCGCTGCAGGTGACGTGAGCGGGTGCGAATCGCGCGACCCAACGAATCGATAATGGAAATTCATTATCGATACTTTGGATAATCGATTTTTATCGATTTTATCGATTCGTTGTTGCAGCCCTAGTTTATATAAATAATCCAGAACCGAACCTTTGTTTTTTATAAATTCCCAATCTGGCCTCTTTATATAAATCTAGAACCCAACCTCTGTTTAAATTAATGTAGATCTGTCCTTTCTTTATATAATTGTAGGACCTGAACTTGTGTATATAACTCTTAAGTTTTATTCATAAATTAATATATGTACTAAATTATACATAATTAATGTAAAATTGACTTTTGATTATATAAAAATAGGACTCTGTTTATGAAAACTTAGAGCCTGATTTATATATAACTTTATTATATATAAATATAATAGTTTTTATAAAAAATTTAAAACCCAACCTATGTTTATAGAACGCATTCATTCATCATCTTCCGCTTTATCCTCTATTAGGGCCTATTGGGGGGGGGGGGGGGGGTGTTCCCCATGCCCATCCAGGGGAGAACGTTTCGGGCGCTGGGCAGATACACCCAGGACAGGGGGGGCAATCTATCACTGGGCACACACTCACTCACACAGACACACACTCTATATGGGGCAATTTGGAGAATTCAATTGACCTTGATCCATGTTTTTGGACTGTGGGAGGAAACCGGAGAACCCGGAGGAAACCCACGCTGACACGGGGAGAACATGCAAACTCCACCCAGATTGGGATTCGAACCGGGAATCCCCAGCACTGAGAGGAGAACATGCTAAACCACTAATCCACCGTGCCGCACTTATATATATCTTCATTATATATCAATATAATTTTTTTCCAGAGCCTGATATCAGTGTGAGAGTCGCATCGGAATTTTTGGGTAAAAAACATAAGGCTATAGTAGGATGACGTCGTACTATAGCCTTACGTTTTTCATCAAAAATGACGTCTTACTATAGCCTTACGTTTTTCATCAAAAATGACGTCTTACTATAGCCTTATGTTTTTCATCAAAAATGACGTCTTACTATAGCCTTACGTTTTTTACCAAAAATGACGTCTTACTATAGCTTTACGTTTTTTACCAAAAATGACGTCTTACTATAGCTTTACGTTTTTCATCAAAAATGACGTCTTACTATAGCCTTATGTTTTTCATCAAAAATGACGTCTTACTATAGCCTTACGTTTTTCATCAAAAATGACGTCTTACTATAGCTTTACGTTTTTCATCAAAAATGACGTCTTACTATAGCCTTACGTTTTTTTTTACCAAAAATGACGTCTTACTATAGCTTTACGTTTTTTACCAAAAATGACGTCTTACTATAGCTTTACGTTTTTCATCAAAAATGACGTCTTACTATAGCCTTATGTTTTTCATCAAAAATGACGTCTTACTATAGCCTTACGTTTTTCATCAAAAATGACGTCTTACTATAGCTTTACGTTTTTCATCAAAAATGACGTCTTACTATAGCTTTACGTTTTTTACCAAAAATGACTTCTTACTATAGTCTTACGTTTTTTACCAAAAATGACGTCTTACTATAGCCTTACGTTTTTCATCAAAAATGACGTCTTACTATAGCCTTATGTTTTTCATCAAAAATGACGTCTTACTATAGCCTTACGTTTTTCATCAAAAATGACGTCTTACTATAGCTTTACGTTTTTTACAAAAATGACTTCTTACTATAGCTTTACGTTTTTTTTACCAAAAATGACTCTTACTATAGCCTTACGTTTTTTCATCAAAAAATGACGTCTTACTATAGCCTTACGTTTTTTCATCAAAAATGACGTCTTACTATAGCCTTACGTTTTTCATCAAAAATGACGTCTTACTATAGCCTTACGTTTTTCATCAAAAATGACGTCTTACTATAGCTTTACGTTTTTCATCAAAAATGACGTCTTACTATAGCTTTACGTTTTTTACATCAAAAATGACGTCTTACTATAGCCTTACGTTTTTTACATCAAAAATGACGTCTTACTATAGCCTTACTATTTTTCATCAAAAATGACGTCTTACTATAGCTTTACGTTTTTCATCAAAAATGACGTCTTACTATAGCTTTACGTTTTTCATCAAAAATGACGTCTTACTATAGCTTTACGTTTTTCATCAAAAATGACGTCTTACTATAGCTTTACGTTTTTCAGCTTTACGTTTTTCATCAAAAATGACGTCTTACTATAGCTTTACGTTTTTCATCAAAAATGACTTCTTACTATAGCTTTACGTTTTTTACCAAAAATGACTTCTTACTATAGCCTTACGTTTTTCATCAAAAATGACGTCTTACTATAGTATAGCCTTACGTTTTTCATCAAAAATGACGTCGTACTATAGCCTTACGTTTTTTACCAAAAATGACGTCTTACTATAGCTTTACGTTTTTCATCAAAATTGACGTCTTACTATAGCCTTACGTTTTTCATCAAAAATGACGTCGTACTATAGCCTTACGTTTTTTACCAAAAATGACGTCTTACTATAGCTTTACGTTTTTTACCAAAAATGACGTCTTACTATAGCTTAACGTTTTTCATCAAAAATGACGCCTTACTATATATAGTCTTACGTTTTTTTTTACAAAAATGACGTCTTACTATAGCCTTACGTTTTTCATCAAAAATGACGTCTTACTATAGCTTACGTTTTTCATACGTCTTACTATATTACGTTTTTCATCAAAAATGACGTCTTACTACGTAGCTTACTATAGCGTTTTTTTTCATCAAAAATGACGTCTTACTATAGCTTTACGTTTTTCATCAAAAATGACTTCTTACTATAGCCTTACGTTTTTTACCAAAAATGACGTCTTACTATAGCTTTACGTTTTTCATCAAAAATGACGTCTTACTATAGCTTTACGTTTTTCATCAAAAATGACTTCTTACTATAGCCTTACGTTTTTCATCAAAAATGACGTCTTACTATAGCTTTACGTTTTTCATCAAAAATGACTTCTTACTATAGCCTTACGTTTTTCATCAAAAATGACGTCTTACTATAGCCTTACGTTTTTCATCAAAAATGACGTCTTACTATAGCCTTACGTTTTTTTTTTCAAAAATGACGTCTTACTATAGCCTTACGTTTTTCATCAAAAATGACGTCTTACTATAGCCTTACGTTTTTCATCAAAAATGACGTCTTACTATAGCCTTACGTTTTTTACCAAAAATGACGTCTTACTATAGCTTTACGTTTTTTACCAAAAATGACGTCTTACTATAGCTTAACGTTTTTCATCAAAAATGACGCCTTACTATATATAGTCTTACGTTTTTTTTTACCAAAAATGACGTCTTACTATAGTCTTACGTTTTTTTTTTTTTACCAAAAATGACGTCTTACTATAGTCTTACGTTTTTCATCAAAAATGACGCCTTACTATATATAGTCTTACGTTTTTTTTTACCAAAAATGACGTCGTACTATAGCCTTACGTTTTTCATCAAAAATGACGTCTTACTATACCCTTACGTTTTTCATCAAAAATGACGTCTTACTATAGCCCTACGTTTTTCATCAAAAATGACGTTTTACTATAGCCTTACGTTTTTCATCAAAAATGACGTCTTACTATAGCCTTACGTTTTTCATCAAAAATGACGTCTTATTATTGTCTTACGTTTTTTTAACAAAAATTACGTTTTACTATAGCCTTACGTTTTTCACCCAAAAATGACGTCTTACTATAGCTTTACGTTTTTCATCAAAAATGACGTCTTACTATAGCCTTACGTTTTTCATCAAAAATGACGTCTTACTATAGTCTTACGTTTTTTTTTTTTTACCAAAAATGACGTCTTACTATAGACTTACGTTTTTCGTCAAAAATGACGTCGTACTATAGCCTTACGTTTTTTACCAAAAATGACGTCTTACTATAGTCCTACGTTGTTTTTTTTTTACCAAAAATGACGTCTTACTATAGCCTTACGTTTTTCATCAAAAAATGACGTCTTACTATAGCCTTTCGTTTTTCATCAAAAATGACGTCTTACTATAGCCTTACGTTTTTTTACCAAAAATGACGTCTTACTATAGCTTTACGTTTTTCACCCAAAAATGACGTCTTACTATAGCTTTACGTTTTTCATCAAAAATGACGTCTTACTATAGCTTTACGTTTCTCATCAAAAATGACGTCTTGCTATAGCTTTACGTTTCTCATCAAAAATGATGTCTTACTATAGCCTTACGTTTTTCACCAAAAATGACGTCTTACTATAGCCTTACGTTTTTTACCAAAAATGACGTCTTACTATAGCCTTACGTTTTTTTACCAAAAATGACGTCTTACTATATAGCCTTACGTTTTTCATCAAAAATGACGTCTTACTATAGCCTTACGTTTTTCATCAAAAATGACGTCTTACTATAGCCTTACGTTTTTCATCAAAAATGACGTCTTACTATAGCCTTACGTTTTTCATCAAAAATGACGTCTTACTATAGCCTTACGTTTTTCATCAAAAATGACGTCTTACTATAGCCTTACGTTTTTCATCAAAAATGACGTCTTACTATAGCCTTATGTTTTTCATCAAAAATGACGTCTTACTATAGCCTTACGTTTTTTCATCAAAAATGACGTCTTACTATAGCCTTACGTTTTTCATCAAAAATGACGTCTTACTATAGCCTTACGTTTTTCATCAAAAATGACGTCTTACTATAGCCTTACGTTTTTTTTCACCAAAAATGACGTCTTACTATAGCCTTACGTTTTTCATCAAAAATGACGTCTTACTATAGCCTTACGTTTTTTACCAAAAATGACGTCTTACTATAGCCTTACGTTTTTTACAAAAATGACGTCTTACTATAGCCTTACGTTTTTTTACCAAAAATGACGTCTTACTATATAGCCTTACGTTTTTCATCAAAAATGACGTCTTACTATAGCCTTACGTTTTTCATCAAAAATGACGTCTTACTATAGCCTTACGTTTTTCATCAAAAATGACGTCTTACTATAGCCTTACGTTTTTTAAAAAATGACGTCTTACTATAGCCTTACGTTTTTTACCAAAAATGACGTCTTACTATAGCCTTACGTTTTTCATCAAAAAATGACGTCTTACTATAGCCTTACGTTTTTCATCAAAAATGACGTCTTACTATAGCCTTACGTTTTTTACCAAAAATGACGTCTTACTATAGCTTTACGTTTTTTATCAAAAATGACGTCTTACTATAGCCTTACGTTTTTTATTAAAAATGACGTCTTACTATAGCCTTATGTTTTTTACCAAAAATGACGTCTTACTATAGCCTTATGTTTTTTATCAAAAATGACGTCTTACTATAGCCTTACGTTTTTTATCAAAAATGACGTCTTACTATAGCTTTACGTTTTTCATCAAAAATGACGTCTTACTATAGCCTTATGTTTTTTACCAAAAATGACGTCTTACTATAGCTTTACGTTTTTCATCAAAAATGACGCCTTACTATATATAGTCTTACGTTTTTTTTTTACCAAAAATGACGTCTTACTATAGTCTTACGTTTTTCATCAAAAATGACGCCTTACTATATATAGTCTTACGTTTTTTTTTACCAAAAATGACGTCTTACTATAGCCTTACGTTTTTCATCAAAAATGACGTCTTACTATATAGCCTTACGTTTTTTTTACCAAAAATGACGTCTTACTATAGCCTTACGTTTTTCATCAAAAATGACGTCTTACTATAGCCTTACGTTTTTCACCCAAAAATGACGTCTTACTATAGCCTTACGTTTTTCATCAAAAATGACGTTTTACTATAAATGACGTGATTTTTGATTGTCTTACGTTTTTTTAACAAAAATGACGTCTTACTATAGCTTCACGTTTTTTACCAAAATTGACGTCTTACTATAGCCTTACGTTTAAGGCTATAGTAAGACGTCATTTTTGATGAAAAACGTAAGTCTATAGTAAGACGTCAATTTTGATGAAAAACGTAAGGCGTCATTTTTGATGAAAAACGAAAGGCTATAGTAAGACGTCATTTTTGATGAAAAACGTAAAGCTATAGTAAGACGTCATTTTTGATGAAAAACGTAAAGCTATAGTAAGACGTCATTTTTGGGTAAAAAACGTAAGGCTATAGTAAGACGTCATTTTTGGGTGAAAAACGTAAAGCTATAGTAAGACGTCATTTTTGATGAAAAACGTAAGGCTGTAGTAAGACGTCATTTTTGATGAAAAACGTAAAGCTATAGTAAGACGTCATTTTTGATGAAAAACGTAAAGCTATAGTAAGACGTCATTTTTGGGTAAAAAACATAAGTCTATAGTAAGACGTCATTTTTGGGTAAAAAACGTAAGTCTATAGTAAGACGTCATTTTTGGGTGTTTCGAGTGGGTTTTCTGAGTGGTGTGTGTTTTTGTTCCTCCAGGTAATAAGTCGGATCTGAGCGAGCGGCGCGAGGTCTCGCTCGAGGACGCGCAGAACCATGGCGCAGCAGCTGGACTTCATCGGCGCCATCGAGACGTCCGCCAAAGAGTCCAGCAACGTGGACGAGGCGTTCGACCGGCTGGCGGCCGACCTGATGCTGAGACACGGAGGACCCGTCTTCAGCGCCGGCCCGGGGACGCCTTCAAACTCAGCAGCAAGGACGTGACCGGCGGCGGGTGGGGCTGCAGCTGTTAGCGCCGGGTCCTCCGTCTTCTGAGGGACGCCGCGTTCGCTTGAGCTCGGTGCAGCGGAACCTTCTGGATGAAGAACTCGCCGATCGATCGGCTGATTAATGACGTCTCAGCTTTACAGAACTTTGAGGAGAATGGTTCCTTTGGGAACCGGATGGTTCCTGTGTGGACCTGAGGCGACGTGAAGATGTGATTATTTTAGAATTCGCTGCCGTGTCCTCGGTTCTCTTTAAATAGAACACAATTCAATGACGTTCAGGGACAGTTCTCCAGTTTGGGACCAAGTTCTCGAAACAAAAAGTTAGGTTTTCTGTTTATAATGAAACGTTTATTTTAGTTCTAACGGTTCTGTAATGACCCCCTGCGATGAGGCGGGGCCTCCACAAGACCCCCGAAGGTGCCCCGTGAGACAATGTCACCAAGATGTAAGTCCTGTGTTTTCCTGGATTTTCCTCAACGGGCGCACACTGAGCCCTGACTTTAACCCCTTTAAGATGAATTAGAACCGAGATTGTGAAGCACACCCCCCCCCCCCCAACACCAGTGGACAAGAACTCCCAAAATCTTGTAGAAAGTTCCAGAAGCGTAGAAGCACCAAGAAATGAAGAACCAAGTTTGGTCTACATTTTTCTTTATTTGTCCGCAGGTTCTTAAAAGCGAACGAAGGTAAAGTGTTATCTCAAACGCGAGCGAGGTTCTGATGCGGAACTCTTTCCCTATGAAATAAATGGGAATCATTTTGCATACAGTCTCCAGTCAGGCCTCCCACCCGTCAGACAGGACGCTGCTGCGATTTAGATTCGTTCTGTTAAATCCACTCACATTTTCAGTTCATTATAAAAATGAATCCAGACGTTCTGGAGGTCGAACTTTTTAATTTGATGCTTGAAAATGATAAACATGAACGCGGGGAACATGCAGTAAGGAGCGGCAGCACCGTCGCTTCAGGAACCTTTATTAGTCACCACGAGGTTTAAAGGTCAAAAGGTTCAAAGGGTAAGGTCAGGGGGAGGTTTTTTTAACGTCACCACAGAACGAACAACAGAACCGAAGACGTTTGTATTAGAACACGGAGACGAAATCAGGCTGAAGGTTTTGTTCTTTCCAAAAATTGATTTGAGACAAAGTTCAGGGTTTGATGTTCCGTATTTTTATTGATATTTAAAGTGTTAATTACTTTTCTTTAATATGATATTGTGTTCAGGAGTGTGTGTGTGTGCGCGTGTGTGTGAGAGTGTGTGTGTGTGTGTTGGAGGAAAAGTTTGGACACTCGTTTTTTTTGTTTTTTTGCTCCGTTTGATAAGTTCCACTTACAATAAAGAAGAACTTTGAGGACGGAAACGAAATGAACGCCACAACGGAACCAATGTAATTGAAGTGTGAACTTCTCACTTGTACTTTTTTTTTTTTTAATTGAAGATAAAAACCTGAACTTTGTTACTTTTTTTTTTTTTTTCTTTTCTCAAACGAACAAAACCTTTGGTCCATATGCGTCTCCTAGAAACACGGCGTTCTTAAGGCACTGTAAAGAAAACCGGACGTCAGAACATCAGCGGCGAACTCAACGTCTGAACTCTGAACGAGCCGCCGTGACAGGAGCGTGATGTCATCACCAAAAAAACACATCAATGGAACAAAAAAAAAAAAAAAAAAAAAAAAAAACGACATGATATCAATAAAATCGACTTACATACAGTACATAAAACATACGGTCTCTGAACGTTTAGACGCACTTATAAATATCATTAAAAAAAAAAAAAAAAAAAAAGTCGAAAAAAAAGTCAAAAAAAAAAAAAAAAAATCAAAAAGTCGAAGCAACACACAATTTAAAAACAAACCTACAGATGTTAAAAGTAAACGAACGAGACGCCCGCAGATTAAATATACAGACATGGACAAAAAAATATTAGTTCTAAAGTCACCACATAAATAAACATGTCTTTGTTGTATGTCGTTAAATATTCGCTGTATAGACAAACGTAAAAGGACACGTTCCATCAGGTTCCTCTCCTCGGGGTTCGGAGTTTTGGAGTGTTTTGGAAAAAACGACCTCTTTCATCCAGAAAAGCATCCGTGGGGACCGGCACTGACGAACGTGAATGAAACTGTTAAAGGAGTTCTGTTAAAAATCAGGACTTTAGGGAACAGACAGGACCTTCCCCAAACTGTTGCCACCAAGTTGCTTGCATACGGCCGAATTTGAAGTAAGAGGTGTGTCCTAATACTTTTGTCGTTACAGCGCACCAACATATAGGGTCGTACGATTCACTCAATATGAAGGTTTTATTCTAATTAAAATGATTTAAAAAAATGTAAAAAAAAAAAAAAAAAAAAAAAAATTTTTTTTTACAAAATTTTTTTTTTTTTAATTAATAAAATATAAATAAATAAAAGACGACGTGCTGTAAGGCAAATAAAAAAATGTCGGGTCATTTAGGGGTTCGATTTTGGACCGTGTCCCTCAGGGTTGCCATGTCTCGAAATAGTGTGCCGCCCTGCAGCGACGTAGACGGACTGCAAAAAAATGGCAGATGTATTAAAGGAGAGAGAGGGATGCCGTTTAACGAACGCGGAACCTCAACACACAGAACCGAGAACAACGGAACAACGGCGGAGTTTCGTTACGAACCGTTTTTTTTTTTTTTTTTTTTTTTGTGATGCCACAGTGTCGCGGCGTCTTGTGCTTTAAGAGCGGCTGCCCTCGCCTGCTCGCCGCCTCCCTCGCGCCACCTACAGGCCCGCCGTGAAATTCTCCATCTGGAAAACGAGTTCGACGGCGGCGTCCACGTCCTGGACGATGCTCTGCGGTTCCACCAGCGCCGGCTCGAAGAGGAAGTCGCGGTGCCCGTGGAACACCTTCTCCTTTATGCACCGCTTCGGGTCCTTGGGCACCTCCGTGTGGGGGTTGTAGACGCCCGTGCACACCAGGACCGACTTGCAGGACGTGGCGGAGGGCGATGCCAGCTCACTCTCCCAGTCGCCGTCCAGGTCCACGTCTTGGGGGACCGGCGCCGGGGCCCCTGTGGCTGCCAACACCTGCTGCACGGCTTTGGTGCTTCTTTGGGCCGAGCGTTCCTCGAGGTAGCGGTTGTAGAGGTTGGCGCCGTAGATGTCAGTCATGAGGTTGTCCCTGAGGACATCAGAGGGGGACAGACTGTTTGTCGGAATTTCTCTACTAGCAATAAAAGTATATCATTCATTCATTATCTTCCGCTTTATCCTCTATTAGGGTGGCGGGGGGGGGGGGGGGGTTCCCCATGCCCATCCAGGGGAGAACGTTTCGGGCGCTGGGCAGATACACCCAGGACAGGGGGAGCAATCTATCGCTGGACATACACTCACTCACACAGACACACTCTATATGGGGCAATTTGGAGAACTCGATTGACTTGATCCATGTTTTTTGGACTGTGGGTGGAAACCGGAGAACCCGGAGGAAACCCACGCGGACACGGGGAGGACATGGAAACTCCACCCAGATGGGGATTCGAACCCGGGAATCCCTAGTGCTGAGAGGAGAACATGCCAAACCACTAAGCCACCGTGCCGCCCTTAATAATAGTATATTAGTATTTATTAAAAAGGTAGTTCCACTTCTTAAATCTGAAGGCCCATTCATTCATTATCTTCCTCTTTATCCTCTATTAGGGTCACTGTGGGGTTCCCCATGTCCATCCAGGGGAGAACGTTTCGGGCGCTGGGCAGATACACCCAGGACAGGGGGGCAATCTATCACTGGGCACACACTCACTCACACAGAAATGCACGCATACACCCTCTATGGGGCAATTTGGAGCACTCAATTGACTTGATCCATGTTTTTGGACTGTGGGAGGAAACCGGAGAACCCGGAGGAAACCCACGCGGACACGGGGAGAACATGGAAACTCCACCCAGATGGGGATTCGAACCTATTTCCCTAGCGATGAGAGGAGAACATTAAAATAACTAATCCACCGCACCACCCTAATAATAGTCCGTAACGCTTTATTAAAAGGTAGTTCCAGTTTCTCTGGCAATCTGATTGGCCGAGCTGGCGACACACATTGAACAATCTATCTGTCCAGCTCTCCGACCTTCACGTTCATCCCGTTGGTGGGCATTGGGATACCCACCCCCCCCCCCCCACACGGCGACCCTAATAGAGGATAAAGCGGAAGATAATGGATGATTAAAAGTAAAATAATCTGGTCTGAAAAAAATCTCTATAAAAAAAAATGAATAAAAAGTTTTATGTGTATTATTGTTAATAAATAACGACTCTTGTCGGGACTACGTCGGGATTTATTCAGAATAACGCCACGCCCTCTCGTACCTTTATCCTCTATTAGAATAGAAAATAGAAAGCCTTTATTGTCATTATACCCCGCATACAGTATACATCGTATAACGAGATTTAAGCTCCTCCTTAAAGAGCACATGGCATTAGATATAAATAGAAAAGACATGTGCATAAATGTACTTAATAAACCTTCTGCCTGAAGCCTGTGGGGGCGGAGTCACAGGGTTAACTTTATGGGGTGTAGACGTTGAGGACAGCGCTCACCCGATGGCGTACAGCGATGTGATTGGTGACCTCCAGCCTCTCTCCAGGGCCTGCGTTCTGATCAGGTACTCGGCATAGTGATAGGTCAGCTCACTGGGTTTCCCCATCAGAGCCTCGTACTTCAGCTCGCGACCCGTCATCTTCTTATAGATGTTCTCCAGGCAGACCATGAACGTCCCGTGTCCGAACCTGCGGAGAACGCGGCCACTCAAACCCAGAGATACGGGACGTCCGGGACGAAGGGACCGACTCCAGGAGCAGGGTTTCCCTTCGTCCCTTTGGGGAGTGTTGGCGGCACGGTGGCTTAGTGGTTTTGCACGTTCTCCTCTCAGCACTATGGGGTTCGAATCCCCATCTGGGTGGAGTTTCCATGTTCTCCCCGTGTCCGCGTGGGTTTCCACCGGGTTCTCCGGTTTCCTCCCACAGTCCAAAAGCATGGATCCAGGTCAAATGAGTCAATTGAAATTGCCCCATATAGAGTGTGTGCCCAGTGATAGATTGCCCCCCTGTTCTGGGTGTATCAGCCCAGCGGCCGAAACGTTCTCCCCTGGATGAGCGGAAACAATATTTAAATGTAGGAATCACAGTCGGTGATAATAGTGGAAAGCATGTTCTGGTCCTGAAAAAAAATCTCATACTATGGGGTTCGATCGAATCACCATCTGGGTGGAAAGTTTCCATGTTCTCCCTGTGTCCGTTAATAAATTTCGACTCTTGTCGGGACTCCTCGGGATTTATTCAGAAAACGCCACGCCCTCAAGTACCTTTATCCTCTATTAAATAGAAATATAGAAAGCCTTTATTGTCATTATACCCCGCATACAGTATACATCGTGATAGAGATTTAAGCCCTCCTTAAAGAGCACATGGCATTATATGCCCAGTAGAAAAGACATGTGCCCTAAATGTACTTAATAAACCTTCCGCCTGAAGCCTGTTGGGGGCGGATCATCACAGGGTTAACCAAACACTATGGGGACAAGACGTTTTTAGGACAGCGCTCACCCGATGGCGTACAGCGATGTGATTGCCTTGTGACCTCCCCCCTCTCTTAAGGGCCTGCGTTCTGATCAGGTACTCGGCATAGTGATAGGTCAGCTCACTTTTCCCCATCAGAGCCTCGTACTTCAGCTCGCGACCCGTCATCTTCTTATAGATGTTCTCCAGGCAGACCATGAACGTCCCGTATAAGGTCCGAACCTGCGGTAACGCGGCCACTTAAACCCATAGATTTCCGGGACGTCTATACGAAGGGACGACTCCTAGGAGCCTAGGGTTTTTCGTCCATTTGGGGAGTGTTGGCGGCACGGTGGCCTTAGTGGTTTACTGACGTTCTCCTCTCAGCACTATGGTTGTGCGAATCCCCATCTGGGTGGAGTTTTTGTGTTCTCACCGTGTCCGCCCTGTGGGTTTCCTCCGGGTTCTCCATCCGGTTTCCTCCCACAGTCCAAAAGCAATTCGGATCCGCCGTCAAATGAGTCAATTGAAATTGCCCCGCTAGACGTGGCGTGCCCAGTGATAAAGTAAAGTTGCCCGTTCTGGGAGCGATGGTATCGGTGAACCCAGCGCCCGAAAACTCGTTCTCCACTGGATGGGCGATAGGAAGCCAATCTGTGAATGAATTGTGGACAATGGGGAAACACTATGGGGTTCGAATCCCCATCTGGGTGGAGTTTCCATGTTCTCCCGTGTCCACGTGGGTTTCCTCCGGGACTCGGACCTCCCACAGTCCAGGGAACATGGATCAAGAGAATTGAGTTCTCCAATTGCAGACCATATAGAGAGGTGTGAGTGTGATTTGTGGGAGAAGAGGATTAAAATAATGTCCTGGGTTATCTGCCCAGTAGTAGACGTTCTCCAATTGGATGGGCATGGGGAACCCCATCCTTTACCCTTTTGGATCGTAAGTGTTAGCAGTGCCTTATAATACAGAGCACTATGGGGACAAAGTTTTAGGACACGCCTCTTTATCAGAAATGACCCAAACCTTCAGACTAAGCCTTGTTGTCCCCCCCCCCCCCCTTATTAAGAACCTTTAGAATGAACTAGAACAGCGATTGTGAACCTTTCATCCAACAATATCTGGAAGAACGGACCACAATCCCCATTCCTGAAATATTACTGTTAAAGGAGAACCGACGCAGAACATCTCCTGAAGGTATAAGGTGTCCTGGTACTTGTGTCCACTTACCATATTTTCCGGACTATGAGGCGCACCTAAAAGCCTAAAATTTTCGGACATGCACCTTATAATCCGGTGCGCCTTATACGTGTACTGAGTTCCAAATTCTATAAAAGTATTGTTGTGGACCGGGTGGTTTATTCCACACATCGCCGCCCTGCTGGTCTGTGTGCTCCATGCGCGCTCATCTCACAGAAATACCGAGTGAAGAAAATCAATTGGGCCTTAGCTCGCCGTCATTCCGGGGGATTAAATAAAGAACTCAGTCGCTGGACGTTGGCGTAAACGGGGCGTTTAAAGTAAAGTGCGGGCGGCGTGGGGCGATGGACGATAGACGCTGAACACACGCGCCTTACTAAAACTCGGGAGGCGGCGGCGGGGGCAGTTACACCAATAGACCCCTGTGGATGGATTCTGGACGTCTGGGCTTAGGTACGGTTTCTGCCGTTACCGTCGTCCGAGCTTTCACGAAAGCCGGCGTCGTCGCAGAACGGCCGCCCGGAGTACGAGACGGACTCGGACATCGATGAGAGGGAACACCTAAGAGACTGCGATTAGAGAACCGGCTTTTTAATTGGGGCAGACACAGAAGACCCCGAGGACGCTGATGGCTTTGTGGGAGAAGAGATTAAAATAATGTGTGTTTTATCAAGTAGTAGAATAAACCCCGTAATTATAAATCAGCGCCTTATGCATCCTTTACTTTTCTTGTAGAAATCGTATGTTTTAGCGAGTGCCTTATAATACGGTGCCCTACAGAATAAGTACCGTACAGAAATAGAACCCGTAATTCAGACTGCGCCTTATAGTACGGTGCACCTTATACGTGGGGCAAATACAGAAATAGACCCCGTAATTCAGACTGCGCCTTATAGTACGGTGCGCCTTATACGTGGGGCAAATACAGAAATAGACCCCGTAATTCAGACTGCGCCTTATAGTACGGTGCGCCTTATACGTGGGGCAAATACAGAAATAGACCCCGTAATTCAGACTGCGCCTTATAGTACGGTGCGCCTTATACGTGGGGCAAATACAGAAATAGAGTCCCTAATTCAGACTGCGCCTTATAGTACGGTGCGCCTTATACGTGGGGCAAATACAGAAATAGAGTCCCTAATTCAGACTGCGCCTTATAGTACGGTGCGCCTTATACGTGGGGCAAATACAGAAATAGAGTCCCCGTAATTCAGACTGCGCCTTATGGTCCGGAAAATACGGTACTTTAGAACTGGTAAAATACAGTAAAGTTTGGTACCTGGGAGATTGCGCCTCTGCCATCCATACAAGGTCCATGTTACAGGCTAAGAGGGGCAGGTGGGAGGAGTGCGGCCCGTCGTACAGGTTACCCAGATTCCCATTAGTCAATAAAACATCGATGATCAGCTGCAGATTAGTCTCCCATCGAACCGGCTCCCCGAAGAGGACCACAGCTGCACGGACATACAGACATACGGACATCAGAGTCGGACGGACGGGTTCGGATATAAAGCGAGCTGCACAGGTCTGAGATCAGTACTGAAAACGCTTCCATCCATTATCTTCCGCTTGTCCGGGGTTCGGGTCGCGGGGGCAGCAACTGAAGTAGGGAGACCCAGACCTCCCTCGCCCCAGCCACCTCCACCAGCTCGACCAGGGGAACCCCGAGGCGTTCCCAGACCAGCTGAGAGATATAACCCCTCCAGCGTGTCCTGGGTCGTCCCCGGGGTCTCCTCCCAGCTGGACTTGCCTGGAACACCTCCCTAGGAACACCTCCTGACCAGATGCCCCAACCACCTCAACTGGCTCCTTTCGATGCGGAGGAGTAGCGGCTCCACTCCGGAGTAGAGTCTCTCCCGGATGACCGAGCTTCTCACTATTATTAGCCCCGTGCTTTATTATCAGCTCTGACTGCCTTCCTTTGTTTCTTTTGAGGTGTGACCGGCTTCCTGGAGATCTTCATCCATGGCTCTGCTGACCAATACTGATAGGAACCTGAATATCAATTGGACTGGCGGTCCTGCAGGACGCCCCCTGATGGACTCACATATAGTTTTCCGGTTGTTAGTTTTTCCATTTGTTTAATATCTGGACATGGCTGTCCTACACTGTTGTTGCTGCCTGGCCGCTTAAGGAGGACATGTCCCCCACTGAGTCTTGGTCCTCCCAAGGTTTCTTCCTTAAATAATAACATAACAGGGAGTTTTGTCTTGCCACTGTCGCTTCGGCTCGCTCTTTGGGGGTTTAAAGGCTTTTCATTCTGTAAAGCTGCTTTGTGACAATGTACTGTTGTAAAAAGCGCGACAGAAATAAATAACTTGAACTTAACTCTAAGGGAGAGGCCGGCCACCCTGCGGAGAGAACCCATTTCGGCCGCTCGTATTCGCGATCTGGTTCTTTCGGTCGTTACCCAAAGCTCATGACCGTAGGTGAGGGTCGGAACGTAGATCGACTTGTAAATCGAGAGCCTTGCCTTGTGGCTCAGCTCCTTCTTTACCACAACAGACCGGTATAGGGTCCGCATCACTGCTGACCCCGCCCCCATCCGTCTGTCAATCTCACGCTCCATCTTACCATCACTCGTGAACAAGACCCCGAGAACCTTAAACTCCTCCACTTGAGGCACTTTGAAAACGCTTCTATTTTCTAATTTTCAGTATTTAATTCAGTCATTTTAATTACACGGCGGAATAACGGCCCAAAACACATCTGCAGCTTCGCAACAACCGGAAAACCTCTCGCTTATTGCCATGTGAGTGCAGAACCCTAATCGCTACCTCATACACTCATGAACATTTGATTTCCTCCACCAGAACTCGTGAGAGCCGGACACGAAGATCCAAAGGGCCGGTTGTGGCCCAGGGGCCGAAACTAGAAAAGTGTTTTCTCAAACTGCATGTATATCCATCCAGCCATTATCTTCCGCTTCTTCCTATACTAGGGTCGTGAGGTGGGGGGGGGGGTTCCCCATGCCCATCCAGGGGAGAACGTTTAAGGGCGCTGGGCAGATACACCCAGGACTGGACACCAATCTATCGCTGGACACACAAACACACTCTATATGGGGCAATTTGGAGCATACAATTGACTTGATCCATGTTTTTTGGACTGTGGGAGGAAACCGGAGAACCCGGAGGAAACCCACGCGGACACGGGGAGAACGTGGGAACTCCACCCAGCTTCGGGATTCGAACCGGGAATCCCCAGCGCTGAGAGGAGAACATGCTAATACCACTAAGCCACCGTGCCGCCCTGCATGTATATCATTCATTCATTCATTATCTCCCGCTTTATCCTCTATTAGGGTCGTGGGAGGTTCCCCATGCCCATCCAGGGGAGAACGTCTCAGGCGCTGGGCAGATACACCCAGGACAGGACGCCAATCTATCGCTGGACACACAAACACACTCTATATGGGGCAATTTGGAGCATACAATTGACTTGATCCATGTTTTTGGACTGTGGGAGGAAACCGGAGAACCCGGAGGAAACCCACGCGGACACGGGGAGAACGTGGAAACTCCACCCAGCTCGGGATTCGAACTGGGAATCCCCAGCGCTGAGAGGAGAACATACTAAACCACTAAGCCACCGTGCCGCCCTGCATGTATATCAATTACAAAAAAAAAAAAAAAAAAAAAAAAAAAAAAAAAAAAAAAAACCCATAGAAGGTTTAATTGTCATTCAGCAACGTCACTGATTTGATGCGGTGCATTCATTCTGATGTTCTGATGGCAGGGGAGAACATACCAAACAACCATATTTGGTAACGCCAACTGAAGCATTGTCATTAGTGCTCTCGGAGACTCGTTGTACCTCACGTTAATTTGTTTGTATGTAAATCACAAAAAAGACAAACGTTCTCTTACCTTCGACTTTAGGAAGGTTCATGATGGGAGAGGACTGAAAAATAAATTAATAAATAATTAGTTAATTAATTAATTAAAAAAGAGAGAAAGAAATCGCTTTCCGTCTCCATTTTGGATTTCTGCTGAACGAGGCGTCCGGATTCCCACTCTGAGGAACGAACCACGCCCGACTCACCGGGAGCTTGGGACGTCGGTTGTGGTCCACCATGTCCAGCAGAGGGAAGGACTCTCGCAACATGTCGATACTGACGACGTTGGTGAAACCTAAACTGAGAACGAAGGTTAAAGAAATGACCATCAGACAGACGGACGGACGGGGTTCCCCATGCCCATCCAGGGGAGAACGTCTCGGGCGCTGGGCAGATACACCCAGGACAGGACGCCAGTCTATCACTGGACAGACACTCACTCACACAGACACACTCTATATGGGGCAATTTGGAGAACTCAATTGACCTTGATCCATGTTTTTAGACTGTGGGAGGAAACCGGAGAACCCGGAGGAAACCCACGCGGACACGGGGAGGACATGCAAACTCAACCCAGATTGGGATTCGAACCGGGAATCCCTAACGCTAAGAGGAGAACATGCCAACCACTAATCCACCCAATCAATACTCCTCGTGGGTTTCCTCCGGGTTCTCCGGTTTCCTCCCACAGTCCAAAAACATGGATCCGAGGCAACTGAATGCTCTGAATTGCCCCATATAGAGTGCGTGTGTATGTCCAGCGATAGATTGGTGACCTGTCCTGGACGCATCTGCCCAGCGCCCAAAATGTTCTCCCCTGGATGCACCCCCCCCCCCCCCCCCCCGACGACCCTAGTAGAAGAAAAGCGGAAGATAATAAATCAATAAAAATACATAAAAAATGGATCCACTGCATCAAATGTAAATTTCGTTATTTGTTTATTAATTTAAAGGGGAATGCATGTTGAAGATGAATCGAGTCATTTGGGATGAACGACTCCCTCCCTGTCCTCCTCAGACCCTCAGTTTGGACGTTAATCTTCAGGATTTCTAATAAAGTCAGCTCGACCCCCTCGGACGTCGTGTCGGTGATTATAAACTTCGTCTCAGATGGAGGAGTCTTTAAGACGTCGTCAATCTGTCCGAGCGAGATTAGAGCCCGTTACACAACGCCGAGACGGCCGGTCCAGAACATTTAAAGAACACTCAGTTAACATGTTCCATTTCATATAAAGTCCTCCTCTTGTTTACAGGACATGAGGACAGGGGCAGATCTGGATCATCCCTGTGTGGAGCATTTATATTTTGCTGATGTGAAGGATACTTTTTGGCGATGTCCAGCACGGGACCCTGACCAGAGACCAGCACACACTTCTCGTGATACTTCCGGAACATTCTCAGAGGACTGTGAGACATCACGACCTGGTCTTGAGAAATCTGAAACGAAATCACACATGATTCACAGACTTTATTCTACACAGTTCTCTCCAAAAGAACGGGAACTTTCATTCATCCATTATCTCCTGCTTTATCCTCTATTAGGGTCGCAGGGGGGGGTCCCATGTCCATCCAGGGGAGAACGTCTCGGGCGCTGGGCAGATAGACCCAGGACAGGACGCCAACCTATCGCTGGGCACACACTCACTCACACAGACACACTCTATATGGGGCAATTTGGAGAATTCAATTGGACTTGATCCATGTTTTTGGACTGTGGGAGGAAACCGGAGAACCCGGAGGAAACTCACGCGGACACGGGGAGGACATGAAAACTCCACCCAGGTGGGGATTCAAACCGGGAATCCCTAGTGCTGAGAGGAGAACATACTAAACCACTAAGCCACCGTGCCGCCATTGGATAAAATTCATTCATTCATTATCTTCCGCTTTATCCTCTATTAGGGTCGCGGTGGGGTTCCCCATGCCCATCCAGTGGAGAACGTTTTGGGCGCTGGGCAGATACACCCAGGACAGGATGCCAACCTATCGCTGGGCACACACACTCACTCACACAGACACACTCTATATGGGGCAATTTGGAGAATTCAATTGGACTTGATCCATGTTTTTGGACTGTGGGAGGAAACCGGAGAACCCGGAGGAAACTCACGCGGACACGGGGAGGACATGAAAACTCCACCCAGGTGGGGATTCAAACCGGGAATCCCTAGTGCTGAGAGGAGAACATACTAAACCACTAAGCCACCGTGCCGCCATTGGATAAAATTCATTCATTCATTATCTTCCGCTTTATCCTCTATTAGGGTCGCGGTGGGGTTCCCCATGCCCATCCAGTGGAGAACGTTTTGGGCGCTGGGCAGATACACCCAGGACAGGATGCCAACCTATCGCTGGGCACACACTCACTCACACACACACTCTATAGGGGGCAATTTGGAGAATTCAATTGACATTGATCCATGTTTTTGGACTGTGGGAGGAAACCGGAAAACCCGGAGGAAACCCACACGGACACGGGGAGGACATGGAAACTCCACCCAGATGGGGATTCGAACCGGGAATCCCTAGTGCTGAGAGGAGAACATACTAAACCACTAAGCCACCGTGCCGCCATTGGATAAAATTCATTCATTCATTATCTCCCGCTTTATTCTCTATTAGGGTCGGGGGGGGGGGGGGGGGGGGGGGGGGGGGGGGTTCCCCATGCCCATCCAGGGGAGAACGTTTCGGGCGCTGGGCCGATACACCCAGGACAGGACGCCAACCTATCGCTGGACACACACTCACGCACACAGACACACTCTATATGGGGCAATTTGGAGAATTCAATTGACCTTGATCCATGTTTTGGACTGTGGGAGGAAACCGGAGATCCCGGAGGAAACCCACGCGGACACGGGGAGAACATGGAAACTCCACCCAGATGGGGATTCGAACCGGGAATCCCTAGTGCTGAGAGGAGAACATGCTAAACACTAAGTCACCGTGCCGCCATAACACTGTTATAATCTTCATTATTACGGTTGTGTCTCATTCACTCTTGCACACAGTCGATCTCCCGTATGTGGTTTCAGACGCGGCCAATGAGTGAAGGAGCTGAAAGTGGACCTAATAAAGTGGCCAGCGAGTGTAAAGTGTGTGTGAATTAAGGAGTTAATGAAAGTCGTGATGTTTTCTCAGATGATTTCTGGTGGACACTCACAGAGACGCCCAGTATGTGTGACAGCTGATTGGCCTTCTTCTGCCGCAGACAGTTGCCAGCATTGGTGACGAACACCACGGGAACGACGAACTGCCCGCTGGAGTCCACCAGTTTGTGGAAGGCCTTCCTGGCGGCGGGGAGGGGAGTCTTTCCCTCGAACCAAAACACCGTCGATGTCGAAGAGCAGACCGAAGCCTGGATCAGACTGAACAGAAGAGCAACAGGGTACATTAAACATCTGCACTTTTCACCTAGAGCTTGTAAGCCAAGAAAAAAGTTAACGTAAACTTGCTTTTATATATAAATAATAAATTAATGTAAACTTGCTTTTATATATATATATAATAAATTAACGTAAACTTGCTTTTATATATATATATATATATAAATTAACGTAAACTTGCTTTATATATATATAAAAATAATAAATTAACGTAAACTTGCTTTTATATATATATATATATATATATATATATATATATATATATATATATATATAAATAAATAAATAATAAATTAACGTAAACTTGCTTTTATATATATATTACATTAAATTTGGTCATTTATAAGCGACTTACACGGTGAGCACAGGGTTCATCAAAACATCCCTGGAGCAATGAGGGTTAAGGGTCTCGCTCAAGGACCCACATTGGTAACTTCAGTGGACCTGGGATTTGAACCCCCAACCTTCAGATTGATAGCCCAACACCTACCCTGCCCCATGCCATGCCATCAGAAGCATATATATATATATATATATATATATATGCTTCTGATCACTGCACATGGTGTCCGCTCAAGGAGGACGAGTCCCCTCACATAGCCTCGGTCCTCACAAGGTTTTTTTTCCTTAAACAACAGGAAGACAATCTGTAGTATTTTGTCCATCCAGTAATTGTCATTGCCGCAGCACTCTGGCAGTGTAACTGAAGAAAAGCTGGAGAAGGTTAGTGAAATACCTAGTCCTGGGATCTTTCTTTATACAGCGCGCATGCAAGTGCTACTGACTTGTTTTGTTCTCCCATTTATTTACATATATATATATATATAGGGCAGCACTGTGCCTTAGTGGTTTAGCATGTTCTCCTCTCAGCACTGGGGATTCCCGGTTCGAATCCCAATACTGGGTGGAGTTTCCATGTTCTTCCCCGTGTCTGCGTGGGTCTCCTCCAGGTTCTCCGGTTTCCTCCCACAGTCCAAAAAACATGGATCAAGGTCAATTGAATTCTCCAAATTGCCCCATATAGAGTGTGTGTGTGAGTGAGTGTGTGTCCAGTGATAGAATGTCGTCCTGCCCTCTGTCCTGGGTGTATCTGCCCAGCGGCCGAGATGTTCTCCCCTGGATGGGCATGGGCAACCTCCACCCCACCCCACCCCACCCCGCGACCCTAATAGAGGATAAAGCGGTAGATGGTTGGATGTTATATATATATATGAACGTGCAATAAAAATAAAGAAATAAAAAACGTGCAATATATAAATACAATTCAAACTCAGGTTACACATTCTTATACACTATTGTAAATAAGATTCTTTCTTTCTTTAATTTTTTTTTTTTTGTAAATTGTAAATTATAGTGTACTGTTTTAAAACTCTTTTAAATCTTTATCTGTTTAAATTTATGTATGTGACACCGAAAAGTATGGCACCTTAATTTCGTTATACCTGGTATAATGACAATAAAGATATTCTGATATATATATATATATATATATATATATATATATATATATATATATATATATATATATGTGTGTGTGTGTGTGTGTGTGTGTGTGTGTGTGAGGATGGTCATTACACTGATTCTCCTATTATAATATAATTAGCATTCACATCGGCGGCAGAATAAAATGTTATAATAAAAATGTCGCGGTAATGAAGCTGCTGACAGACAGCATACCAGCACACAGCAGCTACATGCTAAGCTAAAGGTTCTCACGGCGGAGAACCCGCAGCAGAACCCGCAGCAGAGCAGAACCGAACCGAACCGAACCTTACCCGGGTGCTGAAGGCGGCGGAGGCGCACCGCGCTCTTCCCTCTTGTTGCCGGGCAACCAGGCTCCGCGCGGAGCCGAAAACCGGGCCGAACCTCCTCATTTTCGCGCCGTTCGCCGAGCCTCACCACAGCCTCCGCCGCCCGACGAGCGCCGGCTCGCCGCCTCCATGGAGCTTTTGTAGAGCGGAGGAGGTGACGCGGCGCGGGGGAGGTGGAGGAGGAGGAGGAGGAGGAGAAAACCCCAAATTCTGCTGCTCCCAGCCGCCATGCCGTTCCCCACCTCCGCCGACAGAGGTCGCCGTGCCGTTCCCCACCGCCGCCGACAGAGGTCGCCGTGCCGTTCCCCACCTCCGCCGACAGAGGTCGCCGTGCCGTTCCCCACCGCCGCCGACAGAGGTCGCCGTGCCGTTCCCCACCGCCGCCGACAGAGGTCGCCGTGCCAGCCTACTCAATGCGCACGCGCGCTTTCGGTTTCCAAGGCAGTTGAGGCGTTCTGTGGCGACGAACTTAATGAGGCGGTTTTTTTTTTTTTTTTTTAATTTTTTTTATCATAAATTTAACTTACTCTCGAAGAAATGTCGAAATAAGTTTAGTCACATGACCTACTCTTGCTAGGATATTAAATTCCAGTTGGTTAAAAAGTCGTGATTAAACAATTGGCCACGTGGTCACTTGACGTTATGAGGGGATTATGCGATCACTTCTATGATGTCATCATTCCCCCCCCCCCCCACACTTTCACGTTTATTTTGCCCAACTGTACCAATTCTGGGCGGCACGGGGGCTCCACTCAGCGCTGGGGATTCCCGGTTCGAATTCCTATCCGCATGTTCTCCCCGTGTCTGCGTGGCTTTCCTCCGGGTTCTCCGGTTTCCTCCCACAGTCCAAAAACATGGACCAAGGTCAAGTGAATTCTCCAAATTGCCCCATATAGAGTGTGTGTGTGTGTGTGTCCAGTGATAGATTGGTGTCCTGTTCTGGATGTATCTGCCCAGCGCCCGAAACGTTCTCCTCTGGATGGGCATGGGGAACCCCCCCCCACCCCCACGACCATAATAGAGGATAAAGTGGAAGATAATGGATGAACGAATGTCTATGAAAAGTTGAAAAAAAATGTAGTCACATGATATTCTTGTTTGGATATTAAATTCCGTTGGTTAAAAACTAGTGTCCGTTACTAGTGTAACGTTTTTAAAACTTATGCGATCACTTCTATGTTTTTTCCGAGATGATCAAATAAGATCCAAGTGATCCAAGCAATGGATTTTCAAAGCCTTGTTGCGCGTCCTCTCTTTGTGACCTTGAAGAAGGTTCCATGGAGTTTGGTTCTCAATAGTTGAATATAAATTTTCAGTGAGTGCGGCACGGTGACTTAGTGGTTTGGCACGTTCGCCTCTCAGCACTAGGGATTCCCGGTTCGAATCCCCATCTGGGTGGAGTTTCCATGTTCTCCCCGTGTCTGCGTGGGTTTCCTCCGGGTTCTCCGGTTTCCTCCCACAGTCCAAAAACATGGATCAAGATCAATTGAATTCTCCAAATTGCCCCATATAGAGTGTGTTTGTGTGAGTGCGTGCCCAGTGATAGATTGGTGTCCTGTCCTGGGTCTATCTGCCCAGCGCCCGAGACGTTCTCCCCTGGATGGGCATGGGGAACCCCCCCCACGACCCTAATAGAGGATAAAGCGGGAGATAATGAATGAATGAAAAATTTTCAGGGACTTTCCACCAGCAGATCTTACGAACAACCTCCGTTTTGAGGTCTCAGATTTGTACGGCAACTCAAATACCTTTCTTCATCTTGACATCAATTCTCCTCAAAAGCACTTTTCATTCATTCATTCATTATCTTCCGCTTTATCCTCTATTAGGGTTGCGGGGGGGGGGGGGGGGGGGGGGGGCTTCCCCATGCCCATCCAGAGGAGAACGTGTCGGGCGCTCATATACATTTGATTTCCTCCCGCAGAAATCGCGAAAGCCGGTCAAGAAGATCCAAAGGGCCGGCTGTGGCCCAGGGGCCGTAAACTAGAAAAGGTTCTCTCCGACTGCATGTATATTCATTCATCCATTATCTTATGCTTTATCTTCTACTAGGGTCGAGGGGGGGGGGGGGTTCCCCACGTCCATCTAGGGGAGAACGTTTCAGGCACTGGGCAGATACACCCAGGACAGGACGCCAATCTATCACTGGACACACACACACACACACACACACACACTCTATATGGGACAATTTGAAGAACTCAATTGACCTTGATCCATGTTTTCGGACTGTGGGAGGAAACCGGAGAACCCGGAGGCAACCCACGCGGACAGGGGGAGAACATGGAAAGTCCACCCAGATAGGGATTCGAACCTGAATCCCCAGCGCTGAGAGGCGAACGTGCTTAACCACTAAGCCACCCCTGCCGCCCCCCTCAGAAGCACTCGTCAACATAAATTTGTAAAAGCAGCTAAAAAAAGGACATTTAAAAATAGCTTCATGCAACAGAAGCTGGGTCAAGGTTTTTTTTTGGCACGTGGTCTATGGGAGATTCGATTTGGTTTTGCTGTGTGACCTCCGTCTTTAGTCACATGAACAGAGCGGCTGCAAATCACCGCCAATTACTGAATCTTAATGGAAAGAGCACAAGGTCTGATTTTCCCAACATGTTCCGTCGTCGTCTCCTTACAGAGGAAATCCGAATCACAGGACGAAGCTGAACCAAGACATCGAGCATGTTCGTAGAAAATCATTTACTGCAAAAACCACGGCCCTTTTAAATTTATACAAAAAGTTATTTACAAAGAAATCGAACCCTCCCGCTCGACACCACGGCTTAACAAACATAATAAACACTAACGGGTTAAAGGAGCCAGACTGTTCCCGTCCTGCAGTGGAGTTCATCAGCTCATTTCTGAGGGTTTGGTTCCAGTTCTTTCGTTGTCTGCACCTTTTTGTTGTTGATCTAAAAACAACCCCCCCCCCTCATCTGCAGATACCAAAGACTCTACCAATCGGTGGAGATACCAAGACGGGAGACGAAGCGTCACGTCGGAGCCGGCTACAAGCCGAGAAGCGCTTTAGCTTCTTCGCTCTGCGCCATCAAGCTCTCGCTGGCGTACTTCTGCAGCAGCTCCATCTTCTTCCTCCTGACCAGAGCCTCCTCAATCTGAGTGGAACCAAAAAGATTTAATAAAAAAAAATTAAAAAAAAGACTGACGGGTAGAGCTTTACATGTCATTTTTGCAGACGATTTTATCGAGTGTCTTATACGAAACAAATGGTTGGGGTCAGCGTGCCTTATTTAGTTTGTTGTTTGTGTTTTATAAAGAAAAATAACATTTTAAACATCAAGGCGGCCGCTTCAGTGGACGGTATCATGCAGCTATCCCTCTTTGACACTGTCCCCCCAGTCCACAAGTTCCTCCAAAGAACTTCGGATCAGTGAAATCAGTGAAGCACCGTGTAGAACCCGCGCACAATGGCGCACGTTTTATTGGTCATTATGAGTCACTACTCAAACGCTCATAGTGAGAACCTCTGGAGGACATGGGGACCTCAGTTACCATTGAGCGTGTTACAGGGTCACCTTTATTTTAGCGGTACAATAACCACAGTGCAAATCAAGGAGGGGCAGCTTTAGTGTTTCCACAAACCTGGATCTGGATTTCTTTCTTACCTCTTTCTGTGACGGTACAGGAACGTGAGCGATGAAGGTCTGCGCCCCGTCCTCTCCCTCCATCTGGTCCTTCATTTCTTCATCCGACTGCAAACGGAAACCGAGTTGAGCATTTGTTTATGATCATCAGGTCCACGTTGTACAGTTATCTATTTATATCACAGCTACACACAAAGTCAATCAGTTTAATTATTACGACTCGCAGAGTTGCATTTTCACTTAAACACTGCAATCAATTCTTATTATTATCCATCCATCCGTCATCTCCCGCTTTATCCTCTAGTAGGGTCGTGGAGGGGGGGGTTCCCCATGCCCATCCAGGGGAGAACGTTTCGGGCGCTGGGCAGATACACCCAGGACAGGACGCCAATCCATCACTGGGCACCCACTCACTCACACACACACTCTATATGGGGCAATTTGGAGAACTCAATTGACTTGATCCACGTTTTTGGACTGTGGGAGGAAACCGGAGAACCCGGAGGAAACCCACGCGGACACGGGGAGGACATGCAAACTCCACCCAGATTGGGATTCGAATCGGGAATCCCTAGTGCTGAGAGGAGAACATGCTAAACCACTAAGCCACCGTTACATGATTAATTTACCCCCCCGCCCACCACCCCACATACAGACATTATTCATCAGTACGTTGTGACCTTACAGTCTTATAAGTTGGGAGCTCCGTTTTCGCCGTAATGATAAACGTAAGGTTCTTAATTTATTCAGGACTTTAATTGATAGCTCATTAATTATAGGGTTATTAATTATCTCTGGGGCGGCACGGTGGCTTAGTGGTGGATAGCATGTTCGCCTCTCAGCACTAGGGATTCCTGGTTCGAATCCCCATCTGGGTGGAGTTTGCATGTCCTCCCCGTGTCCGCGTGGGTTTCCTCCGGGTTCTCCGCTTTCCTCCCACAGTCCAGAAACATGGATCAAGTCAATTAAGTTCTCCAAATTGCCCCATATAGTGTGTGTCTGTGTGAGTGAGTGTGTGCCCAGCGATGGATTGGCGCCCTGTCCCTGGGTGTATCTGCCCAGCGCCCGAAACGTTCTCCCCTGGATGGGCATGTGGAACCCCCCCCAACCCTAATAGAGGATGAAGCTGGAGATAATGAATGAATGAATAATTATCTCTGGTTTTAAACCAAAGTGAAGCCACGTGGAGGACATGCAGCCTCCACACAGAAAGGACGTTCCGGTTTTGAGGTGACGTTACCTCATCCGCTCCGACGGCGTAGATGTGCTCCTCCTCCTCCTCCTCCTCCACCTCCTTTATGCTTTCACCTCCAGCCAAACGGGCCTCCTTCTCCACTCTCCACTTCTCCACGGCCTGTGCCATCGCTGTTAGAAGGTGAATATGATTAACGGGACGTCAAGACGCTTTACAACAAACAAAAAGAATAATAATAATAATAATAATAATAGATGACGATGTGAATTTGTAAAGTCAGAGAGGATGCTGCAGGCAGGGCGACGGTGATGGGACATTCTTCCTCAGGGGATCAATTTTAGTCCAGCAGAGACACTGAGGTGTTAAAACTCCAGTAGCACAACTGCGTCTGATCTAAACATACCACCCAGAAAGGTTACCCCTGCTCTAGGGGTCCAGATATTTCATTCATTCATCATCTTCCATTATCTTCCATTCCCGGTTCAAATCCCCATCTGGGTGGAGTTTCCATGTTCTCCCCGTGTCCACGTGGGTTTCCTCCGGGTTCTCCGGTTTCCTCCCACAGTCCAAAAACATGGATCAAGTCAATTGAATTCTCCAAATTGCCCCATATAGAGTGTGTGTGTGCCCAGCGATAGATTGGCCCCCTGTCCTGGGTGTATCTGCCCAGCGCCCGAAACGTTCTCCCCTGGATGGGCATGGGGAACCCCCCCCCCCCGTGACCCTAATAGAGGATAAAGCTGAAGATAATGGATGTTCTGTTTGGGGAAATGCAGGTTACAGTGATTGTTGTACATTTGTTTGTATACTGTGTGTGTTTAACTAAAATCAGGTTTTCTCTCTGCTATTTGCTGGAATGTGTTTAATAAAAGAGCAATTCTAACAGGTTCGACAATACTTACATTGTGTGTAAACAGTAGGGCTGTATTCAACTAAAGATTTTCATAGTCGAATCCGATTCGTCAGATTTTCCCTATAGTCGACTGATAGTCGAATCAGTTAAAATTTCACCACAAGATGGCGCTATAAGTGTAGTTTTTAAAAAAGATTTATTTATATATATATATATATATATATATATATATATATATATATATATATATATATATATATATATATTTTTTTTTTTTTTTTTTTACTTGTTTTTCTAACAAAAGAAAACCTTTTTTTGTTTGTTTTTCTTTTTTTTTCTTCTAGAAATTAGGATGATTTTATTTGACAAAAGGCTATATATATAACGAAAACAAAGACATTTCATGTAAAAACTAATGCTTAGCAGCAGCCATAGGCGCCCCCATGTGGTCAAAATGGTACATTCGACCATGAGGTTCTTAGTCGACTAAGGTTCTCCGAATCGAATCGTCGAATATTGCAGCTCACCCCTAGTAAACAGGTTTCCATATAAAAGCCTAAAAAATAGAGATTGACCCCGGTAGATCTCGATGACCTGTCCAATGGAAAAGTCGATCTCGGGCCAGAAAAGTGTGGACTGCACCCCTGGACTAC
Organism: Corydoras sp. C115; assembly: GCA_019802505.1. NCBI lineage: Eukaryota > Metazoa > Chordata > Actinopteri > Siluriformes > Callichthyidae > Corydoras > Corydoras sp. C115. Next base: position 384,967 of record JAFMOC010000569.1, on the reverse strand, counting down.
AGACTGTAAGGGTAAGACCTATAAAGTCCATCTATACTGTAAGTGAAGGTGCATCTAATAAGTCTAATAATCATGTGATCCATCATTAGCCAAGAGAACCTTTAGGAGGTCCTGTGACGGAGCCACATAATCACGACTATTTAATTAGCGGACAAAGCGTAAAGCCTTGGGCTAATTAACCCAAATAACGAGCACATGTCGGCTGAGTGGAAGCAGCACGTAACGAGCGCGACTCCGCCGTGGCAGCACAAAGACCGGATTCATCCCCGGACCGGCCGCCGCGTGAGACGTGTGCTACTATAGATGCCACGGGACTCCCAGACGGAACCTGCGCCTCACGCAACGGACCGTCGGGAATTACACACATCGGCATCCGGCTGTTAGAACATTCCCGGTTATCCATCACGGAACGTCCCGTACTGGAACTGCGGAAACTGGATTACTGGCTTCAATAAAAACCAAAAATTATGATCCACTCGTACAACAGTGTCCCTGCAGTCCCAACACCCATCCATCACCCTAATAATACCTGCTCCTGATCTTCAGAGAACAGGGTGTAGAGAAACACATGGACTACAGAATAGAACTTCAGGACTACAAAGTCCATCTACAATGCAAGTAAAGCTAATATTTCAGAAACAATGAAACAAAAAGAGGGGCGGCACGATGGCTTAGTGGTCAGCACGTTCTCCTCTCAGCGCTAGGGATTCCCGGTTCGAATCCCCATCTGGGTGGAGTTTCCATGTTCTCCCCGTGTCTGCGTGGGTTTCCTCCGGGTTCTCCGGTTTCCTCCCACACTCCAAAAACATGGATCAATTCAATTGAATTCTCCAAATTGACCCATATAGAGTGTGTCTGTGTGAGTGAGTGTGTGCCCAGCGATGGATTGGTGTATCTGCCCAGCGCCCGAAACGTTCTCCCCTGGATGGGCATGGGGAACCCCACCGCGACCCTAATAGAGGATAAAGCGGGAGATAATGAATGAATGAATGAAACTAAAAGTGTATCTAGAGGGGATCTGAGACCCGGACACCTTGTTTCTCGTACTCCTGCTCCAGGGGAACCAGGACACCGTCGTCCTCGTCTCTGTAGCCATAATACTCGGCGTCGATGTCCTTCATCAGCTCACCTCGCGTCTTTCTGGGCGGGGCAACCGCTGCAGAGGAGGAACCGGCAGGTAGAACGTCAGATTGTTTTTTTAGAAATAAAGGGCAACTCGCAGAATACCAAGATTCAGATTAAATCAGTGAACTGTATATAAAGCTTATTAATAAAAATAATAATAATAAAATTGCAGAATTTTGCTATTAAAAAAATCCATATATGGTCATAATAACTCACGCTCTTTTTCAAATAGCTCTCGAACCCCGGGAAGGTCTTTCGCCGCACCGAAATATTTGTAACCTCTGTTCCCAGGGACCTCCTTCCCCTCGTGGTCCAGCATCCTCGGTCCGAATCTCTGATGCAGAAACCAAAAGCACATGTCAGACTCTCCTCCAACGCATCAGAACCTCAACAGCACTCAAAATTTTTTTTTATTTATTTTTTTTTATTCCTAACCTTGTAGTCCGGGCCCCCCAGCTCTTTGATGCGCACCTCCCAGTGGCCCTTCTCTCGGATGAGCTTGTTGATTTCATCGTTCATGTCCCGGATTTTAAATTCGCCCAAACCAGCTGGAACCAGATTCAGTTAGAATGAGGGTTACAATCAAACAAACGTCAATAAAATAATTTTTGGACGGCGGCACGGTGTCTTAGTGGTTTAGCATGTTCGCCTCTCAGCGCTAGGGATTCCCGGTTCGGATCCCCATCTAGGTGGAGTTTCCATGTTCTCCCCGTGTCCACGTGGGTTTCCTCCGGGTTCTCAGGTTTCCTCCCACGGTCCAAAAAACATGGATCAAGGTCAATGGAATTCTCCAAATTGCCCCATATGGAGTGTGTGTGTGAGTGAGTGAGTGTGTGCCCAGCGATAGATTGGCGTCCTGTCCTGGGTGTATCTGCCCAGTGCCCGAAACGTTCTCCCCTGGATGGGCATGGGGAACCCCCCCCCCCCACAACCCTAATAGAGGATAAAGTGGAAGATAATGGATGAATGATGATTTTTGGACTTTTTAAAAACATATAATATATAAATATTATATGTTTTTAATATGTTTTATATAAATATTATGTTTATATATATATATATATATATATATATTTCATTCTTAAGCACCACTGTATATCACATATATGGCCTACCATTTTGAATCTGTGCAACTCTCTTTGAGATTTCACTGATGATCTACAAAAAAAAAACAAATGAGAAAATGAGAAATGCTGAAAGAGACACAAATAATAAAATACCTGATGCCCAATTATGATGTAATAAAATAAAACCCTGAATAAAACATCTAGAATAAAAAGGAACTTTAATGTTGATCAGTATTGTGATACTCATCCCTACTTTCACCCCCAAAAAAATGACATAACACAAACAAAAAACTGCCCAAAATTAAAACCTCACCTGTCGCCTCCACTTCTCGGCTTTGGGCAGCTCGCTGCACTCGGACGCCAGATACGGCCGTCTCTCCTGTCCGACACACGGCCGAGGAATAAATAAACACAAAGCAACCAAACCCAGACCCGTTTAAATCCAGCGTCACCCAGAACCTCACCTTCACCTTCCCCTCCTCCAACTGGGCCTGACGAAACCGGGCCAGGGCCGTCCTGCCAACAAGACACGACAAAGAATGAGCTCCTGAGATTCAGCACCATCACAGATTAGTGGATAAAAGCTCATGATTCTGTACTCACATGGCCTTTTCTGCATTTCGAGCCTGTGATTATAAAAAATATGAAGATGGTTTTAGAAGTTATTAATTATGTGGTAGTCGCAATAAATCAACGATTAGTTTTATTGATTCATGTATGTAGAATATTTCGCTTATTTTTCCCTCAGCCATTTATTGGAATTCATCAGGACGCCCCCTGCTGGCCAACAAACGTTTCTGCATTGGTGGCGTTTTGCCCCTAATTAAATAAAATGTCAACGTGGACGGTTTGAACTTTTCAGATCTTTAAAATCAGCTTCCTACTTAAAAAAATATCTGTTTTCTCGAGTTTAAAGTTGCATTCAGAACATATTTGTTTATCTCTGAAACTGATAGAGGTGATCTTTTTTTACATAATACTGCCACCCTGCGGTAGATGTGGGTATTGTATTTTTTTAATGTATTTTTCCCGTTAAACATTTAATATGTCCAATTTAATCCTCATTCAAAAGGAAAAAACAAAGACCATATGCGAATAATGCACAATTTAAGCATATCATTTTTGTTTGAATTATTTTTAAACGTGTCCTTCAGCTGAAATTGATTCAAAGCTCATAATTATTTACAGTATACAAGTTTAATAAGAACAAGAATATGCATATATATTAGGGGCGAGCTGCAATAATCGCTGATTCGACGATTCGATTCGGAGAACCGTAGTCGACTATGAACCTCATAGGCGAATGTACCATTTTGACCACATGGGGGCGCCCATGGCTGCTGCTAAGCATTAGTTTTTACATGAAATGTCTTTGTTTTCGTTATATATATAAAGCCTTTTGTCAAATAAAATCATCCTAATTTCTGTTAATATTTTTTTTAAATGATGTGTGCGCTTTAACAATATAAAATATATAACAAAATATTTTTAAAAATCTTTTTTAAAAACCACGCTTATAGCGCCATCTTGCGGTGAAATTTTAACTGATTCGACTATCAGTCGACTATAGGGAAAATCTGACGAAAATCTGACGAATTTTATATTCATTCATTCATTCATTATCTCCCGCTTTATCCTCTATTAGGGTCGCGGTGGGGTTCCCCATGCCCATCCAGGGGAGAACGTCTCGGGCGCTGGGCAGATAGACCCAGGACAGGGCGCCAATCCATCGCTGGGCACACACTCACTCACACAAACACACTCTATATGGGGCAATTTGAAGAATTCAATTGACTTGATCCATGTTTTTGGACTGTGGGAGGAAACCGGAGAACCCGGAGGAAACCCACACAGACATGGGGAGAACATGGAAACTCCACCCAGATGGGGATTCGAACCGGGAATCCCTAGCGCTGAGAGGCGAACGTGCTGACCACTAAGCCACCGTGCCGCCACGAATTTTATAAATATATAAAATTTATATAACAATATAAATAAATAATATATTATAAATGAATGAATGTGAAGATACAGATGTGTTATGACCAGAACAAATATCGTATGTGGGTGTGCTAGCTTAGTGGTTTGGGTGTTGGATTATCAATCAAAAAGTTGTGGGTTCAAATCTCAGGTCTAATAAAGTTACCACTCACTGCCCCAGGTGGCAAAATTTACCCCCAACCAAGATGGGATATTTGTTGGTCGCTTTGGATAAAAGCGTCAACTTAAAAAAATTAAAAATAAAAAAAAAAAAAAAAAAAAAAAAAAAAAAAAAAAATGTAAGTGTAATGTAATTGTAATTAAAGTGATGAGATTAAAGTGCCGTTTAATGAGTTCAATAGAGTTGGTGGAGGACTCGGGAGCATCGACCATATGTTCAGAGATTGAAAAGTCCACGACGACGTTTCCCGCTCAACCCGTGTGCACTAGATGCACACTAATTGTGTGTAACCAAGTGCCAGTGTTGTGGTCAGACGCAATACCCCAATATGCAGTCTCAACATCATCAAGTCAACAGTGGGGTCAGGGCTGTGCCCACTGATTCACTGAACACTTCAAACGATAAGGATGCTGCCCGGCCGCTCAAGGAGGAGGAGGAGGAGTCCCCCCCCCCCACTGAGCCTCGGTCCTCACAAAGTTTCATTCATTCATTATCTCCCGCTTTATCCTCTATTAGGGTCGCGGTGGGGTTCCCCATGCCCATCCAGGGGAGAACGTCTCGGGCGCTGGGCAGATACACCCAGGACAGGGCGCCGATCCATCACTGGACACACACTCACTCACACACACACACACTCTATATGGGGCAATTTGGAGAACTCAATTGACCTCGATCCATGTTTTTTGGACTGTGGGAGGAAACCGGAGAACCCGGAGGAAACCCACGCGGACACGGGGAGGAGATGGAAACTCCTCCCAGATTGGGATTCGAACCAGGAATCCCTAGTGCTGAGAGGAGAACATGCTAAAGCCACTAAGCCACTACTTTTTTTTTTTTTTTTTTTTGGGGGGGGGGGGGGGGGGGGGGGGGTCAGGCTTATTACACTGTACAGCTGCTTTTTTTTTATACAATATACTATCGTATGAATCACTATATAAATAAACGAACATGAAGTTAATTAATCGCAGGTCGTTAAATAATTAATTAAAGTTAATTAAAAGGTCGTTAAGAGAAACAAAGCATGTCATTTAAAGCCATCTTCGAGTGCTTCTGCGCATGCGCGCGTTATTCTGGGACTACAAAGTCAGAATTCTGAGTTAATTTAGCTTTTTTTTATTCTTCTTCTTCTTCTCAGTGACGCAAATGAGCCGATTAAATTAAACTTAATTAATTAATTGATAATTAATTAATTAGAAAATTTAATGCAAGTGATGGCGGCTAAGCTAACGGGCTAACCAAGGAGGGAAAAAACCCCAAATAAGTCAAAATAGTAAATAAAACCTATTGATAAGCGATGGATGAAAAGGACGCGTTATAAAGTAAAGCAGGGCGCGCGGGTTTAACAGATCTGAAGATTAAATTCGTTTATAAAACACAAAACACTCACCATGATTCACCTCACACCGCTCGGCGTCAACGTTGGCGCGGGTTTGTGACGCGGGCGGCGCGAAAATGTGACGCGCGGCATCGGCGGGAAAACAAGTAAACAACGGAATAAAGATTAAAGTTCATAATCCTCTCCGTTTATGACGATTTATACGAAATAAACCCATAAATCACACCATTAATGCCTGAAACGAGGCTCTGTTTGTAGGTCTCATTTGCAAATATAAGCTCCCCAAACATCAACACAACGAACGATACGTTTATCGTTTTGTTTTATACAAATAAGTAACATAAAAATAATTTATTCATTCATTCATTCATCCATTCATCATCTTCCACTTTATCCTCTATTAGGGTCGCGGGGGGTCGCAATCTATCACTGGACACACACTCACTCTATATGGGGCAATTTGGAGAACTCATTTGACCTTGATCCATGTCTTTGGACTGTGGGAGGAAACCGGAGAACCCGGAGGAAACCCACGCGGACACGGGGAGGACATGCAAACCCCACCCAGATTGGGATTCTAACCTGGAATCCCTAGTGCTGAGAGGAGAACATGCTAAACACTAACTAAACCGCCGTGCTGCCCTACATAAAAATCTATCCATCCATTCATCCATCCATCATCTTCCTCTTTATCCTCTATTAGGGTCGGGGGGGGGGGGGGTTCCCATGCCCATCCAGGGAAGAACGTCTCAAGTGCTGGGCAGATACACCCAGGACAGGGGGGCAATCAATGGCTGGACACACACTCACTCACACAGACACACTCTATGTGGGGCAATTTGGAGAACTCAATTGACCTTGATCCATGTTTTTTGGACTGTGGGAGGAAACCGGAGAACCCGGAGGAAACCCATGCGGACATAGGGATGGCATGGAAACTCCACCCAGATGGGGATTCGAAACCGGGAATCCCTAGGGCTGAGAGGAGAACATGCTAAACCACTAAGCCGCCAATTTGGAGCATTCAATTGACCTTAAGTCCATGTTTTTGGACTGTGGGACAAAACTGGAGAACCCAGAGAAAACCCAACACAGACACGGGGAGAACATGCAAACTCCACCCAGACTGGGATTCAAACCTGGACCGCCTGCACTGAGAGGAGAACATGCTAAACCGCCGTACGGTGGGTACACGGCGCCCGGGGTGCAATTACATTACATACATTACATTCGGTCATTTATTTGGACGCTTTTATCCAAAGCGACTTACAAGGCGAGCACAGGGTTCATCACAGCGCCCCCTGGAGCAATGAGGGTTAAGGGTCTCGCTCAAGGACCCACACTGGTAACTTCAGTGGACCTGGGATTTGAACCCCCAACCTTCAGATTGACAGCTCAACACCCTGACCACTGAGCTACCCTGCCCTCAATTATTATTTATTTTTAAACGGTTACGTGTCTCGCCTCTCAGCACTAGGGATTCCCGGTTCGAATCCCCATCTGGGTGGAGTTTCCATGTTCTCCCCGTGTCTGCGTGGGTTTCCTCAGGGTTCTCCGGTTTCCTCCCACAGTCCAAAAACATGGATCAAGTCAATTGAATTCTCAAAAATTGCCCCATATAGAGTGTGTCTTTGTGAGTGAGTGTGTGCCCAGTGATGGATTGGCGCCCTGTCCTGGGTCTATCTGCCCAGCACCCGAGACGTTCTCCCCTGGATGGGCATGGGGAACCCCACCGCGACCCTAATAGAGGATAAAGCGGGAGATAATGAATGAGTGAATGAATGGTTATGGGCATTTAAGCTGTGGTACTTTTTGGGACCGGTGATCCTTCAGGTTTAGTTCGCTCAGTTTTCTGAAATCTAAGGGGAATTCAGAGGGTGGACTCTGTAACAGGTGACCACACACGGCGTGTGCCGTGCTGGACGTGCGTCCGGCAGCCCGTTGCGTTTCTGTAAACGATCTGCGCTGAATTATTCATTCCTCTGCCGCAGCAGCCCAACAAAGCGCTTTCCCCCGAAGAGAAAGTGTTGAAAGGGGAAGCGTCCTGTGGCAGGTGTGGAGAACGAGGCTCAGAGGGCAAATGGGACATCGACCCCAGAAGGCGACTCATGTTCCGTCGTTCAATTTTAATGACGGGGACGAGCAACGACAGCGTTCACCTTCACAGTGGATGTCAGGTAAAAAAAAAATTTTTATATATATATATCATTAAAAACAAGACGATAAGTCAATGGTCCAGGTTTATTTACATAAACCACAGCAAAAAGCCAGAGTTTTTATTTATGTTTTCTTTTTATTTTAGAACTAGTTATAAGAATTATTAGAAATTATTCATTCATTCATTCATTATCTTCCGCTTTATCCTCTATTAGGGTCACGGGGGAAGGGGGGGGGTTCCCCATGCCCATCCAGGGGAGAACGTTTCGGGCGCTGGGCAGATACACCCAGGACAGGGCGCCAATCCATCGCTGGGCACACACTCACTCACACAGACACACTCTATATGGGTCAATTTGGAGAACTCCCTTGACTTGATCCATGTTTTTAGGACTGTGGGAGGAAAGCGGAGAACCCGGAGGAAACCCACGCGGACACGGGGAGAACATGGAGACTCCACCCAGATGGGGATTCGAATCGGGAATGCCTAGTGCTGAGAGGAGAACATGCTAAAGCCAACGTGCCGCCCTTATTAGAAATTAGTACCTAATAAAGTGGCCGCTAAATGGACAATTTACATTTGATATCTATCAAATCTATGGCGGCACGGTGGCTTAGTGGTTTAGCATGTTCTCCCCTCAGTGCTGGGGATTCCCAGTTCGAATCCCCATCTGGGTGGAGTTTGCATGTTCTCCCTGTGTCTGCGTGGGTTTCCTCCGGGTTCGCCGGTTTCCTCCCACAGTCCGAAAACATGGATCAAGTCAATTGAATTCTCCAAATTGCCCCATATAGAGTGTGTCTGTGTGAGTGAGTGTGTGTCCAGTGATAGATTGGCGTCCTGTCCAGCGCCCGAAACGTTCTCCCCTGGATGGGCATGGGGAACCCCCCCCCACGACCCTAATAGAGGATAAAGCGGAAGATAATGAATGAATGAATGTATCAAATCTATTATAGCACATTAATCACCATCAATACATTTTTTTTACCACATACTGTAAAAGATAACAAAAAGTGTTTTAGGTTTTTAAAAAAAAAAAAAAAAAAAAAAAAAAAAAAAGTTTTAATGATTAATTAATGAAGCTCTTAGATGGACGGCTACATACTTTTGGTCACATTAAATTCAAATTATAGTCAGATTATTTGCATCAGCATCACAGGGAGGGGACACTCTCGGTGTAAAGGTCTTTAGTGGACTTTAGTGGACAGCTTTTCAGACTATAAAAGAAGAACCAGAGCTCCCGGGAGAAACAGGTGGTAGATACGGGGAGAACATGCAAATTCCGTACAGAGAGCATTGTGTCTGTCCTGTGTGGACGATGTGGGTGCTACAGAGGGTGCGTCGGCGTGACGCCTACTTTCAAACAGGCCGCATGTCCTCCCGTCGTTCTCCTCTGCATGGTCCGATGGTAGAACCTCGGGATGTTCTGGTCGGCGAGGCGATGATGTTCCCTCACAGCAAAGTACACACTTTGGAGCTGTCGTTGTAGAGGTGCGAGTGGGGAATCCCCCGACCGTTCACTCCCACCACTGTCCTGTCGGCGGCGCTCTTTGCCGCCGGCTCGAGCCGAAGCCGCTGGAGCTCCTCCCTCACGGCCGCCGTCTCGCCGTCCCGGGCTCGCAGGGCTTCGGTCATCTCCTCCAGGCGGCCGGTCAGTCTGCGCAGCTCCCTCTCCTTCTGCTGGCCCTCGTGTTCTAGATAAAGCACCCGCTGGTGCAGCCGCGCAGCCAGAGCACGCGCAGAATGCAGCTACGGCGAGAGAACAGAGAGAACTTATTTATATTATAAAGCCATCCATACATTATCTTCTGCTTTATCTTCTATTAGGGTTGGGGGGGGGGGGGTTCCCCATGCCCATCCAGGGGAGAACGTTTCGGGCGCTGGGCAGATACACCCAGGACAGGGGGGCACACACTCACTCACACAAACACACTCTATATGGGGCAATTTTGGAGAACTCAATTGACTTGATCCATGTTTTTGGACTGTGGGAGGAAAGCGGAGAACCCGGAGGAAACCCACGTGGACTCAGGGAGGACATGGAAATTCCACCAGGATGGGGATTCGAACTGGGAATCTCCACCGCTAGCCCCTTTCAGGTAACCATCCATCCATCATCTTCCACTTTATCCTCTATTAGGGTCGTGGGGGAGGGGGGGGGTTCCCCATGCCCATCCAGGGGAGAACGTCTCGGGTGCTGGGCAGATACACCCAGGACAGGGGGGCAATCTATCGCTGGGCACACACTCACTCACACACACACTCTATATGGGGTGATTTTGGAGAACTCAATTGACCTTGATCCATGTTTTTGGACTCTGGGAGGAAACCGGAGAACCCGGAGGAAACCCACGCGGACATGGGGAGGACATGGAAACTCCACCCAGATTGGGATACGAACCGGGAATCCCTAGCGCTGAGAGGAGAACATGCTGACTAGATTATAAATTCATCCTCTACTAGGGTCGCGGGAGGGGGTTCCCCATGCCCATCCAGGGGAGAACGTTTCGGGCGCTGGGCAGATACACCCAGGACAGGACGCCAATCCATCGCTGGGCACACACACTCACTCATACAGACACACTCTATACGGGGCAATTTTGGAGAACTCAATTGACTTGATCCATGTTTTTGGACTGTGGGGAGGAAAGCGGAGAACCCGGAGGAAACCCACGCGGACATGGGGAGGACATGGAAACTCCACCCAGATTGGGATTCGAACCGGGAATCCCTAGCGCTGAGAGGAGAACATGCTGACTATATTATAAACATGTTGTTAAATTATTATGAAGGAGGTGATATTAATACTGACCTCCGGTCTCGGTCAGGTCTCCGATTGAGACGGTTGACCCCGAATAACCTCAAAGGTTAATAAAATAATGAAGGGTTCCGTCCCACTGGCCGCAGATCGATGTCGTACCTGATTAGAAAGCTGAAACGAGGAGGACTTGAGCTTCTCCAGCTGCTCCACTTTGACCTCACATGCCGTGAGGATCTGAATGAGGGTCTGGTCAGCCTCGCCGGCCGCGCCGCCATCTTCTTTCCCACTGCTGTCCCCGATGGCGTCCTCCGAGTCGGGCTCGTCGGCCGACTCCGACTCGTCCCCGAGGTCCGTGATGACCGCTCCGGTTTGGGAACCCTCCCTGTCGTCCTGCAGGGATGCGGCGGGAGACCGACGGTCCAGCGGCGCCTCCAAAATCCCAGAGCCGGGGTACGAGGTGGTGAGCTGATGCCAGGTCACGTTCTTGTCAGGACTCCGGCAAAAGGAGCCGTCTTTTACCCGCTGACCGTCCCCAAATCCCAGTGGGCGCTCCTGCTCCAGCGACTGGCTTGGAGGGTTTCTGGTAGGGTCCATGGCGGGTCCCGGGGAATCGATGGAACTCTCGTCGCCCGCGTCCTTAAAACGGACCGCCCCGTCGCCCGGCGGCCGGGGTTCATTGGCGTCGTCCACTTCTGCCAGTTCGGTGATGGACTCTAAAGGCGAGGCGTGGTGTAGATGGATCAGGGTTCCGGCCTTGTCCAGGAGTTTGGAGGGCTCGTCCTCGGACGGACCCGGACTGGCGGAGCTCAGGCTGAACATGTCGTCCGAGTCGGGTCTTCGCCGGGCGTTGGCCTTCCTCCAGGGGTCCAGCGATCTGTCGTCGGGACCTACGTACGGGGACGGACATCCGGCGAGGTTTCCGCTCGACATGCGGAGGCCGGGAAGGCCGAAAGACGTCCGCACATTCTGGGACGTGTCGACGCACGGCCCGCCGGAACCCGGATCGACGTCCACTGACAGTCAATATATATAAGAGGACGCAGAAGAGACCGCCGTCCCTTACCTTCACCTCGGGGGGGGGGGGGGGGGGGGTATCATCGACCAAACGTCTCATCACCCGGGGCTCGTCCCATTCAGCGTCCGCCAGCGTCCTGACCTCGGTGTTGAAAGGCTGAACGGCAGGTCTTCAGGCTCCAGTTACACCGAGCTGTACATCAACCCTCGAGAACCCAACGGCACAACGGCACAACGGCACAACTCGAGAGCCGGCGATGACGACAATCGGACAAAACTGACCAGAAGCCTCTTCTAATTACACCAATTAAATCTAAAATATGAGGCCAGTTTAGACGAACACCACCCCCCCCCCCACCACCCCCCACCCCCACCACCACCCCCACCACCACCACCACCACCAACACCACCACCACCACCACCACCACCCCCACCAACACCCCCACCCCCACCAACACCCCCACCAACACCCCCCCCCACCAACACCCCCACCCCCACCACCACCCCCACCACCACCACCACCACCAACACCACCACCACCACCACCACCACCCCCACCAACACCCCCACCCCCACCAACACCCCCACCAACACCCCCCCCCACCAGCTTTCTCACAAATTACGACAAATTTGTTTGTGTTCTCCATGCCCATCCAGGAGAGAACGTTTCAGGTGCTGGGCAGATACACCCAGGACAGGGGGGGGCAATCTATCGCTGGACACACACTCACTCACACAGACACACTCTATATGGGGCAATTTGGAGAACTCAATTGACCTTGATCCATGTTTTTTGGACTGTGGGAGGAAACCGGAGAACCCAGTGGACACCCACGCGGACATGGAGAGAACATGGAGACTCCACCCTGATTGCGATTCGAAACGGGAATCCCTAGCGCTGAGAGGAGAACATGCTAATCACCCCTAAGCCAGTTTAATTTCTGTAATCTTGACCTCATCTTGCGAGAGGATGGTTTATTACGGGACGTCGGCGACATCTGGGTGGAGTTTCCATGTCCTCCCCGTGTCCGCGTGGGTTTCCTCCGGGTTCTCCGGTTTCCTCCCACAGTCCAAAAACATGGATCAAGTCAATTGAGTTCTCCAAATTGCCCCATATAGAGTGTGTCTGTGTGAGTGAGTGTGTGTCCAGTGATAGATTGGCGTCCTGTCCTGGGTGTATAGAGTGTGTCTGTGTGAGTGAGTGTGTGTCCAGCGATGGATTGGCGTCCTGTCCTGGGTGTATCTGCCCAGCGCCCGAGACGTTCTCCCTGGATGGGCATGGGGAACCCCCCCCCCCCCCCCCGCGACCCTAATAGAGGATAAAGCGGGAGATAATGAATGAATGTTATATATAAGGGTTTAAAATGTAATGCCCCTAATTATTTGTCATTTTGCATAAATTACTCTTATTATAATATTATATTATATATAGTTTATATATTTGTATATATATTTATAATTATATATAATATTCTTATAAGAGATCAAACAAGAGGTCAGGTCCGGGTGTCCAATTCAATTCGATGATGTCATTTAGACACATTTCTCGACTGCGCTGCCCTCTACTGGAATGACCTGAAACTGCATTTTCAGTTTCATTTTTTTTATTTCTATTTATTTTAATTTGCCCTCTTCGTTAATTTCTAAGAAAACAAACCTGGGGCATTACATTCCGAACAGCCCTCGACCGGTCCATACAGAGAGAGCCCTGACCTTTACCCCCCCCAAAATATTTTGGGGATGAAGTAGAAGGGCGTGTGGAGGACAGGCCCCCTCCTCCATCATCAGTGACTGACCTCATAACCACTCTTTAGGCTAAATTCATTCATTCATTATCTCCCGCTTTATCCTCTATTAGGGTTGCAGGGGGGGGGGGGGGTTCCCCATGCCCATCCAGTGGAGAACGTTTCGGGCGCTGGGCAGATACACCCAGGACAGGGTGCCAATCCATCGCTGGGCACACACTCACTCACACAGACACACTCTATATGGGGCAATTTGGAGAACTCAATTAACTTGATCCATGTTTTTGGACTGTGGGAGTAAACCGGAGAACCCGGAGGAAACCCATGCGGACACGGGGAAGACATGGAAACTCCACCCAGATGGGGATTCGAACCGGGAATCCCTAGCGCTGAGAGGAGAACATGCTAAACCACTAAGCCACCGTGCCGCCGACACACTGTATATGGGGCAATTTTTTGAGAATTCAATTGACTTGATCCATGTTTTTGGACTGTGGGAGGAAAGCGGAGAACCCGGAGGAAACCCACGCGGACACGGGGAGAACATGGAAACTCCACCCAGATGGGGATTCGAACTGGGAATCCCTAGCGCTGAGAGGAGAACATGCTAAACCACTAAGCCACCGACACACTGTATATGGGGCAATTTTTTTGAGAATTCAATTGACTTGATCCATGTTTTTTGGACTGTGGGAGGAAAGCGGAGAACCCGGAGGAAACCCACGCGGACACGGGGAGAACATGGAAACTCCACCCAGATGGGGATTCGAACCGGGAATCCCTAGCGCTGAGAGGAGAACATGCCGCCCTAGGTTAAACAGAGTTTATATATTGGGTTTATTCAGATATTCCCTCCAATGGAATTGGAGTCCGCATGAAGGCGCACCATGTACCGAGGGCCGAGGGCCGGGGGCCGTTTTTACAGCGTGTCTATTTATAAGCGTGTCGTCAGGACGGCCCCCTCGCTGAAATCCATCCCGGCGTTCAGAGGAGCCTCGGGGGTAAATTTAGCTGACGCTCTGGACGCCTGCCCCTGAAGGACAGAGGAGACGAGTCATCGGGACGCGATGAGCCGCGCCTTAATTACACGCTTAATTACAGACGTCAGCAGGTCAGTGGTTCAGGCTCGTTATCTCAGATCTGACCAATGGAATCAGGAGGACAGTTTAGGACACGAGCATGTCTCTGGGATCTGATGGGAACCTGAAATTCCCGGAGAACGTTGTCCTAACAGGGAGGACACGCAGAATCCAAACCACATAGGAAGGTCCAGCATGAGGTCCCAGTGGACATCCACCTTATGGATGGTCCAGTTGTTCTCGTCCCTTCCGATTACGTTCTAGAATCTAGAACAGCGAACACAGTAGACCGATATTTGCCGTCTCCTCAAAAGATCGTTCATTCATAAAGGAATGGGGGGACATTTCGGGCGCCGGGCAGATACACCCAGGACAGGGCGCCAATCCATCACTGGGCACACACTCTCACATAAACACTATATGGGGCAATTGAGAGCATTTGATTCACCTTGAATCCATGGTTTTGGAGTGTGGGAGGAAACCGGAGATCCTGAAGGAAACGGGGAGAACGTGGAAACCACCCGGATCGGGATCCGAACCCGGATCCCCAGTGCGCGGAGGAGAACATGCCAACCACCACACCTCATCCCGTCTTCTTAAAGGGTGGAGTTAGATCCTTGTAGTTTGCATGTTCTCCCCACATTTGAGAACATTGGTAGATCAGACAGGTGAGGGTCTTCACTCACGACTCGATGCGCAAGTATTCGGACGCACTAGTTTAGGTTAAGGGATGGGATAAGATCCAGGCGGCACGGTGGTTTGGCATGTTCTCCTCTCAGCGCTGGGGATTCCCGGTTCGAATCCCAATCCGGGTGGAGTGTCCATGTTCTCCCCGTGCCCGCGTGGGTTTCCTCCAGGTTTCCGCCCACAGTCCAAAAAACATAGATCAAGGTGAATTGAGTTCTCCAAATTGCCCCAAATAGAGTGTGTGTCCAGTGATAGGTTGCCCCCCGTCCTGGGTGTATCTGCACAGCGCCCAAACGTTCTCCCCTGGATGGGCATGGAGAACCCCCCCCCCCCACCCTAATAAAGGATAAAGCGGCAGATAATGGATGGATATTTTGCATGTTCTCCCCACATCTGAGAACATTAGTAGATGAAACAGGTGCAGGTCTTCACTCACGACTCGATGCGTAAGTATTCGGACGCACAAGCTAGTGATTTGGGACCCCATTATCGAAGGGATGGGATAAGCTCCGGGCGGCACGGTGGCTTAGTGGTTTAGCATGTTCTCCTCTCAGCGCTGGGGATTCCCGGTTCGAATCCCAATCCGGGTGGAGTGTCCATGTCCTCCCCGCGTCCGCGTGGGTTTCCTCCGGGTTCTCCGGTTTCCGTCCACAGTTCAAAAAACATGGATCAAGGTGAATTGAATTCTCCAAATTGCCCCATATAGAGTGTGTCTGTGTGAGTGAGTGTGTGTCCAGCGATAGATTGGCGTCCTGTTCTGGGTGTATCTGCCCGGCGCCTGAAACGTTCTCCACTGGATGGGCATGGGGAACCCCCCACCCACGACCCTAATAGCCCAAAAAACATGGATCAAGGTCAATTCTCCAAATTGCCCCATATAGAGTGTGTGTGTGAGTGTGTGTCCAGCGATAGATAGGCGTCCTGTCCTGGGGATATCTGCCCAGCACCCGAACCCCCCCCCCCCGACCCTAAAAGAGGATAAAGCAGAAGATAATGGATGGATAATGGGATGAGCTCCACCCCGCACGATGAGACACAAAAAAAAAAAAAAAAAAAAAAAAAAAAATTTTTTATTAAATTAAAGTCATCAGTCTCAGTCCCCTTCGTCCTCCAGCTTTATTGATAGTTTAAAATTACAATGTCTATGTTCTAGGACTTCAGCTGCTTCACCCTCCGACTTAAAAACTCGAGTACAAGCGAACGATACGTTTTTTTTTTTTTTTCTCCTCGTTTACAGTAGTCTAAGTGATCTTGTACAAAAATAACATTCTTTTTTTTTTTTTTTGTTTGTTTTCTTTTTCTCTTGATTTCTGTGAAAGCGCTCTCCTTCCTCCAAACTCCCGATCTCTACTCCCACCCGCGGCCACGCCCCCCCCCCCGCCGGGGAGCGTCCGCGTCACCCCGTCGGCGGGCGAGACGACCCGCGATCGTTTCGACGATCCCGACTTCGTAGCTGCTCGTGCTCGTTTGAAGATTGTTGCCGTGTTCCGTTTTTTTTTCTTTTCTTTTCCCTTAAATGTGCTGTAAACTTGCCCCCTCAATGGCGCGTTTCGTTTCTCCACTGCTGGGGGGGGTTGGGGTTGGGGGCGCACGCGTGGTGGTCCCCATTGACCAAAAAATGAAGCAAATCGTTCTCGCAAGTTCACATCCCCCTCGTCCTCGCAGTGTTTTTTTTGTTTTCCTGTGTGTATTTTGTCATTTTTTGTCCCCATACCGAACTCGCCGGGCGCCGAACTCGGCGTCGTCTCTTATCTGCGTACTCCCCCCGAAACTCGCTCGTCCCTGTTCACCAGTGGCACGGAAAGGGGGTTCTTTAACAAAGCATTATACATTACACCTCTACCAAACTAAACATGAACGTCGTTGTGTTTTCTGTTTTTTTTCGTATTAAATGCAGAAAGTGGAAATTTTTTTTTTTTTTTTTTTTTTTTTTTAAATCTTCCACCCCTTTCCTTCTTTTAACATGTCGAGAGCTCACTGGCCTGGGACCAGCCTCTGTCAGCCAACCTTTGGCCAGTGAAGAGGATTCAGAGAAAATAATACAACCATCAATCAGATAAAAAAGGAGGGGCGACCGGGGGGGCGGGGGGGGGGGGGGGCAACTAAGCCGTGGCCTCGATGGTGCACTCCTTGGCCAGGTGCCCGGATTTGCCGCAGTTGTAGCAGTTCACCTCGCTCGCCTTGCTGCACTGCACGGCCACGTGGCCGATCTCGCCACACCTGGGGGGGGGGGCAGAAGGTGCGGTTAGGGGGGGGGGGCGGGGCAACCAAAACCATTAGAAATAAACACAAATTCCTAAAAATATTTACCACACATCGCAAACAAATCGGCGTTTATGAGAAATGGCATGGCGGCTCGCTGGTTAAGCATGTTCTCCTCTCAGCACTGAGTTGGAATCCCAATCTGGGTGGAGTTTCCATGCTCTCCCCGTGTCCATGTGGGGTTCCTCCGGGTTCTCCGGTTTGCTCCCACAGTCCAAAAACATGGATCGAGGTCAATTGAGTTCTCCAAATTGCCCCATATAGAGTGTGTCTGTGTGAGTGATAGATTGGCGTCCTGTCCTGGGTGTATCTGCCCAGCGCCCCAAATGTTCTCCCCTGGATGGGCATGGGGAACCCCCCCCCCACAACCCTAATAGAGGATAAAGTGGAAGATGATGGATGGATGGATGGATGGAGAAATTACATTTTGTACATTACGCCCCTGACCCTTGGTACCCAAACCCCCGGGACACGCGATGGCCAATGGTACCCAAGCCCTGGGACCCCCGTGACCACTACAACCAAGCCCCAGGACCACTAGGGGCCATTACACCCAAGCTCTGAGACGAGTGGGATCCCCAAGAACAATTGCATCCAAGCCCTATGACACTCTGGGGCGTGGTAGCTCAGTGGTCAGGGTGTTGGGTTATCAATCTAAAAGTTGGGGTTCAAATCCCAGGTCCACTGAAGTTACCAGTGTGGGTCCTTGAGCGAGACCCTTAACCCTCATTGCTCCAGGGATGTTGTGATGAACCCTGTGCTCACCTTGTAAGTCGCTTTGGATAAAAGCGTCCAATAAATGACCAAATCTAATCTGATCTGGGGCCATTACCCACAAACATCACATTTGGTCATTTATTGGACGCGTCCATCCAAAGCGACTCACAAGCTGAGCACAGGGTTCATCACAGCGCCCCCTGGAGCAATGAGGGTTAAGGGTCTTGCTCAAGGACACACACTGGTAACTTCAGTGGACCTGGGATTTGAACCCCCAACCTTCAGACTGACAGCCCAACGCCCTGACCACTGAGCTACCCTGCCCCTATAGCAGTCCAAACCCAATTTATTGTACATTTTCACCCACGCCGCCCCATCACTTCACCTGTAGCACTTGACCTTCTCGCATCCTTTCTGGATGTGGCCGAAACCGCCGCACGAGTAGCACTTCTGCTCGTTGGCGTGGTCGCAGTCCCGAGCCACGTGTCCGGCTTTGCCGCAGTTGTAGCAGACCTGCTCGCGTTCCTTCTTGGGCTCCTTGCAGTCCCGGGAGATGTGGCCGCTCCTGCCGCAGTTGTAGCAGGCTGCAAGACCATCAGTTTAGACCAGGGGTCTCAAACTCTAATCGCCTGGGGGCCACTAACCAGGCTGTGATTTTGAAGAGCGGCCAGATTAAAGAATTGCAACAAAAAGCAGCGGGAAAACGGAAAATCAACTACCGTATTTTCCGGACCATAAGGCGCAGTCTGAATTACGGGGTCTATTTCTGTATTTGCCCCACGTATAAGGCGCACCGTACTATAAGGCGCAGTCTGAATTACGGGGTCTATTTCTGTATTTGCCCCACGTATAAGGCGCACCGTACTATAAGGCGCAGTCTGAATTACGGACTCTATTTCTGTATTTGCCCCACGTATAAGGCGCACCGTACTATAAGGCACAGTCTGAATTACGGGGTCTATTTCTGTATTTGCCCCACGTATAAGGCGCACCGTATTATAAGGCGCAGTCTGAATTACGGGGTCTATTTCTGTATTTGCCCCACGTATAAGGCGCACCGTACTATAGGCGCAGTCTGAATTACGGGTCTATTTCTGTATTTGCCCCACGTATAAGGCGCACCGTACTATAAGGCGCAGTCTGAATTACGGGGTCTATTTCTGTATTTGCCCCACGTATAAGGCGCACCGTACTATAAGGCGCAGTCTGAATTAGGGACTCTATTTCTGTACTTATTCTGTACGGCAGCGTATTATAAGGCACTCGCTAAAACATACGATCTACAAGAAAAGTAAAGGATGCAGAACGCTGATTTATAATTGAAGTTTATTCTACTACTTGATAAAACACATTATTTTAATCTCTCTTCTCCCACAAATCCATCAGCGTCCTCGTCTTCTGCGTCTGAATTAAAAAGCTGGTTCTCTATCGAGCACTCCAGCGTTCCCTCTCATCGATGTCCGAGTCCGTCTCGTCTCCGGGAGGCCGTTCGGCGACGACGCCGGCTTTCGCGAAAGCTCGGACGACGGTCACGGCAGAAACCTCGGCCCAGGCGTCCACGACCCATTCACAGACGGTGGCGTAACTCGCCCCGCCGCCGCCTCCCGAGTTTTAGTAAACGTGTGTTCACCGTCTATCGTCCATCGCTCCCACGCCGCCCGCGACTTTACTTTAAACGCCCCGTTTACCCCAATGTCCAGCACTCGGAGTTCTTTATCTAATCCTCCCGGAATGACGGCGAGCTCCGGATTCATTTTCTTCACTCGGCTTTTCTGTGAGATGAGCGCGCATGGAGTCACAGACCAGCAGGGCGGCGATGTGTGGAACAAAAAACCACCCGGTCGCACAACGATACTTTTATAGAATTTGGAACTCAGTACACGTATAAGGCGCACCGGATTATAAGGCGCACGTTCGATTTCTGGGATAATTTTTAGGCTTTTAGGTGCGCCTTATAGTCCGGAAAATACGGCAAGTGGACACAAGTACCGGGACACCTTATACCTTCAGGAGATGTTCTGCGTCAACAAATGTTTTTGCTGGGAATGGTGAGCGCATGCGTAGCATCACTTCTCTGTACCTGCTATTCCCCTTCCTGCCACTGGTGGCGCTCTTCTCCAGAGTTCAGAGTCCAGATTATTATTATGCATTTTTAAAAAATTTTTAATGCTTATTTCGTTAACCCGTGAGGGACCGTATAAGACTGCATCGCGGGCCGGATGTGGCCCACGGGCCGGCACTTTGAGACCCCTGGTTTAGACCAAAAGCTCGTTAAAACATTCCGTTGACTACCGTACGGGGTTAAATGTCATCACGAGCCGAAAACGTTCCGAATGGAGCCACAGAACGACGAACGCATTATACAGCGCCATGTGATGGGAGTTCGGTGAGGAGGCGTCGGGACACTGACAGCCCAAAACCCCTGGACACCGAGCTACAACCTCGTAAACTATTTAATTTGGTTTTTCTAAAACCTCAATAATTAGTTTTTTTCAAGTCGCCGTCTCTTAAAACGTCCCAATAAATAATAGAACTCACCATCCTCGGTCCTTTCACAGTCTCTCGCCACATGTCCAGGTTCTCCACACCGGTAGCAGAACAGATCTACAGGAGGAAAAGGGTACAAATCTTTAGGACACCATACTGCCCCCCAAAGGCTGACCACAATAACTGCATTAATTTGGTTAAAACGTTGATAAGCCCCAAAAAACTAATTAGGTCTGATTTTCTTTTTCCATCCATTATCTTCCGCTTTATCCTCTATTAGGGTCGTGGGGGGGGGGGGGGTTCCCCATGCCCATCCAGGGGAGAACGTCTCGGGCACTGGGCAGATACACCCAGGACAGGACACCAATCTATCGCTGGACACACACTCACTCTCACACACACTCTATATGGGGCAATTTGGAGAACTCAATTGACCTTGATCCATGTTTTTGGACTGTGGGAGGAAACCAGAGAACCCGGAGGAAACCCACACGGACACGGGGAGGACATGGAACCCAGATTGGAATTCGAACCCGGAATCTCTAGCGCTGAGAGGAGAACATGCTAAACCACTAAGCCACCGTGCCACTCATGATTATCTTTTTTTTATTTTATTGTATATAATGTAATGTAGTGGTTTAGCATGTTCTCCTCTCAGCGCTAGGGATTCCCGGTTCGAATCACAATCTGGGTGGAGTTTCCATGTCCTCCCCGTGTCCGCGTGGGTTTCCTCCGGGTTCTCTGGTTTCCTCCCACAGTCCAAAAAACATGGATCAAGGTCAACTGAATTCTCCAAATTGCCCCATATAGAGTGTGTGTGAGTGAGTGTGTGCCCAGCGATAGATTGGCGCCCTGTCCTGGGTCTATCTGCCCAGCACCCGAAACGTTCTCCCCTGGATGGGCATGGGGAACCCCCCCCCCCCCCCCTAATAGATGGGTCATTACATTATAATGTAATGACCTCATGGACACCTCCACGCTACGTTACTGTAGGTAGGAGAACAGTACAGATGGCTACCTTTCCCTCTTCCGCGCCCTTTGCCCCGACCGCGACCGGCATTCGGGCAGTTCTTGATCCAGTGTCCGGTACGGCCACAGCCGAAGCACTCGTTGCTGCTCATCTTATCAGCCGTCGTCTGATGGAAGAGAGAAACAGGTGTGTAAGTACAAAACACTCCATTAGGGTCGCGGGGGGGGGGGTGTTCCCCATGCCCATCCAGGGGAGAACGTTTCGGGCGCTGGGCAGATACACCCAAGATAGAGCGCCAATCTATCACTGGGCACACACTCACTCACACAGACACACTCTATATGGGGCAATTTGGAGAACTCAATTGACCTTGATCCATGTTTTTGGACTGTGGGAGCAAACCGGAGAACCCGGAGGAAACCCACGCGGACACGGGGAGAACATGGAAACTCTACCCAGATTGGGATTCGAACCGGGAATCCCTAGTGCTGAGAGGAGTGGGGGGTTCCCCATGCCCATCCAGGGGAGAACGTTTCGGGCGCTGGGCAGATACACCCAAGATAGAGCGCCAATCTATCGCTGGGCACACACTCACTCACACAGACACACTCTATATGGGGCAATTTGGAGAACTCAATTGACTTGATCCATGTTTTTGGACTGTGGGAGGAAACCGGAGAACCCGGAGGAAACCCACGTGGACACGGGGAGAACATGGAAACTCCACCCAGATGGGGATTCGAACCCCAGCTGAGAGGCGAACGTGCCGCCCTGCTGAGTTTACTATTAAATTTTATTGCTTGTCTCAGTACTCCTATAATAATTATAATATAATTAGTGTCCGGTGATATAATGTCTTATTTTTTTTAATAGCGTGTAGAAAGCGAGTACTGCGACGGTCCGTTGGTGTGCAGCCCGCACGCGTCCAGCCACAGCAGTTTTTAGAACGGACCACATGGAGGACTTCTAAGAAAAGTAGGCGGACGAGCAGATGGGGGGGTCTAGAGTGACCGTTGCGTGCAGGTCATTTTTAACCCATCCAAAAGCAACCTGCAAACGATCCCGGGTGTACTGACTCATTGGGGGTGTCGAGTTTCAGGCTCCCCCCGGTTAAGCATCGCTCGTAAAACCAGGGCTTGGGCTGCATCCAAATTCGGCCACTGCCTACTACATAGTTGGTGAAAGAAAAGTCAACGAGGATGGCCTTTTATTTCATTTTGAAGTTCAGAATCGGGCGGCACGGTGGCTTAGTGGTTTGGCATGTTCTCCTCTCAGCGCTAGGGATTCCCGGTTCGAATCCCCATCTGGGTGGAGGTGCCATGTTCTCCCCGTGTCCGCGTGGGTTTCCTCCGGGTTCTCCGGTTTCCTCCCACAGTCCAAAAACATAGACCAAGTCAATCGAGTTCTCCAAAATCGCCCCATATAGAGTGTGTCTGTGTGAGTGAGTTTGTGTCCAGCGATGGATTGGCGTCCTGTCCTGAGTGTATGTGCCCAGCGCCCGAAACGTTCTCCCCTGGATGGGCATGGGGAACCCCCCCCACGACCCTAATATAATGATTAAGCGGAAGATAATGAATGAATCAAGTTCAGAATCAGGCCGTCCGATGACACTGTGATGCATCACTCTGCAGAATCGATTGTACGGATGCGGGGTCCCATGGCGCTATGCTTTACACCACGGTCCAGCAGAACCTCATCATCACATGCCGCTTCCATTACGGCGCTATATAATTCCATTAAGCAGAACCCCTTTATATTCCAACAGAAGCCGGGAGGGAGTGCTGACCGTTTTGCTTTCGGTTTTGTTAAACAGACAATGGACCCGTCATCTGATAGGACTCTGCGGTTCCTTCGACGTTGTAGTGACTGCGGAACACCGAGTAAGAATCAAATATTAATATCGGACGTTCTTTACCCCTGACTGTAACACGGTTCCGTAGAAGGGGAGTTTACGGTGACCCTATAAGACGTTAAGTCTGCCAGCTGCGGACGAATACTCGTGAAATTATCACCCTGTTTGCCCCAGAGTCACCCCACGCTCACGTTCTACAAGGTTAACCTGGAGCTAACTGGAAATACCAGGTGTAGGTGCAACTACTAGTTACTAGTTGCGAAGAAAACTAGTCCAAAGTGACTCCGCCTCCTTCTGCCTTTCACTGGGAAATATTAACACAGAGGTCGGTATTCGGTTGTCATGACAGCAGCACTATAGTTAACACCATGTGAGGTTACGGAATATATCATTTCATTTTTGTAATGGGAGATATACACACACACACACACACACTAACGATTCTACTCTCATTTATTGAAATTCTCTGAAGGTAATTAATTGGGCGGCGGTCAGGTCTCCCACAAAGTGGGCGCTTCCCAATACAAAGTTGTAAAAGCAATGAATAAAAGATGTGTGAACGGAATACATAAAGAATTACAAGAAATGAAAAGTTCCTCTTGCTGTTTCGACTTTAACGCCTCACACAATGAAGGTACAATCATTTTTGCTTTCTAGATCCAGACTATTGGGACGCCCACCAAAGGTTTAGAAGGTCCCAGTTTAAGTTGGTCCACCTTTTGCAGCTATTTAAGCCATTAAGTCTACCATGGAGACTTTCTACAAGCTTGTGGGGTGTTTCTGTGAGATTTCCCCTTTAACCCATAAAAGAGGTCTGTTTCCAGTTCCACCACAACAACCAGAGACACTATCTTTCGTGTAATGAATATTGGGTAGAATACACACACTGTATGTGGAAACGGACCTTCTCTAAACTGTTCTCAGAGTTAAAAGCATGCAGTTGTCATTTGAATATATATATATATATATATATATATATATATATATATATATATATATATATATATATATATGCAGCTTTTTAAACCATTAAACCCAACTTGGAGGCTTTCTACACGGTTGTAAGGTGTTTCTGTGAGATTTCGCCTTTAATAGGTCTGTTTCCAGTCCAGGTCCTCCACACCAACCACAGACACTACCCTTCGTGGAATGTATATTGGCTTGAACACACACACACACACACACACTATATGTAGAAACGGCCCTTCCCTAAACTGAGTTAAAAGCATGCAGTTGTCCAGAATGCGTGGCTAAGCGATTTTAACACGCACACACACATACATATAATATATATATAGCATACATATACATACACACACACACAAACACACACATATATACCATAAATATATATATATATATATATATATATATATATATATATATATAAATAAAACATATTTACATACACACACACATATATATATAAATATACATATACACACACATATATATAAACATACATACACACATAATATATATATATATATATATATATATATATATATATATATAAATAAATAACATGCATTTACATAATTATACACACACAATATATATATAAATATACATATACACACACATATATATAAACATACATACACACATAATATATATATATATATATATATATATATATATATATATATATATATATATATAAATAACATACATTTACATAAATACACACACACATAAATATACATATACACACATATATAACATACACACACACACACACTATATATATATATATATATATATATATATATATATATATATATATATACACACATACATATATATAAAAACATACATTTACATACACACACATATAAATATACATACATATACACACACAGACACACACACACACACATATATATATATATATATATATATATATATAAACATACATACACACACATATATAACATACATATACACACACACACATATATAACATACATATACACACACACACACACACACACACACATATATATTATATATATATAATTTTTAAGACTTCTCAATACATGTGTTGTGTAAAATATGACAGAAGCTGTCCTCAGATCAGTACTGACACACACATCATCTCTTCGAACCCCATAATGTTATAATAGAGTTCAAAACGAACCCATGGGTCACTTTTATCCGACATTAAAGCCACGAAAGAGCCCGTGAGTGTAAATAACGGCACCGGCACCGAGTTATTTTAATAAATCCTGTTTAATCAGCGGGTTTGTTGTCGGACCTGCGCCACACACACACACACACACACACACACCCCGACCCACAGACCTGCTGTCCCGCTGTGAGACCCCGCACACCCCCCGGATCCGCTCTCTAACCCCGCGGCCTCGCCCCCCGCGCCCCGCCGCGCCCCGGGTCAGCACCCACGCGTGAACACCGGCCCGGGAACTTTATTCGCGCTTTCATTTGGCGAACTTTCCGAACGCGGGGGGCTTTCCGATCCTCCTCCCCGAGCCGAGCACCGCGACGGCAGCAGGCCGCCCCGAGAACAACATGGCAACCGGGGGCTTCCACCTTCAGCCCGGCGCGGCCTCGGTACGCCGCCCAGACCCGGCTCGACAGCGCGGGAGCTCCCGCACGGCCGCGGCGCCGGTCTGCGGCGGAGACGGGCGCCATTAAAAGGTATTTAGTGTAAAATGGCACTCACCTCGCCTCAGCGCTTCACTATAGGTTTGTGTTTGTGCTCTCCTCCCTCTCTGCGCCTGCTGCACACGGCACCGCGGGTTGCCAGGTCCCACCGTCTCACCCGAGCCGGTTGCCAGATCAGGTGTCAGGTTTAAAAATAACCTGCGGTTTTGAATGGACACTCCTCTCGGGTCTTTACTTAGAAACGTTTCATCTTTATGTTTAAATCTAGTACATCGTGTATCATGCAGGTACAATGCAATTACAACACTCGTATCATGGCGGCACGCTGGCTTAGTGGTTTGGCATGTTCTCCTCTCAGCGCTGGGGATTCCCGGTTCGAATCTCCATCTGGGTGGAGTTTCCATGTCCTCCCCGTGCCTCCGGGTTCTCCGGTTTCCTCCCACAGTCCAAAAAAACATGGATCAAGTCAATTGAGTTCTCCAAATTGCCCCATATAGAGTGTGTGTGTGTGAGTGAGTGTGTGCCCAGTGATAGATTTCCCCGCCCCTGTCCTGGGTGTATCTGTCCAGCGCCCGAAACGTTCTCCCCTGGATGGGCATGGGGAACCCCCCCCCCCCCCAATAGAGGATAAAGCGGGAGATAATGAATGAATGAATAGTTATCTGTGTCAGGCGGCACGGTGGCTTAGTATTTAGCATGTTCTCCTCTCAGCACTAGGGATTCCCGGTTCCCAATCTGGGTGGAGTTTTCCATGTCCTCCCCGTGTCCGCGTGGGTTTCCTCCGGGTTCTCCGGTTTCCTCCCACAGTCCAAAAACATGGATCGAGGTCAATTGAGTTCTCCAAATTGCCCCATATAGAGTGTGTCTGTGTGAGTGAGTGTGTGCCCAGTGATAGATTGCCCCCTTGTCCTGGGTCTATCTGCCCAGCGCCCAAAATGTTCTCCCCTGGATGGGCATGGGGAACCCCACCGCGACCCTAATAGAGGATAAAGCAGGAGATAATGAATGAATGGATGGTTAGTTACATGAAATGCATCCAGTGTTGGAATGAAAAAAAACAAACTCTTGACTTGTGCTGTGAAATCGTCCACTACCTACTACATCGTAGGCAACAGCTGTAGGAGAGAATATGAATAGTCTGAATGCACAGTGGGTTTCAAATGACCAACCGACTGACATTTTATTTTACACACTGTGATTTAACTGGAGCTTCAGCTGCACTGCTTCAGAAATTCATTTAATTTATTTTATTTAATTTAATAATTATAATAGATATTTTTATATTTTAAATATTGCTTTATGTTAATATGCCTGAGAATTTCGACGTATGTGAATTTTGGTATACCTGGCAACCCATAGCAACCGCCTACTCTGACTGAGCGTAGGATGGAAACCCGTGGATCTGGCAGCATCACAAACACTGCACACGGCTCACAGCTTTCAGCGGCCATTACGCTCACACGCGCACCGAGCGAGTCCGTCCCATCTGCATGTAAACAAACCCACAAACAAACACCACAACAAACACCACAACTCATTAAACACCAAAATCAAACACAACAACTCATTAAACACCAAAATCAAACCCACAAACAAACACCACAACAAACACAACAACTCATTAAACACCAAAATCAACACCAAACAAACACAACAACTAATTAAACACCAAAATCAAACACAACAACTCATTAAACACCAAAATCAAACCCACAAACAAACACAACAACTCATTAAACACCAAAATCAAACACAACAACTCATTAAACACCAAAATCAAACCCACAAACAAACACAACAACTAATTAAACACCAAAATCAAACACCACAACAAACACAACAACTCATTACACACCAAAATCAAAACCACAAACAAACACAACTCATTAAACACCAAAATCAAACCCACAAACAAACTCAACAACTCATTAAATACCAAAATCAACACCAAACAAACGCAGCAACTCATTAAACACCAAAATCAAACACAATAACTAATTAAACACCAAAATCAACACCAAACAAACACAACTCATTAAACACCAAAATCAAACCCACAAACAAACACAACTCATTAAACACCAAAATCAAACCCAAACAAACAAACACAACAACTCATTAAACACCAAAATCAACACCAAACAAACAACAACAAACTCATTAAACACCAAAATCAACACCAAACAAACACAACAACAAACACAACAACTAATTAAACACTAAAATCAACACCAAACAACTAACACAACAACTAATTAAACACCAAAATTAAACCCACAAACAAACACAACAAAACCAAAAAAATAATTAAACACCAAACAACAAACACAAAAATTAATTAAACACCAAAATCAACACCAAACAAAGACAAAAACTAATTAAACACCAAAATCAAACCCACAAACACAAAAAGTAATTAAACACCAAACAACAACCACAAAAAGTAATTAAACACCAAAATCAAACCCACAAACAAACACAAAAACTAAAACTAAAACAACAAACCCAACACCAAACAACAAACCCAAAAACTAATTAAACACCAAAATCAAGACCAAACACCAAACCCACAAACACAAAAACTAATTCAACAACAAACAAACCCAGAAACAAAACCAAAAACTAATTCAACATCAAAACCAACCCCAAACCCAAAAACAAACTCAACCCCAAACCCAAAAACAAACTCAACCCCAAACCCAAAAACAACCTCAACCCCAAACCCAAAAACAAACTCAACACCAAACCCAACCCTCGGGGAGGCTGGCAGCAGCCGCACCTCCAAATTCCCAAACTCTACAATATGCAAATAAAAACTTTAATAAAGTATTAAAAAGTGTGGCGGTAAACAGACTGAAGCATTAACCGGTCACCACCCAACGTCTGTACTCTGTATGTTCCCTAAAAAAGAATTATCACAAAATACTTCAAATCAACAGATTAAATAATTTACATTTACATGAGAACATTACAGTCAGAAGTTCTGGAGAAAACCAACTCCACTGTAAATTCATCAAACCTGATTGTTATTCGATGCTGCGACCCCCCCCCCCCTTTTTTTTTTTCTTTCTTCTACAACAGGTATTTGTTAAAGAGATGCGTCTTCAGTAGTTTCTTAAAACTGTTTAGTGATTCTGCCTTACGGACAGAGTTGGGAAGATCGTTCCACCATGTTGCAGTGGTGAACGCCACGGAGTGAGAATCAGCTCCTCGGTGAGGTGGAACCGCCAGGCGGCCATCATCACCGGAGCGAAGAGAACGAGTCGGAGTGTAAATAAGTTTTTAAAGATCCAATCAAAGATCAAACACAGAAAACCCGGTCCTCCATGACAAAGAACAACCCAGAAAACCAGTCTGCAGAATATAATATGAAAATACAGTATAAATATATTGAATAATTAAATGATTATTAGAAATGTTATAACCACCAGCTTGGAACAACGTGAACATGCTTCAGTATGGATTTTACCGCCCGCTAAATAATGCATTCAGACCGTCGGTGCTTCTATATGTGTTTTAAATAATAAATAGAATAAAGTTTGGTTCACTGAAAGAAACTCCGGCAGCACAGACAGCCAGTTTAACTGTAAAGGGGTTATATTAGTTTAAAATGAGTTTTTAATGAGCCAGACTCGCTTTCTTTTGACGGCTTATTGAGACTATAAGCTTATTTATACAGATGTGCTAAATTAAAAGGGCTCGAATGTTTTTCTGAGTCTATAATTAGATTATTGAACCTTTCTGGTTGTTTTTAGAAGATTATAGTAAGCTTTTAAGAACCCGGGTTACGGTACGCAATTGTAAATCAGTGAGTGTGTTGAGTGCCAGCGCTGCCAGGATGCCACTGCAATGCTCAGGTCCTCATAGTGCATCATTAAAGGTGTTTTTAGAAAACATTAGAACTAAAGAGAGCAGTTCTTTAACATTTTCCATCTTACCTTTACCACGTATAGTATTGTGGCAATGCATTTGGTATAAATACTTACACTTAGGAGACAGTCAGTGTGCGAGAGAGACAGAGAGAGAAAGAGTGAGAGAGAATGAGAATGAGAGCAAGAGAGAGAGAATGAGAGAGAGAAAGAGAGTGAGAGAGAATGAGATAGAGAGAGAGAGAATGAGAGGTCCTCACAAACCACCCCTCCCTAACCACCAGAAACAACTCAGACACGACGATCAACAAAAACGGAGAGAGAGAGAGACAGAGAGAGAGAAAGAGAGAGAGAGAGAGAGAGCAAGAAAGAGAGAGAAAGAGAGAGAGAGAAAGAGAGAGAGAATGAGAGAAAAAGAGAGTGAGAGAGAGAGAGCAAGAGAGAGAGACAGAGAGAGAGAGAGACACAAAGAGAGAGAGAGAGAGAGAAAGAGAGTGAGAGAGAATGAGAGAGAGAGAGAGACACAGAGAGAGAGAGAGAGAGACACAGAGAGAGAGAGAGACACAGAGAGAGAGAGACAGAGAGAGAGCGAGAGAGAAAGAGAGAAAAAGAGAGTGAGAGAGAGAGAGAGAGAGAGAGAGAGAGAGAGAGACAGAGAGACAGAGAGAGCGAGAGAAAGAGAGAAAAAGAGAGTGAGAGAGAATGAGAGAGAGAGATAGAGCAAGAGAGAGAGAGACAGACAGAGAGAGACAGAGAGAGAAAGAGAGAAAAAGAGAGAGAGAGACAGACAGAGAGAGACAGAGAGAGAGAGAGAGAGACATACAGAGAGAGGGAGAGAGAGAGACAGAGAGAGAGAGAGAGACATACAGAGAGAGGGAGAGAGAGAGAGAGACATAGAGAGAGAGACAGAGACAGAGAGAGAGCGAGAGAGAGAGAGAGAAAGAGAGATAAAGAATGAGAGAATGAGAGAGAGAGAGACATAGAGAGAGAGAGAGAGAGAAAGAGAGAAAAAGAGAGTGAGAGAGCAAGAGAGAGAGACAGAGAGAGAGAGAGAGAGACAGAGAGAGAGACAGAGAGAGAGAGAGAGAGAGAGAGAAGGAATCATCTTACAGATGTGATGTTTGTACTTGCCTCTCCCTCAGAACCAGATCAATACATGTGGAGCTTCAGTCATCACATCATCTCTCACTCTTAAGGTGGCTTTTCACATTCACTACTTCATTCTTATGACCCCTAACATTCCCCAAAACATTCTCCAAAACATTCCCCAAAACATTCCCCAAAAACCCTCACACTTAGCCTGACATCTTAATTTTATAAGCGTTAAAAAATAGTGCAGAACATGCTGATGGAATGCTCTGATAAATAAATAAATAAGTATTTCATATATATATTACACACTCACACATTGTTTGCTTTAACATGATTATCATGACCTGTATTAAATGTCAATATATATATATATATATTCATTCATTCATTCATTCATTCATTATCTTCCGCTTTATACTCTATTAGGGGGGGGGGGTTCCCCATGCCCATCCGGGAAGAACGTCTCGGGCGCTGGGCAGATACACCCAGGACAGGACACCAATCTATCACTGGGCGCACACTCACTCACACAGACACGCATGCATACACACTCTATAGTATATGGGGCAATTTGGAGAACTCGATTGACTTGTTCCATGTTTTTGGACTGTGGGAGGAAACCGGAGAACCCGGAGGAAACCCACGCAGACACGGGGATTCGAACCGGGAATCCCTAGTGCCGAGAGGCGAACGTGCCGACCACTAAGCCACCAACATGTGTTATATATATATTTATATATACCTGTAAACACACACACACACACACACACACACACACACACACACACACAATTAACCCAGAAAACAAAAATCACAACACAGGGACAGGTGTCAGGCACAAAAACACGCAGAACACAACGCACTCGTGGAAATAAACAAATGAGCCAAACAGGACGACAAACCAACCAAATATGGCATTCCCAGTCCATGTCTGTCTCTCTGTCTGTCTGTCTGTCTGTCTCTCTGTCTGTCTGTCTGTCTGTCTGTCTGTCTGTCAATCTGAACTCATTAGAAACATGTCTTCCGCTCTGTCTCCGTCTCTCAGAGTGGGTTCATTTGTCTTGGGTTGATGCAAACATGAGGGAGTACCTTAAATCTGGCCGGTGAGGATTCGGTGGCTCCTCCTCAGTCTGACCATGTGAGCCGAGTTCATTAGTGATGCCCTGGGATTTGAGAGAGAGAGTGCGAGAGAGAGAGAGAGCGAGAGAGCTAGAGAGAGAGAGAGAGAGAGAGACAGAGAGAGAGAGAGAGAGTCAGAGCCTCACACAGACCTGTATGGCTCCAGACTGGTCCGATGTTTCGGGCGTTATCGGGACGCTGGGCTCTGAATGCTTTGTTCGGTCAGGATGCTGTTCCACGTCTCTCTGGATCAGCGAGGAGATCGGAGCAGCTCGGGTTCCGGGCCGACGGACTGATCCCCTGAACTCCACTCAACCTGATTCGGGTAAAAGCCATTCCAACCTTTTAAGAGGGAGGTGCTTTATTCTTTATTATTATTTTATTTTTATTGTTATTCTGTCTTTTCTTAGTTTTCTCAGGTTTAATTCCTGCTTTGGGCTAAAATTCATAATGACACCCCATCCCAAACCCAAACCCAAACCCCATCTCAAACCCAATCCCCATCTCAAACCCAATCCCAAACCCAATCCCAAACCCAATCCCAAACCCAAACCCCATCCCAAACCCAATCCCAAACACCATCCACAACCCAAACCCCATCCCAAACCAAAACCCAATCCCCATCCCAAACCCAATCCCCAAACCCAATCCCCATCCACAACCCAAACCCCATCTCAAACCCAATCCCCATTCCAAACCCCATCCCAACCCGCAATCCCCATCCCAAACCCAATCCCCATCCCCATCCCCATCCCAAACCCAATCCCAAACGCCCATCCCAAACCCAATCCCCATCCCAAACCCAATCTCAAACACCATCCCAAACCCAGTCACCAACCCCATTCCAAACCCCATCCCAATCCCCATCCCAAACCCCATCCCAATCCCCATCCCAAATGCCCATCCCCAACCCCATCTCAAACCAATCCCCAAACACCCATCCCAAACCCAATTCCAGCTGCCCAGATAACCTTCATTACCCTGTGATGAGAATTTAGAGTTGCTTCAGTGTGAGAGCGTTAAAGGTGAACTGATGGGTGTTTCCTGGACCGCTCGGACATTCGCTCAGAAAACAAACAAGCGACACGATGGACAGGGTAGACACAGCACACGGACAACAATATTGGGAACACCCACATTACGGGTGGATCAGACACATCAGTGCTGCTGGAGATCGTAACCCTGTATCCTCTCCGGTCCTCACATTGTAACTGATCGGTCACATCCACCTCACTGCTCCACCTTGTGGATGTAGAGACAGTAGGTCATGTGTTGGTACAGTTTGTTCTTCATCCGGTCATCTTTCATCAGTGTCCTCAGGATGCTCGGACAGGACGATGACGGCTGGAAGTTTTTGTCAGTGGACTATTCTTAGTGCTGGGTCTGATATCAGCATTAAGTGACCGTCACTGCGTCCACCACCTAACGCAATAGGACTACAGATGGACTACAGTCTGTAATTAAAGAACTACAAAGTCCATCTCTTTGGGTTTTACAGTCTGTTATCCATTTTGTTAAAATCCAAGAGGGCGTGGTCACTCAGCTAGGGTTGTTGGTCCATCAGTCAGAAGGTCGTGGGTCCACTGGGGACCTTGAGCAATGGGGCGGCACAGTGGCTTAGTGGTTTAGCACGTTCTCCTCTCAGCGCTAAGGATTCCCGGTTCGAATCCCAATCTGGGTGGAGTTTCCATGTTCTCCCCGTGTCCGCGTGGGTTTCCTCCGGGTTCTCCGGTTTTCTCCCATGGTCCAAAAACATGGATCAAGGTCAACTGAATTCTCTAAATTGCCCCATATAGAGTGTGCTTGTGTGAGTGAGTGTGTGCCCAGCGATAGATTGTCCCCCTGTCCTGGGTGTATCTACCCAGCGCCCGAGACGTTCTCCCTTGGATGGGCATGGGCATGTCTTGGGTAAACCCTCCCTGGACGTGGGCGTCAGTGAGCCTCCGGTCTGTTGCCGTACTTGGTGTCCCAGATCAGATGCATTTGGATCCAGGTCCAGAAATCGATGCCTTAATGTCTTCATCGTCCAGGAACTGCCCATAACGTCCGGCCACGTGGGAGCAGGCATTGCCCTGCACGGAGAGGAACCCGGCACGACTGCACCGGATAACAGCCTCCAGGGCAGAGGCAGGGCAGAAGGGAGTCGGGTGGAGGGCATTGTGTAGGGCTTTAATAGGGATCGTCCTTAAAAAAAAAAAGGGCAGAATCAGGTCCGGGTGCTTGATGGACGCGCTCCTCCGTCCCTGTCCGGTGTTCCGATCCGGAAACTGTGCGTGGAGACACAGCCAGCCGTCCTGTGGGGGCGCATATGAGCATCGTACCCCTGTGAGCGTCCTCTGAGGTCCAAATCCAAAACTATTTCAAACAGGACCGTCCACAAATATTTGAATTATGATCAACGGGGGGGGGGGATACCTGGACGTCTAACCAACTCCAGCCGAAGCCGGAGACGTTTAGCATAATGGATATTATTCCAGGGCGGCATGGTGGCTTAGTGCTTTTGCATGTTCTCCTCTCAGCGCTGGGGATTCCCGGTTCGAACCCCCATCTGGGTGGAGTTTCCATGTCCTCCCCACGTCCGCGTGGGTTTCCTCCGGGTTCACCGGTTTCCTCCCACAGTCCAAAAACATGGATCGAGGTCAATTGAGTTCTCCAACTTGCCCCATATAGAGTGTGTGTCCGTGTGAGTGAGTGTGTGTCCAGCGATAGATTGCCCTCCTGTCCTGGGTGTATCTGCCCAGCACCCGAAACGTTCTCCTCTGGATGGGCATGGGGAACCGCCCCCCCTCCCCCCCCGCGCCCCTAATATAGGATAAAGCTGAAGATAATGTATGAATGGATATTATTCCTGAATAAGCTGATGGTAATTTCTATGGTTTGGAAACGAGAGGCGTTCACATACTGCTTTTTTTTTTAATCATCTATTTTTTATTATTATTTTATTATTATTACTATTACATCTATTTTTTATTGAAAATGTATACATTGCAGACAAACCTGTATATATCGATACTACAGATATTTTGCAATTAAACACAAATAAAGACAACAGGCATTAGCTGCAATATACACTAAAACACCCCAACCTATATAAACCTATTTATAAACCTATTTAAACCTATATAAACCTATATAAACCTATTTAAACCTATATAAACCTATTGAAACCTATATAAACCTATTTAAACCTATATACATCTATTTAAACCTTTATAAACCTATTTAAACCTATTGAAACCTATATAAACCTATATAAACCTGTATATATCGATACTACAGATATTTTACAATTAAACACAAATAAAGACAACAGGCATTAGCTGCAATATACACTAAAACACCCCAACCTATATAAACCTATATAAACCTATTTAAACCTATATACATCTATTTAAACCTTTATAAACCTATTTAAACCTATTGAAACCTATATAAACCTGTATATATCGATACTACAGATATTTTACAATTAAACACAAATAAAGACAACAGGCATTAGCTGCAATATACACTAAAACACCCAAACCTATTTAAACCTAAATAAACCTATTTAAACCTATATAAACCTATTTAAACCTATATAAACCTATATAAACCTATATAAACCTATTTAAACCTATATAAACCTATTTAAACCTATATAAACCTATATAAACCTATTTAAACCTATATAAACCTATATAAACCTATTTAAACCTAAATAAACCTATTTAAACCTATATAAACCTATATAAACCTATTTAAACCTATATAAACCTATATAAACCTATTGAAACCTATATAAACCTATTGAAACCTATATAATAATAATAATAATACATTTTATTTCATAGGCGCCTTTCTGACACTCAAGGACACCTTACAGTTTACAATTGGATATAAAAAAAAAATAATAATAATGATAATAATAATAATAAATAAAATAATAAATATAAACCTATATAAACCTATTTAAACCTAAATAAACCTATTTAAACATATATAAACCTAAATAAACCTCTTTAAACCCTTTTAAACCTATATAAACCTAAATAAACCTATTTAAACCTATATAAACCTATTTAAACCTATATAAACCTATTTAAACCTATTTAAACATATATAAACCTAAATAAACCTATATAAACCTATATAAACACAGGTGTATACCAATGTCGTTAGGCGTTCACATACTTCTGACCTAATGCTTCACGTCTCTCACAGCTCTTACGGTCCGTCCTGGCCTCATTTGGACCCGTAATGTATGCGAGGCCCCGTGCGGCGGCTTCCCGTCAGGATGGATGTGGTCTGAAATGGAAACTGGAGACGATTGGGTTCTCGCTGCTGCAGGGTCGGGTTCAGGGTCTCATCGTTAATTAAAGATTTAATCGGCACTCGGACTAATTACGTCTACGGCGCCGTCTGAAAGCCAAACGAACCTGACGGAAAAATTACAAATCAGCGGAATAAAGAATGCTTTCTTATTTATAAAAAAACTAAAATAATAATAAAAAGCCAGGGTGGCACGGTGGCTTAGTGGTTTAGCATGTTCTCCTCTCAGCTCTAGGGATTCCCGGTTCGAATCCCCATCTGGGTGGAGTTTCCATGTTCTCCCCGTGTCCGCGTGGGTTTCCTCCGGGTTCTCCGGTTTCCTCCCACAGTCCAAAAAACATGGATCAAGGTCAAATGAATTCTCAAATTGCCCCATATAGAGTGTGTTTGTGTGTGAGTGTGTGCCCAGCGATAGATTGGTGTCCTGTCCTGGGTCTATCTGCCCAGCGCCCAAAACGTTCTCTCACGGATGGGCATGGGGAACCCCCCCCCCCACGACCCTAATAGAGGATAAAGCGGGAGATAATGGATGAATGAATGAATATTTGGACGCACGGCACGGTGGCTTAGTGGTTTAGCATGTTCTCCCCTCAGTGCTAAGGATTCCCGGTTCGAATCCCCATCTGGGTGGAGTTTACATGTTCTCCCCGTGTCGGCGTGGGTTTCCTCCGGGTTCTCCGGTTTCCTCCCACAGTCCAAAAACATGGATCAAGGTCATCTGAGTTTGCAAATTGCCCCATATAGAGTGTGTCTGTGTGAGTGAGTGTGTGCCCAGCGATGGATTGCGATAGATCTGCCCAGCGCCCGAGACGTTCTCCCCTGGACCTCCACCGTCCGTAACATCAGCTCCACCGATCAGACTGATGGGGTTTGTAGTCCTACAGCTACGTTCTGTAGTCCATCTGTTTCTCTACATACTTTGTTAGTCTCCTTCACTCGGTTCTCTGACGATCAGGACCCTCACAGAGCGGGTATTATTAGGGTGGTGGATGATGCTCAGTACCGCAGTGACAGATAGATTGCCCCCCTGTCCTGGGTGTATCTGCCCGGCGCCCGAAACGTTCTCCCCTGGATGGGCACCCATATAGAAAACCCTAATACAGGATAAAGCAGAAGATGATGGATGGAGGGTTTAAACCCTGTATCCTCTCACTGTACAATCCATTACACACCTTCACGATACACCCAGGACAGGGGGGCAATCTATCACTGGGTATACACACACTCACACAGACACACTCTATATGGGGCAATTTGGAGCATTCAATTGACCTTGATCCATGTTTTTGGACTGTGGGAGGAAACCGGAGAACCCGGAGGAAACCCACGCGGACACGGGGAGGACATGGAAACTCCACCCAGATTGGGATTCGAACCGGGAATCCCTAGCGCTGAGAGGAGAACATGCTAAACCACTAAGCCACCGTGCCGCCCCTGCAGCATCCCAGTCTTCGGAAAAAGCTTTCGACAAGATTTTAAAGCCTGACAGTCGCCATTCCAATTCATCCCAAAGTGGTGTCAAGGGGTGGAAGTCAGGGCTCGCCAGGTTGGTACCAGTTTCCATCCATCCATTATCTTCCATTTTGTTCTCTACTGGGGTCACGGGGGGGGGGGGGGGTTCCCCATGCCCATTCAGGGGAGAACGTTTCGGGCGCTGGGCAGATACACCCAGGACAGGGGGGCAATCTATCACTGGGTATACACACACTCTATATGGGGCAATTTGGAGCATTCAATTGACCTCGATCCATGTTTTTTGGACTGTGAGAGGAAACCGGAGAACCCGGAGGAAACCCACGCGGACACGGGGAGGACATGGAAACTCCACCCAGATTCGGCTCCGAACCTGGACTCCCCAGCGCTGAGAGGAGAACGTGCTAAACCACCATGAGACTCACCTTCACCAAGTTAAATGAATCGTAATGGCGATGTTTCTAAACGCAGGCGCTTAATAATAAAAAATAAAAACAAATAAAAAAAAATAAAAAAAAAAAAAAAAGAGGAAAGAAGCGAGCGCCCCGCCTCTCGGCCTTTTATTGGCTCGTGGATCGCGCTCACGCCAATCAGGGAAGAGGAGGGGGGCGGGGTTTGACGGAATACGAGTGCGGAAAAAAAAAAAAAAAAATACAAGCAGCGGCAGTTCTCGCAACTTTTTCCTGGTGAGCGCTGCGCGGGGCCCGACTCTCGGTTGCCGACGCGACGCGACGCGACGGGACGCGACGCCGATCGCTGCGACTTTCGGCCCCGACATGTCGCCGCATGGCTGCACGCGGGCAGTGACGTCAGCCGCCGCCGCCGCCGCCGCAGACTCTGCGCTCGCGAACGTCGTTGCATGAGTCGGTTCGTCCAGCGCGCGGAGTTCACGAGCTGGTGAGTGACGTCGACTGACCTACGGTTACCGATCGGCACCCGAAATCGTGACGTCATGTCTCGTTAAAAAAAAAAATTGCGTGACTTTGTTTTCTTTGCGTCGACCTGGCGTTCATCGCGATTCACTTCATCGAACCGATTCATCTCAATGACTCATCGGCGGGGGGTGGGTGGCACGGTGCTTTAGTGGTTTAGCAGGTTCTCCTCTCAGCGCTGGGGATTTTCCGGCTCGAATCCCCATCTGGGTGGAGTTTTGCATGTCCTCTCCGTGTCCGCGTGGGTGTCCTCCGGGTTCTCCGGTTTCCTCCCACAGTCCAAAAACACGGATTCGAGGCGAACTGGCTTGATTTTAAATTGCCCCTATGGGTTTCCTCCGGATTCTCCGGAAAAAATCCCCCCCAAAAAAAACCATTGTTTAAGGTTAACTGGATGCTCCAAATTGCCCCATATAGAGTGTTCTCTGGATGGGCATGGGCACCCCCCCCCAGTAGAAGATAATGCGGTAGATGATGGATGGATGGTGAATTGCTGTAAGTTGAAAATAACGGCGACTTTTAGAAAAAACTTTTTTTTTTTTTTTAAACAGACTTTTTAACTTGAATAGTAAAAAAAAAAAAAAAAAAAAAAAAAAACACAGCGATGTTTAAAGCAAAATAACGGCATGTTTTGTTTTATAATATAATAATTTTTCTTTTTAAAGATTTAAATTTAAAGATTACGTGGTGGGATTTTGTTCGATAGCAAATAACTGTTTTAAAGAAAAGCGTGTAAAACTCGTTTACAGTGCATTATGGGATATGAAGTCCTTTTCTGTAATCGATAAATAATTCCCACCATTCAAAAACTTTAATATTTTAGCGCAACATAATTATTGTGAAAAGGCAGCGTCATGTTCATGGTCTAATTTACTTTTATGTTTTTGTTAAAAAATTTTTACTGTGCTTTTGGAATTGTGGGTAATGTAGTACAACAGCGAACTTTTATAGTTAAATGTTAACATCAAAGATCATTTAAATCAGGGGTTCTGTTCAATGTTTTACAAAAAAAAAAAAAAAAAAAAAAAAAAAAAAAATTATATATATATTTGCCAGTATAATAGTCATCTTTTTAAATGATAAAGGCATTATTTAGCATTTGTTGCATGATGAATAATGACAGAAACACTGACTGAAAGTCTGATTAAAGTCCTATATTTGACGTAATCCAATCCGTC
Organism: Corydoras sp. C115; assembly: GCA_019802505.1. Lineage (NCBI taxonomy): Eukaryota > Metazoa > Chordata > Actinopteri > Siluriformes > Callichthyidae > Corydoras > Corydoras sp. C115. Next base: position 344,950 of record JAFMOC010000569.1, on the reverse strand, counting down.
CTAATTGTAAACGATGATAAAACTGTATTGGCGCGACGTTTCATCAGTAATTCTGAATTTAAACACAGTTTCTGCTCAAAGTCTGAGTCCCGTTTTTTTTCAAAGTTAAAAACCCTCGAGTTGTTAATCTCTCACTCAGAACATCTGATTCGGTGCCATTTCTGGATTTGTGTAATGTTTACGTGTTTATAAACAGAGAGCACGTAGAATAGAGTTTGTGTTCGGGTTTGAGCTGCTTTAATCTCATTAGGCTCGATTTTGGTAGTTCTCAGGACCGCTCTATTTTCAGTCCTAAAGTCAGGGGTTGGTACTGGGTAGAATTCAGAAACTTTAGCAGGAATGATGGGTTTTTAAACGTCCACCCAGTTCAGGATGAGGAACCGGGGTCTATACGGTCCAAACGTTATGTCAGCAGAAGCCGGTCCTGAATTTATAGCCTCCACACGTGACAAAAAAGTCGTCCTGCAGGATTTTAAAGTGTGTCCGTGAAAATACACAACACGCAATCTACATTCTAGTTCATCTCATGGATGGAATTGGGGTCAGTGGTCCGTGTGGGCCAGTTTAGTTCTTACACCAAACCAAGTCTATGTCGACTGTGGCACAGTCCTGCTGGGAGATGAAGGACCTTCCCCAAACTGATCTCACAAAGTTGGAACCATACCGTTCTATCCGAAGTACATGGGTATGTGCTTGATTTACACCTGTGGATGATGGTACTTAATTAATTCACTAATTAAGTGGATGGTCCCAAATCAAATCAAATCAGGTTTATTTGTCACATGCATAGATATACATGGTACAGCCAGCAGTGAAATTCTTTCCTGACATCTCCACATAAGGCTAAATGAATAAAGATAAAAAAGTAAAATTTTTAAATAAAAATTTACATAAATTAAAAAAAAATTAAAAGAGAAACTGTACAATTATTGCACTATAACCAATGTCAACTAAAAATGGTTCTTATTTACATCACATTTTGGTCATTTATTGGACGCTTTTATCCAAAGCGACTTTCAAGGTGAACACAGGGTTCATCACAACATCCCTGGAGCAATGAGGGTTAAAGGACCCACACTGGTAACTTCAGTGGACCTGGGATTTGAACCCCCAACCTTCAGATTGACAACCCAATGCACTAACCACTGAGCTATCTTGCCCTTGTGGCATATATGTGCAAGTAGTACAGTGCAATGTTAAAAGTTGTCAGTGTTATGAAGGTAGTCCCCCACTGAGTCTTGGTCCTCCAAAGGTTTCTATCTTACAATAACAACATAACAGGGAGTTTTGTCTTGCCACTGCCCAAGCACATTTATTTCGATATAGAGGACACGAATCCAAATTGAATTGGTTCCAGTGTAGATGTCCCATATAAATCAAGTCACCTGCATCTTCATCATGAACGTCAAGTAATTTATTTATATAGCGCTTTTTTACAACAGTACACCATCACAGAGCAGCTTTACAGAATGAAAAACCTTTAAACCCCCAAAGTTAGCGCGCCAAAGTGACAGTGGCAAGACAAAACTCCCCGTTATGTTGTTATTTTAAGGAAGAAACCTTGGGAGGACCAAGACTCAGTGGGGGACTCAAACCTCCTTGAGCGGCCAGGCAGCGCCAACAGTGTAGGACACTAGTATGGAGATCGGGCGACTATATTTACCAATTGGAAAACTATATATGTAAGTCCATTGAGGGCGTCCTGCAGGACCGCCAGTCCAACGCATCGTGTTCGCGGGCAGACCAGCCGAATGGTGGCGCTTGTTGGATGCACATGACCGGGTCGAGAGGGAGATCCACTAGATAGTTCTACTTGTGTTGGTAAAAAAGTCTCCTGACCGGTCCGAAAACTTTCCGTTCCGATGGCGTTGTTGATAAAGGCTGGGATGCAGGATCCAGTTGACGTCGGTGAAATCCCGGCTCGCAGTCGAACCGCATGCTGACGGAAACATCAACATTACAACCCGGGCCTTTTTCCTGCCAACGCTCGAACCAGCCCAACAAGTTTGCGATGCCACAGCCATGCGGCTCCGCGAACGAAAGCAGAACGCAAAAAGTAGCTGAACTGAATTATTATTATTATTATTATTATTATAAAGCAAAATTCTGACCCTGGATATCAACGTACAGCAGAACTCTGAAGGAAAAGGGATTAGAACGAGGAAAGTAGGAAAATAAAGTGGGAATCTTCCATCAGGCTCCGTCCATTAGTTTAAAGATTCGTTTATGAGTCATGGTTTAGCATAAGCCCTAGGGATTCCCGTTCGAATCCCCATTATTTCCATGGTGTCCGCTGGGTTTCCTCCAGGTTCTCCAGTTTGGACACCCCTCGTGACCCTAATAGAGGATAAAGCGGAAGGTAATGGATGGATGGATGGATGGATTACTCTAGAAAGTGACTCTGGGGTCTGTAAACCACTTGTAGATATACAAGATGTTTTTACGTGAAAATTAGCTGAATTGAATTATTATTATTATTTATTATTATAAAGCAAAATTCTGACCCACGATATGAACGTACAGCAGAACTCTGAAGGAAAAGGGATTAGAACGAGGAAAGTAGGAAAATAAAGTGGGAATCTTCCATCAGGCTCCGTCCATTAGTTTAAAGATTCGTTTATGAGTCATAATAAAGAGTCATGTTACTCTAGAACGTGAACCACTTGTAGATATACAAGATGTTTTTACGTGAAAATCAGGCTGAATTACTTGTTGAAACAAGAAGGTTCTCATTATTTAAGACACGTTCTCAGAAGAACCGGAGCCGGGAGGACACAAATCTGCCGGTGGAACCTGAGGAAGTCCAGTCCCTCGGACGTGGTCCGAGGCCATTGCTGAGCGTTTCGTCGTCGACAGTCGAGAACCGAACTGCATCAAAGTGGAACCTTCTTCAAACTCAGAGTGCCGAGTCATTTCCTGTGTCACACTTGGACGTTTACACTGATAACCTCAAGCGCCGACACCATAGACGTTCTCACGATGGTGAAGCGTTACCGTGACGACGAGAATCCCTCGTGGCATCATTAGGCTGGTGCTTGTATCCAAGGTGACCAACATGCACCACGACGTGATGGTGGCAGAGCTCAGAGTCGGTCTGCAAACAGCCCCCCCCCCCCCCCCAAACCCCGGAGCAATAAGGGTCTTGCTCGAGGGCCCACACTTGAGCTTGACACCCCGGCTACCACGCCCCTGTGCGACACCGGCTCGTCTCAATACCCGCCGATTTAACCGAAGTCCTCAGTATCGCAACAAAGACTCGCAAACACATTCAGTCACATGGGGAGAACATGCAAACCACATAAATGGACCCTGTCTGGGAATTGATCCAAGGACCTTCCTACTCTGAGACCAACTGTGTTGCCAAACCTCATTAACTCATTCTTCGTCAATTACGTCAACCGTTATTACTGGCGGCACGGTGGCTTAGTGGTTTAGCATGTTCTCCTCTCAGCGCTAGGGATTCCCGGTTCGAATCCCCATCTGGGTGGAGTTTCCATGTCCTCCCCGTGTCTGCGTGGGTTTCCTCCGGGTTCTCCGGTTTCCTCCCACAGTCCAAAAACATAGATCAAGTCAATTGAGTTCTCCAAATTGCCCCATATAGAGTGTGTGTGTGTGTGTGTGAGTGATAGATTGGCGCCCTGTCCGGTGTCCCGAGACGTTCTCCCCTGGATGGGCATGGGGAACCCCACCACGACCCTAATAGAGGATAAAGCGCGAGATAATGGATGGACTTTTGTGCTTAAGTTAGTATTTATGAGCCAAACAAACTGTTCAAGGTACAGTGGCTTAGTGGTTTAGCATGTTCTCCTCTCAGCACTAGGGATTCCCGGTTCGAATCCCCATCTGGGTGGAGTTTCCATGTCCTCCCCATGTCCGTGTGGGTTTCCTCCGGGTTCTCCGGTTTCCTTCCACAGTCCAAAAACATGGATCAAGTCAATTGAGTTCTCCAAATTGCCCCATATAGAGTGTGTTTGTGTGAGTGAGTGTGTGCCCAGCGATGGATTGCGCCCTGTCCTGGGTGTATCTGCCCAGCGCCCGAAACGTTCTCCCCTGGATGGGCATGGGGAACCCCACCGCGACCCTAATAGAGGATAAAGCGGGAGATAATGGATGGATGAATAAGCGTTATTAAAGATCCCTATGGAACCCTGATCTCGCACCCATCCTGGTGTTCTCCAACCGTAAAATTAAACCAGAACGACTGACACGACTGACGACGCACCCGGATTAGACGCCCACAGCGGAGACGACGCTTCGGCGACGTTTAAACTTTAATAGAACAGGAAGCTTATCAGACGCCTCCATCTCCTGCCGTGACGACGCTCAGCCGAGCGCGCGTTCTCGTCCAGGTTCGTGCTGATGCGGCACTTTTCCGTTTGACCGCAGAGAACCATGACGGCGCCCTCTCCATCCGATTGCCCCGGCTTTCTCTTACGGCTCAGAGGTAGGGGATGGGTCCGTGACGAGTTCCCGCTCGAGCTTGCTCTCTTCTCACACTTCACGGCAGGACCGAGGACCGGAGAACGTTTCGGGGTCCGAGGGCCGAGTGCGAGCCAGTGGGCGGGTGGGTTTTTATCGTCGGCTGCAGGCGGTTAATGATTAGACCACGTTTGGGTCAAGTGGCCGTTCTCCATTTAGAGGTTTAGGCTGTAGACGGGTGTGTGATGGGTTCCGCTTATGTTCCACTTCACAGAGGAAGTTGGTTGGTCGAAGAGTTTAACTTTTGAACTGCATCGGCGTTTTATTGGTCACAAGGAAGACGGTCGGGAGGACGTTCACCGGTCGTCATGTCTTTGGGAGGCGGAAGGAAATCCAGGATTAAACCAGAATTAAGCCAGGATTAAACCTAAACTGGCACTTTCCTTACCTAAGAAACCAATCCAGAACTTTTAAGAGGAGCTCCGAAAACATCCATCCATCCATTATCTGCACGTGGAGAACATGGAAACTCCACCCAGATTGGGACTCAAACTGGGAATCCCCAGTGCTGAGAGGAGAACATGCTAAACCACTAATCCACCATGCCACACACTTGTAAATCACTTTGGATTAAATGACTATCCATCCATCCATTATCTTCAGCTTTATCCTCTATTAGGGTCGCGGGGGGGTTCTCCATGTCCATCCAGGGGAAGAACGTCTCGGGCGCTGGGCAGATACACCCAGGACAGGACGCCAGACTATCGCTGGACACACACTCACTCACACACACACTCTATATTGGGCAATTTGGAGAACTCAATTGACTTGATCCATGTTTTTGGACTATGGGAGGAAACCGGAGAACCCGGAGGAAGCCCACGCGGACACGGGGGAGAACATGGGAACTCCACCCAGATGGGGATTCGAACCGGGAATCCCTAGCGCTGAGAGGAGAACATGCCAACCAAGAAGCCGACGTGCCGCCCGCTCTTAAAACAGGAGCTGATCCCTAAGTTGACGTCATTGCCGTTTCTACTCTTCTGAAAGAGTCTTTCTTCAAGATTTTGGAGCGCGTCTGTGGGACTTACTTGGTTCGTTCGTCCAGAATAATACTTTTGAGGTCAGACACTGATACAAGTCGAGAGGACAAGTCTCACAATCTACATTCCAGTTCATCCCACTGGTGTTGGATGAGGTCACGGTTGAGTTCTTTCACATTAGATCAAACCGCCGAGGTCTATAAACTAAAAATAAGGCTGCATCCACGACATAGTTGGCGAGAACGGCTGGCACGTCCCAATATGTAGTAGCTTAAAATCTCCTGTACGTATAAAGTTAACGTATATCTTCATGGCTGGTTCGTTTGTTTGTGTTCTAGATTACTGAGTCGCTCGGTGTCCGGCGCGATGGAGCACGTCCAGGGTGCCTGGAAGAACCTGAGCAATGGGTTTGGGTTCCGCGACTCGGTGTTTGACGATTCCTGCACGTCCCCCATCGCCAAGAGCTTCCCCTTCCGCAGGCGCTCCTCCGACGACGGCAAACTCCCGGACGCCAACAAAGCCAGCACCATCCGCGTCTTCCTGCCCAACCAGCAGCGCACCGTGGTCGGTGATTCCCGCCTTCACCGTGCTTTAGGGTGTCTACTTCGGTCCGGTTCCCGACCCTCGGCCTGATTGTTCCGCGTGTCTCGTGTGTCGTCAGGTGAACGTGCGTCCGGGCATGACCCTCCACAACTGCCTCATCAAAGCCCTGAAGGTGCGCGGGCTCCAGCCGGAGTGCTGCGCCGTGTTCCGGCTCCACCCACATCCACCCCGGAGGTAATGTCCACCCCGCTCGTACCGTGCGGTTCTCCTCGGCTTTAGAACCCGGCAGCCAGGATCAGATGTTACAGGGTCATGACCACAGTCCCCAAGCATGCACCGTTTTTGGTCTTAGAGCGTCAAAAAATGGGCAACAGGTCTGATGGACAGATAAGGCTTAAGTCCCGCCCACTGAGCCTCCGGTCCTCACAAGGTTTCTTCTGTTTGAAATGAAACTCCCGCCACAGTCGCGGTAGCATGTGCTTTAGGGGTTCGGGTTTAGCGCGCTGTAAAGCTTGAACTTTAAAATGTTCTCCCCCGGCCATCGGACAGGCCATGCGGTACGGGCGAGGACACATGTGTAGAACGTCTTCCCTCTTCCTGTTGCAGCAAAAAATCCAGAATGGACTGGAACACGGAATCCACCTCACTGATTGGAGAGGAGCTGCTGGTGGAGGTTCTAGATCACGTCCCCCTGACCACGCACAATTTTGTGAGTATGCACGTGGTTTAATATCCACAGCGTCCTCGTCCTCGTCTAACGAGCGCCGCTCGCCGTCCTCCAGGTCCGGAAGACCTTCCTGAAGCTGGCCTTCTGCGACATATGCCAGAAGTTCCTCCTGCAGGGCTTCCGGTGTCAGACCTGCGGATACAAGTTCCACGAGCACTGCAGCACCAAGGTTCCCACCATGTGCGTCGACTGGAGCAACATCCGGCAGCTGCTGTGAGTCCCATCACTGCCATCCATCATCATCTGCTTTATCCTCTATTAGGGTCGCGGGGGGGGGGTTCCCCATGCCCATCCAGGGGAGAACGTTTCGGGCGCTGGGCAGATACACCCAGGACAGGGTGCCAATCTATCACTGGGCACTCACTCACACACACTCTATATGGGGCAATTTGGAGAACTCAATTCACATTGATTCATGTTTTTTTGGACAGTGGGAGGAAACCGGAGAACCCCGAGGAAACCGCGTGGGTGGGACACGGGGAGGACATGGAAACTCCATCCAGATTGGGATTCGAACCGGATGTCCCTAGTGCTGAGAGGAGAACATGCCAAACCACTAAGCCACTGTGCCGCCCAAGATCTAGAACCATCCATCCATCCATTCATTATCTTCACCTTTATCCTCTATTAGGGTCGCGGGGGGGTTCTCTATGCCCATCCAGGGGAGAACGTTTCGGGCGCTGGGCAGATACACCCAGGACAGGGGGGCAATCTATCACTGGACACACACTCACTTTATATGGGGGCAATTTGGAGAACTCAATTCACCTTGATCCATGTTTTTTTGGACTGTGAAACCCGGAGAACCCAGAGGAAACCCACGCGGACACGGGGAGGACATGAAATACTCCACCCAGATTGGGATTCGAACCGGGAATCCCTAGCGCTGAGAGGAGAACATGCTAAACACCAAGCCGCCTTGTTCCCACATATTGGGAACGTTCCATTTTTGTCCCACCCAGTAGGTTCTATAAAAGACATGGGAGGCAGAGTTAACGGACCTCTGCGGAACCTTGACCCCAACCCTATTCGACACCGCTGGGATGAATCAGAACGCCGACTGTGAGCCAGGCCGCCTGTCTGACCTGCCTGGAAGACGAGCCGGAATGCTCACAGACACGCTTCCTAAAAGAGAACCCCCGGTTCCGCAGCTCCACATGGGACATCGGTGTCCCAATACATGTCCCTCTAAATAAAAAAAATAACTGTCCATTTGGCTGCAGTCTGTTCAACTCGGTCAGTTTGTTCTCCTGCGGTTCTCACGAACTCATTTGCATGCAGTTCTCTTCCTGTTCTAATCTTCTTTGGGGGGGGGGGGGGGGGGGTCATTAAAACCGAGCAAGGTGTCGCACAATGGCCTATTCATTACACCATCACCTACACCCCCCCCCCCCCCCGGCCACTTTATTAGGTTCCTCTGCTCTTCGGTTCCACTGACCATAAAGATGGACTAATATACACGACGTTCCTGCAGTTAACGTATCGTCTCTCACGCAGGTTGTTCCCCACGCCAGGAGAGGGCGGCGCCCCGTCTCTACCGTCCAGGCGCATGCGCGGATCCGTAACCCGGATGCCCTCCAGGTCAGTCGAGATACCGACAGCGTCAGTGCCCGGTAGAACGTTTGGGATCCATGTCCGGGCCTGACAGTTACGTCCTTTATAACGGCCTATGACTTGTTGGATTGGAGTTTGTCCACAAGGGGGCACACTGCAGCTCCACTGGTCATGTGTCAAGCCCACACCCAATTTCCTAATTTTTAAAAATCACGTTTATGATTTCAATTAAAAGAGAATATAACGTCTTGAGATTCTGCATTAGAATATCAGATTCAAGTACGCACTGGTGTTCCTCAGGGATCTGTACTTGGTCCGCTCCTCTTCTCACTATACATGACATCACTGAGCTCAGGCATTCAGGCGCATGGTTTCTCTTACCCCTGCTATGCTGCGGACACTTCGTTTAATATCAAATCGCGGTAATTTGGAAATACGACGAATGCGCGAGTCCGTTTGTCGTGACATCACAATGAGATCAAAGACGTTTGAAAAATATATTTAATTTTTAAAGTTAAGTTTTAAAAATGTAGCGAATGTCGGTGCAATAAAGTTAAAAAGACTGAAGTATGGATTAAATTTTTTAATGTTAAGTTTTAAAGATTTGCAGAATCTAAAAAGTCACTCTGACTGAAAAATCTGTATTTTAGTTTCCATTAAAGGTGAATGCAGCATGGGAAACTTTGGTATTAATATACAGCCATTCATTATCTTCCGCTTTATCCTCTATTGGGGGGGGGTTCCCCATGCCCATCCAGGGGAGAATGTTTCGGGCGCTGGGCAGATACACCCAGGACAGGGGGGGCAATCCATAACTGGGCACATACTCACTTACACACTCAATGGGGCAATTTGGAGAACTCACTTGACATTGATCCATGTTTTTTTGGACTGTGGGAGGAAACCGGAGAACCCGGAGGAAACCCACGGGGACACGGGGAGGACATGGAAACTCCACCCAGATGGGGATTCGAACCGGGAATCCCTAGTGCTAAGAGGAGAACATGCTCATTTGTTCATTGATATTTTTTTTTTATGCAAGTAAAAAAGCTGACAAAAAGCGAACCAGACATTTTAATGCTCATTTTAATTCAGCGCGATCCTATTTTTATATAAATATAAAAATAAAGCAAAAAGATTTGATTCAGGACGGAACCTGAACGTATTGTTTTAAATAAACGTTCTATTGGTTTACGTCGTCGTTACATCTCGTCAATCACATCATTCAAACTAAATTTAAAGAGCATTTCAACTGAAAAAAAATAAAATAAATAATAATAAAAAAATATATAATAAAAAAAAAAAATCGATTCTGAATCAAAAATCGTTTCAGAATCGAATCGTGACCTCGAAAATCGACACAGAGATTCGCACCCTACTACAGATGTGAACACAAAGGGCCTTCCTCGGCATTCCGCAGTGGCTTTATTCTAATTTCTTCGTATTTAGTCGTGAAATGAAGGTCAGACACTGATGATCGGCTACAAAGGCATGACTTGGACATTTCTTTAACCCACAAAACGTCTTAAAGCGTCCCTCCTCCAGTCGACTCTGCCTGTCTTCATTTCAGTGCCCATCACAGATACTCCACGCCTCATGCCTTTAACTACATCGAACCCCTGCCGCCCTCCAGCGGGTCCCTCTCTCAGAAACAGCGCTCTACCTCCACCCCCAACGTCCACATGGTCAGCAGCAGCGGCAGCGGAGGCGGCTTACCTCCCCCTGGAGGAGGTGCGTTAGAGGTAAACCATTTCTATTCTATCCCCCACCTACAGAACCCAAAACCCCGCCTAGTGGATATTTGTGGCAAATACAGGTTGAAACCATCCCGAATTATCCACTAACTCCCCTCTACGCTTCGTTTTCACAGGACGTCTTCAGAGGGTCCGACACGGGTGAGAAGCTCATAACCAAATAAAAAATAATAATAATAAAAAAATTAAAAAATTTACCTTCAAATAAAAGGCTCTTGGTCACAGTTGTAACTGTACCCCCCCCCCAAACCCCCCCCCCCTCCCCGGACAGGAAGACTCTCCAATCTCAGTCCTACAGGCTGGTCCCAGCCCAAAGCCCCTGCCCCTGTTCACCGAGAGAAGTCGCCCTCGTCCGGCGGTCAGGACAAGAACCGAATCGTGAGTCGTTCTGTCGTTCACACCGCCGCCGTTACGCCGTCACCGTCACGACGCTTTAAAGACAAATGGGCTGAAAGTAGTTCCCAAGATTCGGTTCTGGACCGTTAAAGGTCATTTTAAATACATACGCAGCGCTAAGACGGGTTCCGCAGAGCGTCCGGTCTCTCCGCCGAGCGCCCAAGGAGGTGGAGAAGGGAATCGTTTGTGTGCAAATGACTCCTTGGTGACGTTCTGATGGACTGATCTTGTATCTGCGCCTTAGCGTCCGAGGGAGAAGCGGGATTCCAGCTACTACTGGGAGATCAACGCCACCGAGGTGGTCCTGCAGTCGCGCATCGGCTCCGGCTCCTTCGGGACGGTCTTCAAAGGGAAGTGGCACGGTGAGGACCGTCCTTACAATTTCATTAAATTATTAATTAACTTCTGCTAGGGTCGCCGGCGGGGCGGGGCAGGGCGGGGGTGTCCGGTGACCTGTGCCCATCCAGGGGAGAACGTTTGAGGTGCTGGGCAGATACTCCCAGGATAGAGCACCAAATATACACTATATGGGGCAATTTAGAGCATTCAATTTACCTTGAATCCATGTATTTGGACTGTGGGAGGAAACCGGAGAACCCGGAGGAAACCCACGTTGACACTGGGAGGACATGGAGACTCCACCTAGATTGGGATTCGAACTTGGAATCCTCAGTGCTGAGAGGAGAACATGCTAAATCACTAAGCGAACGAGCCACCCACTCTCAGATCATCCACTTTATCCTCGCGTGGGGGGTGCCCATCCAGGGGAGAACGTTTCAGCGCTGGGCAGATACACCCAGGACAGGGGGGGCAATCTATCGCTGGACACACACTCACTCTATATGGGGCAATTCCGAGAATTCAATTGACCTTGATCCATGTTTTTGGAGTGTGGGAGGAAACCCACGCGGACACGGGGAGGACATGGAAACTCGCAGGGGGGTTCCCCATGCCCATCCAGGGGAGACCGTCTCGGGCGCTGGGCAGATACACCCAGGACAGGACGCTAATCTATCACTGGACACACACTCACACAGACACACTCTATATGGGGCAATTTGGAGATCCATGTTTTTGGACTGTGGGAGGAAACCGGAGAACCCGGAGGAAACCCACGGGGACACAGGGAGAACATGGAAACTCCACCCAGATGGGGATTCGAACCGGGAATCCCTAGCGCTGAGAGGAGAACATGCCAAACCACTAAGCCACCGTGCCGCCCCTGTACTTTACACATAAATAAATGTTGCCTTTAGAATAAACGGCAGTGCAGTGGAACCGAGTGTCGGTGCCCCGCCCTGTGACTGCATCACTGATGGTTCAGTTCTGGTTTATAATCTGCTTTTGTTCAGGTGATGTCGCTGTAAAGATTTTAAAGGTGAAAGATCCCACGCCTGAGCAGTTCCAAGCCTTTCGCAATGAAGTCGCCGTTCTGAGGTACGGAATTCACAGAAAGCTCACCATCCATCATCTCACGCTTTATCCTCTACTAGGGTCGGGGGGGGGGTTCCCCATGCCCATCCAGGGGAGAACGTTTCGGGCGCTGGGCAGATACACCCAGGACAGGGCGCCAATCCATCACTGGACACACACACACACACTCTATATGGGGCAATTGACCTTGAATCCATGTTCTTGGACTGTGGGAGGAAACCGGAGAACCCGGAGGAAACCCACGCAGACACGGGGAGGACATGGAAACTCCACCCAGATTGGGATTCGAACCGGGAATCCCTAGAGCTGAGAGGAGAACATGCTAAGCCACCGTGCCACACACTTGTAAATCACTTTGGATTGAATGATGGTCCATCCATTAACTTACGATTTATCCTCTATTAGGGTCACGGGGGGGGTTCCCCATGCCCATCCAGGGGGGAACGTTTTGGGCGCTGGGCAGATACACCCAGGACAGGGGGGGCAATCTATCACTGGACACACACCCACTTACACAGACACACTCTATATGGGGCAATTTGGAGAACTCAATTGACCTTGATCCATGTTTTTGGACTGTGGGAGGAAAGCGGAGACCCCCGGAGGAAACCCACGCGGACACGGGGAGTTCATGGAAACTCCACCCAGATTGGAATTCGAACCGGGAATCCCCAGCGTTGAGAGGAGAACATGCTAAACCACTAAGCCGCCCACTTGTAAATCACTTTGGATTGAATGATGGTCCATCCATTATCTTCCACTTTATCCTCTATTAGGGTTGCGGGGAGGGGAAGGGGGGGGGAGGTTCCCCATGCCCATCCAGAGGAGAACGTTTCGGGCGCTGGGCAGATACACCCAGGACAGGGGGGCAATCCATCACTGGACACACACCCACACTCTATATGGGGCAATTGACTCGATCCATGTTTTTGGACTGTGGGAGTAAACCGGAGAACCCGGAGGAAACCCACGCGGACACGGGGAGGACGTGGAAACTCCACCCGGATTGGGATTGCCCTCTTGTAAATCACTTTGGATTAAACGATGGTTTGCCGTGGTTATCGCGATGTGGACAGGACGGTCCGTTCTGAGTCCTCTCCCGGCTTTCTGTCCGTACCTCAGGAAGACCCGGCACGTCAACATCGTGCTGTTCATGGGCTACATGACCAAAGACAACCTGGCCATCGTGACGCAGTGGTGCGAGGGCAGCAGCCTCTACAAACATCTGCACGTCCAGGACAGCAAGCTGCAGCTGTTCCAGCTGATCGACGTCGCCCGGCAGACCGCGCAGGGCATGGAGTGAGTTCAAAGGGCGCCGTGTGGGTCCACACGTTCCCTTAGACCAGGGGTTCTTAACCTTTTTGACCTCGGGGGCCCAATTTGTTGACCACGAAGTGGCCCGAGGCCCGGTCAGTTATTACCGCTGTCCTGATCACAATTATAATTATTCTAAATCTTGGTTTAATTGTTTTGTAATGGCTCTGTAATTAAAATTAAATACAATTACAGTTTAAAAGTAAAAATCACAAGAAATGACGACAAACATATTTTATATTAACTTTTCCATGAAAAGTATCTGAACAAATCCAACAGTCAACAGGCTTATCAAAAAAAACAAAAAAAAAAAAAACTTTTACACATTCATTCATTCATTATCTCCCGCTTTATCCTCTATTAGGGTCGCGGTGGGGTTCCCCATGCCCATCCAGGGGAGAACGTCTCGGGCGCTGGGCAGATACACCCAGGACAGGGGGGCAATCCATCGCTGGGCACACACTCACTCACACAGACACACTCTCTATATGGGGCAATTTTGAGAATTCAATTGACTTGATCCATGTTTTTGGACTGTGGGAGGAAACCGGAGAACCCGGAGGAAACCCACGCAGACACGGGGAGAACATGGAAACTCCACCCAGATGGGGATTCGAACCGGGAATCCCTAGCGCTGAGAGGAGAACGTGCTAAACCACTAAGCCACTGTGCCACCTCAAAAATAGACAAATTCAATAAATAAAATTACATTCAATTCAAAATGTTCATGTAAATGTTTTAAAAAACATAAAAATAAATTTGATAAAGTGGGAGAACGTTTCGGGCGCTGGGCAGATACACCCAGGACAGGACGCCAATCTATCACTGAACACACACTCACTCACACAAACACACTCTATATGGGGCAATTTGGAGAATTCAATTGACCTTGATCCATGTTTTTTGGACTGTGGGAGGAAACCGGAGAACCCGGAGGAAACCCACGCGGACACGGGGAGAACATCGAAACTCCACCCAGATGGGGATTCGAACCGGGAATCCCCAGCGCTGAGAGGAGAACATGCCAACCACTAAGCCCGCTCTCAGAATCCATCCATTATCTTGCACTTTATCCTATATTAGGGTTGCGGGGGCGGGGGGGGTGTTCCCCATGCCCATCCAGGGAGAACGTCTCAGGCGCTGGGCAGATACACCCAGGACAGGACGCCAATCTATCGCTGGACACACACTCACTCACACAGACACACTCTATATGGGGCAATTTGGAGAACTCAATTGACCTTGATTCATGTTTTTTTGGACTGTGGGAGGAAACCGGAGAACCCGGAGGAAACCCACATGGACATGACGAGAACATGCAAACTCCGCCCAGATTGGGATTCGAACCGGGAATCCCTAGCGCTGAGAGGAGAACATGCCAAACCACTAAGCCACCATGCCGCCCTTATGTGTATATATAGATTTCTTTTAAAAAAATATATATATTTTATTTTTTGTTTTTTTTAAACGTCTGTGGGACAAATAACCGTCTCTCGTCTTAAACGTCATCGGGGGAATTTTAACAATTACGTCAACGTCTTAAAAACATTTTTTTTTTGTTGTCGTTTTCAGCTACCTCCACGGATCATCAGGGTGGTGGATCATCAGGGTGGTGGATCATCAGGGTTGTGGATCATCAGGGTGGTGCATCATCAGGGTGGTGCATCATCAGGGTGGTGCATCATCAGGGTGGTGCATCATCAGGGTGGTGCATCATCAGGGTGGTGCATCATCAGGGTGGTGGATCATCAGGGTGGTGTACCATCAGGGTGGTGTACCATCAGGGTGGTGTACCATCAGGGTGGTGTACCATCAGGGTGGTGTACCATCAGGGTGGTGGGTCATCAGGGTGGTGTACCATCAGGGTGGTGCATCATCAGGGTGGTGGATCATCAGGGTGGTGGATCATCAGGGTGGTGGATCATCAGGGTGGTGGATCATCAGGGTGGTGCATCATCAGGGTGGTGGATCATCAGGGTTGTGGATCATCAGGGTGGTGGATCATCAGGGTGGTGGACCATCAGGGTTGTGTATCATCAGCGTGGTGTATCATCAGGGTGGTGTATCATCAGGGTGGTGTATCATCAGGGTGGTGTATCATCAGGGTGGTGTATCATCAGGGTGGTGGATCATCAGGGTGGTGTACCATCAGGGTGGTGGATGATGCTCAGTACTGCAGTGATGCTGACATGTTGGTGGTGGTGGTGGTGTTGGTCATCAGCACGGCATTAAGTGTTCCAACCCTTACATCCCATCCTCAGACATCTTCCTCCACGAAGGTCTAACCGTGAAGATCGGAGACTTCGGTTTGGCGACGGTCAAGACCCGGTGGAGTGGATCCCATCAGGTGGAGCAGCCGTCGGGGTCGGTCCTGTGGATGGTGGGTAAACCAACACGTCTCGTCCTGAGCTTTTGGTTTTCCACTGTTGGATGGCGGGCAGGGGGGACGTTCTGGAGAAGTCCAGGTCCATCATGGAGCGCCTACGTTCCGTAGAGCATTGGTGAGGTCGGACAGGAGGTTGGATGAGGGTCACTAATTATGGATCACTGATCTCAAACATCACGTCCAAACCGTGGTTTGGTTTTCCACTGTTGGATGGCGGGCAGGGGGAACGTTCTGGAGAAGTCCAGGTCCATTACGGAGCACCTAGGGGGCGCCACTGATCTCAAACATCACATCCAAACCGTGGTTTGGTTTTCCACTGTTGGATGGCGGGCAGGGGGAACGTTCTGGAGAAGTCCAGGTCCATCACGGAGCACCTAGGGGGCACCACTGATCTCAAACATCACGTCCAAACCGTGGTTTGGTTTTCCACTGTCGGATGGCAGGCAGGGGGAACGTTCTGGAGAAGTCCAGGTCCATTAGGGGGCGCCACTGATCTCAAACATCACGTCCAAACCGTGGTTCGGTTTTCCACTGTCGGATGGCGGGCAGGGGGAACGTTCTGGAGAAGTCCAGGTCCATTAGGGGGCGCCACTGATCTCAAACATCACGTCCAAACCGTGGTTTGGTTTTCCACTGTCGGATGGCGGGCAGGGGGAACGTTCTGGAGAAGTCCAGGTCCATCACGGAGCGCCTAGGGGGTGCCACTGATCTCATAAACATCACGTCCAAACCGGAGACCCTTTACAAAGCACACTGGGGGTTCTTCGGCTCAGTACGGAGCTCCTTTGGGAGTGTCCCATCCCGGTGACGTGGGTCCCTGTGTTGTACCCCAGGCTCCCGAGGTGATCCGGATGCAGGACCCGAACCCGTACAGCTTCCAGTCGGACGTTTATTCCTACGGCATCGTGCTGTACGAGCTGATGACCGGAGAGCTGCCGTATTCCATGATCGCCAACCGAGATCAGGTAGGTCCCGAGGCCTCCAGACGCCCCTCCCGCGTTTGCCGTCGTCATCACAGATTAACTGTCGGTCTGTAGATCATCTTCATGGTGGGAAGAGGATATTTATCTCCGGACCTCAGCAAGTTGTACAAGAGCTGCCCGAAGGCCATGAAGAGGCTCGTCGCCGACTGTCTCAAGAAGTCGAAGGACGACCGGCCGCTGTTCCCTCAGGTCAGCCTGCCTTCATTTCATGTCCCTTCACTGAGAGTATAGAACGATCCATTGTAACGATACGATCGGCCGATACGATCCAACATGTGATATATCGACTAATTAAAAATTATTAGAGAAAAAAGGTGCAAGATGGACTACTTCAGCATGTTTTGAGTGTTGTGGTTGTTTGACCACTAGAGGGCAGAATAGTTGACTGATCACTCAGACCTTAAAGATGAGATAAGAGACCTTTATTTGCCCCTCACCCAATTCACTCTCAGCAGCAGATACAGAAAGATGAAAGAGGTATTTAGTCATTAGAAAGAAATAAAACAAAAAAAAGAGGAAATTTTTTAATAGAATTTAAAATATATATATATATATATGATAAATTCTAATATATAGATTTCTAATTCTACTTAAAACTACGGCGGCTTAGTGGTTTTGCATGTTCTCCTCTCAGCACTAGGGATTCCCGGTTCGAATCCCAATCTGGGTGGAGTTCCCATGTTCTCCCCGTGTCCGCGTGGGTTTCCTCCGGGTTCTCCGGTTTCCTCCCACAGTCCAAAAACATGAATCAAGGTCAATGGAGTTCTCCAAATTGCCCCATATAGAGTGTGTCTGTATGAGTGTGTGTGTGTGTGTGTGTGTCCCAGTGATAGATTGCCCCCCTGTCCTGGGTGTATCTGCCCAGCGCCCGAAATGTTCTCCCCTGGATGGGCATGGGGAACCCCCCCCCCCAATGACTAAATACGAGCAGCACGGTGGCTTAGTGGTTTGGCATGTTCTCCTCTCAGCACTAGGGATTCCCGGTTCGAATCCCCATCTGGGTGGAGTTTCCATGTTCTCCCCGTGTCCGCGTGGGTTTCCTCCGGGTTCTCCGTTTTCCTCCCAAAGTCCGAAAACATGGATCAAGGTCAATTGAGTTCTCCAAATTGCCCCTTATAGAGTGTGTCAGCAAAAGCAGAAGTTGCCACAACTACAAGTGCCTCAAAGAGCAGTTGTCACGACTATTATAAACCTTCATTAGCAGAGGTTGCCATGACTTCTACAATCCCTCAAACAGCAGTTCCCACAACTATTATAAACTTTCATTAGCAGAGACAGAGTGTGTGTGTGTGAGTGAGTGTGTGTCAGTGATAGATTGCCCCCCTGTCCTGGGTGTATCTGCCCAGTGCCCGAAACGTTCTCCCCTCGATGGGCATGGGGAACGCGACCCTAATAGAGGATAAAGTGAAAGATAATGGATGGATGACTAAATACTAGGGGTGAGCTGCAATATTCGCTGATTCGACGATTCGACTCGGAGAACCGTAGTCGACTATGAACCTCATAGTCGAATGTACCATTTTGACCACATGGGGGCGCCCATGGCTGCTGCTAAGCATTAGTTTTTACATGAAATGTCTTTGTTTTCATTATATATATATATATAGCCTTTTGTCAAATAAAATCATCCTAATTTCTAGAAAAAAAAAAAAAAAAAAAAAAAAAAAAAAAAGGTTTTCTTTTGTTAGAAAAACAAGTAAAATATTTATGTATATAAATTTAAAAAAAAAAAAAACTATGCTTATAGCACCATCTTGTGGTGAAATTTTAACTATCAGTCGACTATAGGGAAAATCTGACGAATCAGATTCGACTACGAAAATCTGTAGTTGAATACACCCCTACTAAATACCCTTTTCACCCTTCACCCTTGCCCCCCTCGCTCCTCTCTGACCCCCGAGCTCTGTTTCTGTTTGTAGATTCTGGCGTCCATCGAGCTGCTGCAGCACTCGCTCCCCAAAATCAACCGCAGTGCCTCGGAGCCGTCGCTCCACCGAGCCGCCCACACCGACGACATCACCGTCTGCACGCTGACCTCCACCAGGCTGCCCGTCTTCTGACGAGCGCCCCGAACTGCGGACGAAAGAACTCCTTAAATTAACCCTGCGGGTGCACGGCGCCGCCCCGGAGATCACGCCGCAGACGAGGGTCAACGGTTTTTACTGAGACGGAGACGAAATTCGAGATGGACACGACGGGACCGAGGGAACCTGTGATGGGAGCGGCGGCACGGACGACAGACTGTGGTCGAAACGAGGACGCGGATGTCGATCGCGGTGCTGATGGGGACGGCGATGGAGACTTTACGTTGCCGAGGGAACCTACGATACAGAAAGTAACTAAACGTCACGCAAACGACAAATAAAAAGTACGGCACGACAAGAGACTGCAACGCAGACGGCGCAGACGGAGAGCGGTTGAAAGGATGGAGAGACGGTGCTGATGTTGATGTTGGATCTGTTTTTCACGCTTTATTTATTTATTCCTAGCTCTCCGATTGGTCGCATTTCGCTGCTTATTAAATTAAACACACTGAGCTTCACTGCCCCCGCAGGTGCGCGGCGGTACTGCGCCGCAGGCACGGACTCGTACGTCGGACTAAAGTTTAAAAATCACTGTGGCTTTTTTTTTTTTTTTTTTTTTAAAACGGTTTCCCATTCACTCAGATGGGTGGAGGGCGGCGCTGTACGAGCAGAGTTCACAGCAGGGGGCGCAATTGGGTCTCGTCTCATCGTAAAACCATGAGCACGATTGACGTGACGTGTTCAGCGGCGTCCCGTCAAATAAGCTGCAACTGCAACGGCTGCCGCAGGTCATCTAAAGCACGCACTGCGCCCCCTGCTGGAAAATCGTGTGTTCTTGGTTTTAATTTGGGGTTTTTAAAGCAAAGTTCTCCAGAAATTTTTTTTTTTTTTCCGTTTTTTTGCCGCTGCTGTAGCCGGTAGACTTGCAGCTCACGTTAACGATGTTAAAGTAAGTGCACCTTCGATGCTCATCCTCGTCGCACAAATGCCGCTGTAACGAGTGATGCACCTTTTACGTTGGTTGCGAGGTTGTGTGCGTTTGAGGAACGAGACGTTCTAGCTGCAGTGTGCTGACGTTGGACTCTGTGAGTGAGGACTGTCCGCAATGCACAAAAAAAAAGATTGTTTGGTTTTATTTTAATAAAAGTAACTTAAATCCTTATTCCGCTCGTGTCGGTCTGTGTGTGATGGGATGGAGACGGCGGTTACCACGACTACTATAAACTCTCCGAAACGGAGGTTGCCACGACTTCTACAATCCCTCAAGTAGCAATTGCCACGACTACTAAACACTCCGAAGCAGAGGTTGCCATGACCACTATAAACTCTCAGAAGCAGGAGTTGCCACGACCACTATAAACTCTCAGAAGCAGGAGTTGCCACAACTACTACAATCCTTCAAACAGAAGTTACCACGACTATTATAAACCTTCATTAGCAGAGGTTGCCATGACTTCTACAATACGTCAAATAGCTTGCCAAGACTACTAAACTCTCCGAAGCAGAAGTTGCCACAACTATTACAATCCCTCAAACAGCAGTTGCCACGACTATTATAAACTTTCGTTAGCAGAGGTTGCCATGACTTCTACAATCCCTCAAATAGCAATTGCCGCAACTACTAAACTCTCCGAAGCAGAGGTTGCCCAGACTAAACTCTCAGAAGCAGAAGTTGCCACAACTATTACAATCTCTCAAACAGCAGTTCCCATGACTATTATAAACGTTCATTAGCAGAGGTTGCCATAACTTCTACAATCCCTCAAATAGCAGTTGCCATGACTACTGTAATTCCTCATAAGCAAAGACTACTGTTTTCCATAAGCAGAGGTTGCCATGACTGCTACAATTACATGAGCGGTGAACTCCATGATTACTGTAATCCCTCATGATCAATAATTGCCAGGACTGCTTTGCTTCCCAATACACGGCAACTACTGTAATCCCTCATAAGCACAGATTGCCACAACTACTGTAATCCCTCATAAGCACAGATTGCCACAACTACTGTAATCCCTCATAAACACAGATTGCCACAACTACTGTAATCCCTCATAAGCAATGCTGGTCATTTCTAATGTAATCGCTCATGAGTTTACATCGCTCAACATCTCATTTGAGTTTTGTTTTAAGGCTGTAATCATTACATGATGTTAAATAAAAGTGTAAATACATTAAATTAGTCTTTTGTTTGTTGGACGGCAGCAACAACAACAAAGTAAAAATTGTGCAAAAAAAATAAGTTCACGTTAAAGACATTCCTTTATAAAGGGCTTTTTACAGCAGAACATCATCAAAAAGCAGCTTTACAGAGTTATGAGCAAGACGAAGAGACAGTGGCAAGAAAAAGTTTTTTTTTTTTACAAGCCACTTAATAAAATTAAAATGTTGCCAACCAAACAATCTATCTCTAGTCCATCCATCCATTACCTTCGCGCTATATCTTCTATTAGGGTCGGGGCGGGGGGGGGGGGTCCCATCCAGGGGAGAACGTTTCGGGCGCTGGGCAGATACACCCAGGACAGGACACCAATCTATCGCTGGACACACACTCACTCACACAGACACACTCTATATGGGGCAATTTGGAGAATTCAATTGACCTTAATCCATGTTTTTGGACTGTGGGAGGAAACCGGAGGAAACCCACGCGGACACGGGGAGAACATGGAAACTCCACCCGGATTGGGATTCGAACTGGGAATCCCTAGCGCTGAGAAGAGAACATGCTAAACCACCCCCAAGCTCTAGTGGAATAGCAAGAATAATAACAATTTGTTAATCACTGTTTGTTTAGTTGGCAACGCTGCACTTAACATCGTACTTGAATGAAATCGCGGTTATGTGGATGGTTACGTTTTCAACTTGTAATTTATAGACGGTCCCTTACTTTAGAAACTATCCCTTAAATTACAGACGGTCGTTTACCTTTATAGACGCTCCCTTACTTTAGAGGCGATCCCTTACTTTACAGACGGTCGCTTACCTTTATAGACGGTCCCTTACTTTACAGCCACTCCCTTACTTTAGAGACTGTCCCTTAATTTACGGACTGTCGCTTACCTTTATAGACGGTCCCTTACTTTAGAGGCGATCCCTTACTTTACAGACGGTCGCTTACCTTTATAGACGGTCCCTCACTTTACAGACACTCCCTTACTTTAGAGACGGTCCCTCACTTTACAGACACTCCCTTACTTTAGAGACGGTCCCTTACTGTCTTTTTTTCTGTATTTACGGAATTAAACGAATTTTAATCTAATCCAGATTGTAATTCCTTTATTCTAAAAAAAAAAAAACTATTTATAAAAAAGTCCCGCCACAGATTTGAGGACGCCGTTTGTAAGAAATCAGCGAGAAACGCGAACGCAATTAACAAACTTCATCAAACTGTTTGAAACTAAACAGATGGACAGTAGAACCTGTACCTGTTCCTTCACCGGTGTCCTGGTTCTTCATCCTTCGTCTGTTTTCGGCGTTTTATGTTTTATTTTCTTTCCTCTGCAGCGATGAAGACTCGGCCGTTAACAACGTCACGCTAATTCCACCTGACTAATTAATGACGTAGACACGCAGCTCTGCGCTCCACAGCGCCTCTAGTGGCGTACCATGTTCAACGACCTGATTACATTTAATTATTTAGTCATTTAGGCGGCACGGTGGCTTGGTGGTTGGCATGTTCTCCTCTCAGCGCTAGGGATTCCCGGTTCGAATCCCAATCTGGGTGGAGTTTCCATGTCCTCCCCGTGTCCGCGTGGGTTTCCTCCGGGTTCTCCGGTTTCCTCCCACAGTTCAAAAACATGGATCAAGGTCAATTGTCCATCCAGCCATCATCTTCCGCTTTATCCTATATCAGGGTCGCGGAGGGGGGGGGTATCCCCATGCCCATCCAGGGGAGAACGTTTCGGGCGCTGTGAGATACACCCAGAACAGGGGGGCAATCTATCACTGAGCACACACACTCACTCACACACACTCTCTATATGGGGCAATTTGGAGAATTCAATTGACCTTGAATCCATGTTTTTTGGACCGTGGGAGGAAACCGGAGAACCCGGAGGAAACCCACCGTGCCGCCTTAATAACTAAATAATTAAATGTAATCAGGTCGTTGAACATGGTTCGCCACCGGAGAACCTGGAGGAAACCCACGCGGACACGGGGAGGACATGGAAACTCCACCCAGATTGGGATTCGAACTGGGAATCCCCAGCGCTGAGAGAGGTGGTCAATTGTGTTCTCCAAATTGCCCCATATAGAGTGTGTCTGCCCAGCGGTTAAAGGTCTGATCTCCTGCAGGGACGGGGCGTCTCGGTCAGATGATCAGATGAGTTTGAGATCGAGGTTGATCCTCATGGAGCTCGCGATTTTTTCGGATGTCTTAGAAATAAAAACGCTTTCCATTAAAATCCGTTTCGCTTTTTATTTGTTCTCGTCTACAATCCGTCCGGTTGAAAGGAAATACATCGATGAGCCGAACCCAGCTACCAAGAACTAACCCGTTCACGTGGATATAAAAGTTCACGGCGGTAATTCGGGACAGTTCGATGGGAGACACTGCTCGAATACTTTTCTATGAGGAGGAACGTCCATTAAATACGTCACACTGCGCGTGGAACAGCAGAACATGGGTTTGTCTCTGAGGAAATTTAATCTTCTCAGCTCGTGGACCTCGACGTCCTACGGTGACTACAGGCACAGAGCCGTTTCTCTGGATCACGTCTCACGGAGCCAAACGTCCGGCCCGGTTCTAGATTTATAGAACCTTCTAGACACTTCGGCATCCCAGTGGACACCCGAGAAGGTTACCGAGTTCTTGAACCGTGCCAGTTGGCACCAGAGCTTAAGACCACGATGAGGTCTTTTTTTAGAAACACTGACATCTTCAACTTTGTCCCACGAAAGGGGACGCCGTTACACCCACGAAGAGGAGAAGCCCTCCAGATGTTGAGCAGGCAGCACATCTGGCTCTGTGAGACTGCGTCCAAACGGGATGAAATCAAAAGATGATTATTTTAACCGTACGCTTTTTTTTTTATTTATTTTTTTAATAGGCCCGTGTCTCTGTAGGCGGACGCGAGAACCGTAAAATATCTAAATACACAACAGCTAATAAACAAACATAGACTCGAGTGCATTCATCATGTGCTACGCCTCACCGGCTTTTACACATACAGCGCCACCTGTAGGAGTGATATTTTTTTAAATTGGGACACGTTTGGCAGAGAAAGAAAAATCTGAGAACTGGGTAAAGATAACGGAGGGAGCACAGCCGGACCGGTACCAAAGTGGTACTTTTGACCACGGGACCTGTCTAGCTGGTACTTTTGGGCAAAGGACCTGCTGTACTGGATCTTACAGGAAAAAGACCTGCCTGTACTTTTGACCAAGGGACCTGCTGTACTGTTTTTTTTGACCAAGGGAGCTGCCATACCGGTTCTTTTGACCAGGGAACCTGTCGTGCTGGTACTTTTGGGCAAAGGACCTTCTGTATTGGAGCTTTCAGACAAAGGACCTGCCATTTGGGTACTTTTCACAAAGGTACCGGTCATACCAGTTCTTTTGACCAAGGGACCCGTCATACCGGTACTTTTGACCATGGTACCTGTTGTACCGGTACTTTTGGGCAAAGGACCTGCTGTACTGGAGCTTTCAGGCAAAGGACCTGCCATATGAGTACTTTTGACCAAGGGACCTGCTGTAAGGGTTTTTTTGACCAAGGGACCTGCCAAAGTGGTACTTTTGACCAAGGGACCTGCCAAAGTGGTACTTTTGACCAAGGGACCTGCCAAAGTGGTACTTTTGACCAAGGGACCTGCCAAAGTGGTACTGTTGACCACGGGACACGTCATACCGGTACTTTTGGGCAAAGGACCTGCTGTTCTGGAGCTTTTAGGCAAAGGACCTGCCAAAGTGGTATTTTTGACCATGGTACCTGTTGTACCGGTACTTTTAAGCAAAGGAGCTGTTGTACTGGAGCTTTCAGGCAAAGGACCTGCCATATGAGTACTTTTGATGTCATACCGGTACTTTGGGCAAAGGAACTGCTATACTGGAAGTTTTGGGCAAAGGACCTGCCATATGGGTGCTTTTGACCATGGTACCTGCCAAAGTGGTACTTTTGACCAAGGGACCTGCCAAAGTGGTACTTTTGACCACGGGACACATCATACCGGTACTTTTGGGCAAAGGACCTGCTATACTAGAAGTTTCGGGCAAAGGACCTGTTTTTGACCATGGTACCTGTCATACCGGTACGTTTTTGCAAAGGACCTGCTGTACTGGATCTTTTGCCCAAGGAACCTGCCAAAGTGGTACTTTTGACCATGGTACCTGTTGTACCGGTACTTTTAAGCAAAGGACCTGCTGTTCTGGAGCTTTCAGGCAAAGGACCTGCCATATGAGTACTTTTGATGTCATACCGGTACTTTGGGCAAAGGAACTGCTATACTGGAAGTTTCGGGCAAAGGAACTGCCAAAGTGGTACTTTTGACCAGGGCACCCGTCATACCGGTACTTTTTGGACAAAGGACCTGCTGTACTGGAACTATTTCTGTCCTATTGCGGATGCTAAATCAGTACTTTGGGGTGAGGGATCTGACATATTGGTACTTTAATGTGAAGAATCTTTAATATTTTTTTAATCAAACGATGATAGGGATTTTTTTTTTTGTAATTTGCTCTCAAACGTCTGAGAGACGTTCTGAAAGATTAATAAAGAAACCTCAGAGAAACCTCAGCGTTGAGACCTCCTGCGGTTTGCGCCGTGGCGTCGCTCTGTATGTGTAAACGCCTCAACAGCCCGTGAACAAACGCCATTTCTTTGGACGTGCATGAACTATTCCTCACAGTCACTCTCTCTCTCATTCTCTCACCCACTCGCTCGCTCTCTCTCTCTCTCTATAGCAGCAGATCTAAAACACTACCGTCAGGTGCCGTCAGGTTCGGAGTGATCGAGATGAATTGGGTTTCACGAATGTAGCGCAGGGTGAGGTTTATTGTTTCTTTTTAAATTAAAAAACCCCACGTGATAAAGCATGAACGGAGTAACGTTTACCCGTGACTACAACACTGCCCCCCCCCCACCCCCCCCGGGACACGGGCACGACCCCGCGGTGTGCCCGCTCGCCCTGCGGGCCCGTAAGCGAGGGGAGGAGGATGAGGATGACTGACGATGATGATGGGCTGGACTGAGACTCAGGGTGAGGCGGAGCTGGCGCTCTCCTCGCC
Organism: Corydoras sp. C115; assembly: GCA_019802505.1. NCBI lineage: Eukaryota > Metazoa > Chordata > Actinopteri > Siluriformes > Callichthyidae > Corydoras > Corydoras sp. C115. Next base: position 319,143 of record JAFMOC010000569.1, on the reverse strand, counting down.
GGCGCCGGACAGCTGCATGAAGAGCTCGCCCAGCTCGTTCACCTCGTCCTCGAACCGCAGCGGCGTCGCCCGCTGCTCGCGCTCCTCGATGAAGTCCCACAGGCGCACCGAGTTCAGAAACTGCCCAAATGAAAAGAACGACGTCGCAATTTATATATGTACAAATAAAATATATATACTACAAGTGTAACCAATGGGGGTCGCCATGGAGACAGGCGCTCCCATTATATATACTACAAGTGTAACCAATGGGGGCGCCATGGAGACGGGCGTTCTCATTATAGTACAAGTGTAACCAATGGGGGCGCCATGGAGACGGGCGTTCTCATTATATATAGTACAAGTGTAACCAATGGGGGTGCCATGGAGACGGGCGTTCTCATTATATATAGTACAAGTGTAACCAATGGGGGCGCCTTGGAGACAGGCGTTCCCATTATATATACTACAAGTGTAACCAATGGGGGTCGCCATGGAGACGGGCGTTCTCATTATATATAGTACAAGTGTAACCAATGGGGGCGCCATGGAGACGGGCGTTCTCATTATATATAGTACAAGTGTAACCAATCGCCATGGAGACAGGCGTTCCCATTATATATAGTACAAGTGTAACCAATGGGGGCGCCTTGGAGACAGGCGTTCCCATTATATATACTACAAGTGTAACCAATGGGGGTCGCCATGGAGACGGGCGTTCTCATTATATATAGTACAAGTGTAACCAATGGGGGCGCCATGGAGACGGGCGTTCTCATTATATATAGTACAAGTGTAACCAATGGGGGCGCCTTGGAGACAGGCGTTCCCATTATATATACTACAAGTGTAACCAATGGGGGCGCCATGGAGACGGGCATTCCCATTATATATACTACAAGTGTAACCAATGGGGGCGCCATGGAGACGGGCGTTCCCATTATATATACTACAAGTGTAACCAATGGGGGCGCCATGGAGACGGGCGTTCCCATTATATATGCTACAAGTGTAACCAATGGGGGCGCCATGGAGACGGCGTTCCCATTATTTCCCATTATATATACTACAAGTGTAACCAATGGGGGCGCCATGGAGACGGGCATTCCCATTATATGTGCTACAAGTGTAACCAATGGGGGCGCCATGGAGACGGGCATTCCCATTATATATACTACAAGTTTAACCATTGGGGGCGCCATGGAGACAGGCATTCCTATTATATATACTACAAGTGTAACCAATGGGGGCGCCATGGAGACGGGCGTTCCCATTATATATACTACAAGTGTAACCAATGGGGGCGCCATGGAGACGGGCATTCCCATTATATAACAAGTGTAACCAATGGGGGCGCCATGGAGACACCTTCACGGTTCGATAACCGTAGTTTGAAAACTACAAAGTTTAAAAACGTGATCATGTTTAAGAAGGGGAAGCTACCCGAATGGTTCCCTCCGAGCCAAGCTGTTTCCGGGGTTTGTCTGGCTCCGCCCGCGAGCCGTCGGGGTAGGCGTGCATGTAGAAACACTTCCCTCCGAATGGACACGTCCCTCTGCCCTGGTCAAAGTACTTACACGGCTTCTTGCTAAAAAAAAAACAAAAAAAACAAAAAAAAAAACATTTTAATATTCATTAAATATGGGGGGGGGGGTTCAGGCGCTGGGCAGATACACCCAGGACAGGGGGGCAATCTATCGCTGGGCACACACTCTCACACACAGACACACTCTATATGGGGCAATTTGGAGACCTCAATTGACCTTGATCCATGTTTTTGGACTGTGGGAGGAAACCGGAGAACCCGGAGAACCCGGCGGACACGGGGAGGACATGGAAACTCCACCCAGATTGGGATTCGAACCGGGAATCCCTAGCACCGAGAGGAGAACATGCCAAACCACCAAGCCTCCGTGCCGTCCCGTATTTAATATCAAATATTGATAATTTAGTGAGAAACATGACGTTGCTTTAGAGACTTTTCTAATTTAGGGTATAATTTCCTAAAGTCGTAAGTCACTGTATGTCACATGGGGGGGTGGGGGGGTCACTATGAGGGTTAAGGGCCCCTCTCAGGGGTCCGGCATTTGTGTCTTCAACCTTCAGATTAAAAGCCCGATAATTAAACCTCTGTATGCATTTAAATTATAAATGCGCTTTTTAAAGCAGAAAGGGGTGTGGTAGCCCCGCCCCCCTGCACTGTGACGTCCAATCCACATCCAATCAGGATGGGCTCGTTATAGAATAGAATAGAATAATTTATTGTCCATTAAACTTACATTAAATGGAAAATTGTCTTCGGCAGTCTGGCAGACAAATACATGTACAATAAAATACAATAAACACGTATATAATAATAATAATAATAATATAATAATATAATAATAATAATAAAAAAATAAAATATAAATAAAAATAAAATAAAAAAAAGAAGAATATATATATATATATATATATATATATATATTATATATATATATATATATATTCATTCATTCATTCATTATCTCCCGCTTTATCCTCTATTAGGGTCGCGGTGGGGTTCCCCATGCCCATCCAGGGGAGAACATCTTGGACGCAGGGCAGATAGACCCAGGACAGGGCGCCAATCCATCGCTGGACACACACTCACTCACACAGACACACTCTATATGGGGCAATTTTGAGAACTCAATTGACTTGATCCATGTTTTTGGACTGTGGGAGGAAAGCGGAGAACCCGGAGGAAACCCACGCAGACACGGGGAGAACATGGAAACTCCACCCAGATGGGGATTCGAACCGGGAATCCCTAGTGCTGAGAGGAGAACATGCTAAACCACTAAGCTACTATATATATATAAATTATGTTGGGAAATAATGCTTTGCATCCTTATTTCAAATATTCACCGCAGAAGGAACAAATGACTTTTCGGGTTCCGCGCGCGCTGCCGCTCACCTGACTCCGCATTTGAACTCCTCGATGAGCCGGTTCTTCTCATCCTGATCCTCCACCCAGTACATGCTGGGAATCACGAACTCCGACACCACCCGGCACTCGGGGCACGACCTGCACACCCCAGGAGGGGCACGATTAAGGCGAGTCGGGATCATTTCGGATGAATTCGGCGCCCCCCGGGCGTTACTCACTTGACGATCTTGTTCTCGAACTGCTTGGCGCAGCGCCACTGGCGGATGCAGGCGAGGCAGTAGGTGTGGCAGCAGCTGGACAGGATGCCGAAGCGGCGCTCGGACGGGGACGCCTTGTCGTACACCACCTCCATGCAGATGCTGCAGATCTTGTCCTGGCTCTGCTGCGCTGCGAACGCCTGCTCCATGTCCTTCTCGAAGGCGGTCATGCACACCTGCGGAGGACGGGGGGGGGGGTCCCGTTAAACGAGCGCAAAGTGGGTTCGGGAACTACGGAACACGGGACTTCCCGCACCTTCTCGTGCGCCGCCCTCTGCTCGGGGTCGTGGGGGTGCAGCACCCGCAACCTGCAGATCTCGCAGAAGTCGCCGTGCAGGTACGGGCAGGTGTCCCCGTAGTGGCACTGGCCTGCGGCGGCGTACGGACAGAGCAGGGGCTGGCGGGACGAGACGTCGGGAAACAGGCCGGCGGCCGCCGAGTCCTCCAGCCCCGTGCGGATGGCCTCCAGGTAGCTGTGAGGTTTCGCCTGGGACACCGGGTCCATGTAGCTCCAGCTGTCCGGGACCTCGGGGGGGGGGTCCGCGACGAAGGGCGGGGCGCCACCGTCACCGCACAAAGCTGCACATATGGGACAAGAACACAATTATGGGTCACGGACCCCGATTACCCCGTTCATTTAGAGTTATAATTTTAATTTTAATTTTAAAGGAGAAAATGAGATACAACAATATAAATATAAAATAAAAACATTTATAGAATATTTTAACGATAGGGCGGCACGGTGGCTTAGTGGTTTAGCATGTTCTCCTCTCAGCGCTAGGGATTCCCGGTTCGAATCCCCATCTGGGTGGAGTTTCCATGTTCTCCCCGTGTCTGCGTGGGTTTCCTCCGGGTTCTCCGGTTTCCTCCCACAGTCCAAAAACATGGATCAAGTCAACTGAATTCTCCAAATTGCCCCATATAGAGTGTGTCTGTGTGAGTGAGTGTGTGCCCAGCGATGGATTGGCGCCCTGTCCTGGGTGTATCTGCCCAGCG
>JAFMOC010000569.1:232500-310000 GCA_019802505.1 Corydoras sp. C115 | reverse complement strand
TTCCAACGACCCTAAAAAAGGATTAAGTGAAAGATAATGAATGAATAACTGAATATATATATATATTTAGCATGTTCTCCTCTCAGCACTAGGGATTCCCGGTTCGAATCCCCATCTGGGTGGAGTTTCCATGTTCTCCCCATGTCTGCGTGGGTGTCCTCCGGGTTCTCCGGTTTCCTCCCACAGAAGAAAAACATGGATCAAGTCAATTGAATTCTCCAAATTGCCCCATATAGAGTGTGTCTCTGTGAGTGAGTGTGTGCCCAGCGATGGATTGGCGTCCTGTCCTGGGTGTATCTGCCAAGTGCCCAAGATGCTCTCCCCTGGATGGGCATGGGGAACCCCCCCCCCCCCACGACCCTAATAGAGGATAAAGCGGGAGATAATGAATGAATAACTGAATATATATATATATATATATATATATATATATATATATATATATATATATATATATATATATATATATATATAATCCTGTGTGATAATCTTTTTTGTTGTTGTTATTTATTGTTGAGTATATTGCATTTTATTTCTTTTGCTTTTCAAATATCATTATCATTTTTATTTTTTAAAGTACATTGTAAATAATGCAACTGTAATTAACCCCCCCCCCCCCCCCCATCGATAATAAAGTATTCTGATTGTTAATGTTAATATTGTTACTTTTATTCTCTACTTTTAAATCACTTCTTAAAACCCATCGGTTTAATTGATTAATTAATTTAATCAATTTAATTTGATATTTTATTTCTGTTTCTGCTTTTTAATTTTGCTTCTCGTATCGTATAACTGCGTTAATGTTTAATACGTCATGTGTGTTTTAATGATATCCTGCGTCTTTGAGGTCCCTAAATGCGCTATATAAATAAAATTTATTATATATATATATATATTGTAAAATTGAATGAAAATTTGATAGCTGATTTTTCTTATGGCGTGATAATTACTGGACGTCCACATACTTTCGGTTATTTGTTTACATTTATAAATGAAAAGTCTCACCAGTGGAGTCAGAAAGACCAACGTGCAGCTCCGTGTCTTTCCAGTCTCTTAAGAATAAAAACAAACACGTAATATGGTTTCATTTGATTTATATATCACTATCTAATTAAATTAATTTGAAAATTGTACCTTTTTGTGCGTTAGTTTCTTTAAGCTCCAGTATTTACCCCTGTGGGTAACTTCAGTCAGTGTACAGTGATGCCCACCATTTAATAAACAACAGATTCGATATGACATTGCCTTTAACGGGTGTGCAGTGCGCCACATGTCCAGCAGGGGGCGATCGGCGACACGGCAGCACCTGCGTTACCTGAGCCCGAGCCCGCCTCCTGCCGCTCACCTGTCGCTGAAATGGACGCCGTGCTCCGGTTCCGTCACTGCGGACAGACCGTCTTTCGCTTCTCGGGTTCAGAGGACAGAACCTCGTGTCCCGTTTGTGGACAGCGTCTGGTTCTGGGACTTTTGGACGCACCGGTGTCTGTCCCCTGTCCCTTCAGCGACGGACACGCGACGCCGTGCGCTTTCCTGATCGGGGCGCAGAGCGGACCTCTGGCTCTGGGGTACGAGATAGATCAATTAAAAAAAATATTAATGTTTAAAATCAAATGGAACTATATTACGATAATATATCTATATTACTATATTACGATATATGAACTATATTACGATAATTGTTTGTTTTTATTCTTAAGAGACTGGAAAGACACGGAGCTGCACGTTGGTCTTTCTAACACCACTGGTGAGACTTTTAATTTATAAATGTAAACAAATAACCCAAAGTATGTGGACGTCCAGTAATTATCACGCCATAATAAAAATTCATCCATCATCTTCCGCTTCAATAGGGTCGCGGGGGGAGGGAGGGGGGGTTCCCAATGCCCATCCAGGGGAGAACGTTTCAGGCGCTGGGCAGATACACCCAGGACAAGGGGGCAATCTATCACTGGGCACACACTAAATCTATATGGGGCAATCGACCTTGAATCCATGTTTTTGGACTGTGGGAGGAACCCGGAGGAAACCCACGCGGACACGGGGAGGACATGGAAACTCCACCCAGATTGGGATTCGAACTGGGAATCCCTAGCGCTGAGAGGAGAGGAGAACATGCTAAACCACTAAGCCACACACTTGTAAATCACTTTGGATTGAATGATTGTCCATCCATTATCTTTATCCTCTATTAGGGTCGCGGGGGGAGGGGGTTCCCCATGCCCATCCAGGGGAGAACGTCTCGGGCGCTGGGCAGATACACCCAGGACGGGGGGGCAATCTATCACTGGACACACACTCACTCACACACACACACTCTATATGGGGCAATTTGGAGAATTCAGTTGACCTCGATCCATGTTTTTGGACTGTGGGAGGAAACCGGAGAACCAGGAGGAAACCCACGCGGACACGGGGAGAACATGCAAACTCCACCCAGATGGGGATTCGAACCGGGAATCCCTAGTGCTGAGAGGAGAACGTGCTAAACCACTAAGCCACCTTAACTATAAATATAATATATAAATATATAAAAAGTAGTATACAATAGGCGGCACGGTGGATTAGTGGTTTGGCATGTTCTCCTCTCAAACCCTCCCCCCCCCCCCCCCCCCCCCCCCCCCCCCCCCCCCCCCCCCCCCCAACCCCCCCCCGAGAATCCCTAGTGCTGAGAGGAGAACATGCTAAACCACTAAGCCACCGTGCCGCCCGGCCCAAGAAAAATCGTTTATCAAATTATCATTCAATTTCACAATCTGAAAATGCTGTTCAGTATTCAGGATGTCGGAGCCTATCCCAGTACTCAGGGTGAAAGGCAGGGACGCACCCTCTTAACACCCCCCCCCCCCCCCCCCCCCCCCCCCCCCCCCCCCCCCCCCCCCCCCCCCCCCCCCCCCCCCCCCCCCCCCCCCCCCTGTGGACGGGACATGTTTACATCAACAACTGGAGCTGTGGACGAAAACGTGGGGAGAACATGCAAATTCCACACAAAGAGTTTGTTTGACGTTGCACCCGTCCTTTGTAGACGGCATGGCAGTGAAGCGGAACCGTGTGCTGATGTCCACATACTTTGGGCAGGACAGTGTTCCACACGGCTGATGTTGACTTTGCTGACAGGCTCAGTGTATAATTACACCCTGGAGGGGGTGCAGAAGGACGAAGAGGGGTGGGGACAGTGTGTGTGTGTCCAGCTGGTTCCTCCATGGAGAGGGGATCTGAAAAGGTTCTGGGATGAAGAGCTGGAACGCTTCGCCGCTCTGCCGGACTGGACTCCTGAGAGGTACCGGACCGGTCATCAGATCGACATGGAACCTCCTGATGGGGCGGCACGGTGGCTTAGTGGTTGGCATGTTCTCCTTTTGGGTGGAGTTTCCATGTTCTCCCCGTGGGTTTCCTCCAGGTTCTCCGGTTTCCTCCCACAGTCCAAAAACATGGATCAAGTCAATTGAGTTCTCCAACTTGACCCATATAGAGTGTGTGTGTGTTAGTGTGTGTCCAGCGATGGATTGGCGTCCTGTCCTGGGTGTATCTGCCCAGCGCCCGAGACGTTCTCCCCTGGATGGGCATGGGGAACCCCCCCGCGATAATGGAGGGATGGAACGTCCTGATTAATAAAGCTCTGTGATGTCACTGCACTGACTAGGGTCGCGGGGGGGGGGGGGGTTCCCCATGCCCATCCGGGGGACAACATTTGGGGCAGATACACACAGGACAGGACGCCAATCTATCACTGGACACACACTCACTCACACACACAGTCTATATGGGGCAATTTGGAGAATTCAATTGACCATGATCCATGTTTTTGGACTGTGGGAGGAAAGCGGAGAACCCGGAGGAAACCCACGCAGACACGGAGAGAACATTGGAAACTCCACCCCGACTGCTATTCGAACCTGAATCCCTAGTGCTGAGAGGAGAACATGCCAAACCACCACCATTAATATACATTCATTCATTCATTATCTCCCGCTTTATCCTCTATAAGGGTCGCGGGGGGGGGGGGGGGGGGTTCCCCATGCCCATCCAGGGGAGAACGTCTCAGGCGCTGGGCAGATAGACCCAGGACAGGGCGCCAATCTATCGCTGGAGACACACTCACTCACACACACACACTCTATATGGGGCAATTTGGAGAACGCAATTGATCTTGATCCATGTTTTTGGACTGTGGGAGGAAACCGGAGAACCCGGAGGAAACCCACGCAGACACGGGGAGAACATGGAAACTCCACCCCGACTGGGATTCGAACCTGAATCCCTAGCGCTGAGAGGAGAACATGCCAAACCACCAGCATTAATAATGATTAATATATAATAATGATTAATTATTAATATAATTATAATCAGTTAATTATAATAACTCTGGTGTTGTGATTCCTGATGTTGATCTCTGCAGATTTTCAGAAGAGCGGGACTTCGGTTCGTGCTGCTACGGTTTCGCGCTGACCTTCATCAATCACCTGCGCTCGCTGGACGGCAAGGTTGCCCTGAGCAGAGACCGGTTCACGGCCGAGCAGGTCTTCCCGCGGGTGCAGCGCGCCTCCCTGTACGTCAGGGTGTACGAGGGAATATCACAGAGTGGATTTTACACCGCTGAGGGATGAGTGGGGTGCAGACAGAACCTGTGATGGACTCTGAGACGTCCCGGCTCCAGCTGCCAGCGTGGGGCCCCTGAAAAAGACCCCGGACTGCACTGTTTGGGTGTCTGGTCTGCTCAACGCTGTCCATCCATCCATCATCTTCCACTTTATCCTCTACATGGGTTCCCCATGCCCATCCAGGGGAGAACGTTTCGGGCGCTGGGCAGATACACCCAGGACAGGGGGGCAATCTATAGCTGGACACACTCTATATGGGGCAATTTGGAGAATTCATTTGACCTTGAGTTCTCCAAATTGTCTTAAATGTTGGAGAAAACCAGAGAACCCAGAGGAAACCCACACAAACATGGGGACAACATGTAAACTCCACTCAGAATGGGATTCCAACTGGGAACCCCCACCATGCTGCCCAATAAATCCATCCATCCATTATCTTCAGCTTTATCCTTTAATAGGGTCGGGGGGGAGAGGGGGGTTCCCCATGCCCATCCAGGGGAGAACGTTTCGGGCGCTGGGCAGATACACCCAGGACAGGACGCCAATCCATCGCTGGGCACACACTCACTCACACAGACACACTCTATATGGGGCAATTTGGAGAACTCAATTGACCTTGGATCCATGTTTTTGGACTGTGGGAGGAAACCGGAGAACCCGGAGGAAACCCACGCGGACACGGGAAGGACATGGAAACTCCACCCCGATTGGGATACGAACCGGGAATCCCTAGCGCTGAGAGGAGAACATGCTTAACCACTAAGCCACCGCGCCGCCCAACGCTGGCCATTCGCCCATAAAGCAGACGGACGAGTCCCGAGCTCCACCATACTACATCGTAGGCAAGAATGGGATTTGAACCCGGATCCCCAGCGCTGAAGGGCAGACGTGCTGGCCCCTACGCCACCGTGCATTCCCGGCTGGCCTCCTGGTGGCGCTGCAGCATCTTGGACGCCTCACCGACATCGAATAGTAAACGTTATGACATCATCATGGCGTGCAGTGCATTAGAATTTCATTTGTATTGAACATTCGGTTTCTTTACGCTGAGGTCACGCGTATGTATGGGACAGTTAATCGTTTTTGCGATTAATCGCGATTAAAAGCATTACGATTAATTAATCGGAAGGGCGCCTCAACAACGGCATGACGACATGTGGAAGAAAGATGCGTAAAAAGGGACACGACTCGCCTTTTCTACATCATTAAAATTAAAATATTTTTAGCTCATTTTCTTTCTTTTTTTTTAATTTAATTTACGCTCTAATTTTAATAGAACGGGGAGAACGGAGTGCGTGTCCATGTCTCATGTACCACATGTGATATAAATAACAATAAACATTTCTTGAATAAAGAAATGTTCTTTAAGGGACACAGATTTAAAAAAAAAAAAAATTTTACGTTGAGTTTTAAAAATAAAAAATAATCAATTTTCAGTTTTTTGTTCAGCAAAAACCCTGCGTTGTCGTTTTTCGTGTTTACATTAAATAACTAAGGACGGCACGGTGGCTTAGTGGTTTAGCATGTTCTCCTCTCAGCGCTAGGGATTCCCGGTTCCATGTTCCTCCTGGGGTTCCTCCGGGTTCTCCGGTTTCCTCCCACAGTCCAAAAACATGGATCAAGGTCAATTGAGTTCTCCAAATTGCCCCATGTGTGTGTGTGAGTGAGTGTGTGCCCAGCGATAGATTGCCCCCCTGTCCTGGGTGTATCTGCCCAGCGCCCGAAACGTTCTCCCCTGGATGGGCATGGAGAACCCCCCCCCCACGACCCTATTAAAGGATAAAGCTGAAGATAATGGATGGATGGATTTATTGGGCAGCATGGTGGGGGTTCCCAGTTGGAATCCCATTCTGAGTGGAATTTACATGTTCTCCCCATGTTTGTGTGGGTTTCCTCCGGGTTCTCCGGTTTTCTCCCACAGTAAAGGCAATTTGGAGAATTCAAGGTCAAATGAATTCTCCAAATTGCCCCATATAGAGTGTGTCTGTGTGAGGGAGTGTGTGTGTGTGTCCAGCTATAGATTGGCGCCCCTGTCCTGGGTGTACTTCCCAGCGCCCGAAACGTTCTCCCCTGGATGGGCATGGGGAACCTTCCCCCCCCCTCGCGACCCTAATAGAGGATAAAGAGGAAGATAATGGATGGATTAAATAAATAAAAACCACGCCACGCCTCGTTCCTGTGATGACCAAAAAAAAGAAAAAGGTGCGAGAAAAGTACATAAATACGTAACGATGGTAAATATTAATTAGTCATTAATGGTAGCATCTGATCTCCAGCGTCTGACGGTCAGTGGCGCCCCTCGGTGCCGCATTAGGAAATGAGCTGCATTGTGTGAGTGTAAGACGAAGCCGCAGTGTAAACGGACGCCAGCGTCCCACGTCCTCACGGACACTGATTAACTTTAACCTCGATTCCGAAAGCGGCGCGGAACGAGTAAGGACGTGATACAAGAACGCAAACGCAATTAAACACTGACGTTAATTAAAGACGGGACTTCAAATTAAAGCTGTATTACTGTTCACCGCTGGATGAGGCTCAGGACTGCAGCGACACTGACGGGTGGGGGGTGGTGGTGAGGTGTTGGTACGAGTGGATCAGACTCGGCAGTGCTGCTGGACAGACAATCATCATCATCATCATCATCATTAATAAAAAACACAAACCGATGTGCCCCCCCACATCTATATGGGGCAATTTGGAGAATTCATTTGTCCTTGAATTCTCAAATTTGACTTTACTGTGGGAGAAAACTGGAGAACCCGGAGGAAACCCACACGGACATGGGGAGAGCATGGAAACTCCAGCCAGATTGCGATTCGAACCGGGAATCCCCATCACGCTGGGGGGGGGTGGGGGTTCCCCATGCCCATCCAAAGGGAGAACGTTTCGGACGCTGGGCAGATACACCCAGGACAGGGGGGCAATCTATCACTGGACACACACACTCACATACACTCTATATGGGGCAATTTAGAGAACTCAATTGACTTGATCCATTTTTTTGGACTGTGGGAGCAAACCGGAAGAACCCGGAGGAAACCCACACGGACATGGGGAGAGCATGGAAACTCCACCAGATTGCGATTCGAACCGGGAATCCCCATCACGCTGGTGGGGGGGGTTCCCCATGCCCATCCAAGGGGAGAACGTTTCGGGCACTGGGCAGATACACCCAGGACAGGGGGGCAATCCATCACTGGACACACACACTCACTCACACTCTATATGGGGCAATTTGGAGACCTCAATTGACTTGATCCATGTTTTTGGACTGTGGGAGGAAACCGGAGAACCCGGAGGAAACCCACGCGGACACTGGGAGAACATGGAAACTCCACCCAGATGGGGATTCTAACCGGGAATCCCTAGCACTGAGAGGAGAACATGCCAAACCACTGTGCCACCTTACAGTGAGAGTATAAATGAAGAGGTGGAGAACCTAAAGCACCGTACCTCGTGTCTTCTTGCTGAAACATGAGCGTAACGTAAAATGGACATTATTCATGAGCTGGGTGCAGGAGGCGGAGCTTATCCGGGGCTGTGCATACTTTATGTTAATGAGGACGGATGAGGCGTTTGCAGACCGCGGCCGGTCCGGAGGTGTAGGGTTTAGCTGCAACCCGATAGGCCCGTTCCTCAGACTGCGGGAGCACCTCCGCCCGCACCTCCACCCCCCAAACGGAACGTGGCAGAGCAGACGGCGAGCCCGCAGACGGCGAGCCCGCAGACGGCGAGCCCGCAGACGGCGCCGATGGACAAGAGCGTCATCAGTTCAGCCACTGTCACAAGGACATCTTCTGCTCCTTCGTGCCGGAGGAATGTCCCGAGTGCGGCCTGAGCTTCAGCGGGCGGAGGCTGGAGGAGGCGCCCGTCTGCGTCCCCAACCCCTTCAGCAACGGCCACAGGAGCCCCTGCGCCTTCCTGGTGGCGCCGGCGGAGGAGAACGTGCTCAGGTGCCGCTTCGCTCGGCGTGCCGTCCCGTTTCCCGCGTCCTGTTCTAACTCCGGGTCTCGACTTCGTGTCTTGTAGAGACTTCGACGGAGGTTCTGATCTCCATACTGGGATCTCCAACACCAACGGTAAGGTCTATCTTCAGCTTCATCCTCTATTGGGGGGGGGGGGTTCCCCATGCCCATCCAGGGGAGAACGTTTGGGGCGCTGGGCAGACACACCCAGGACAGGGGGACAATCTATCACTGGACACACACTCACTCACACACACTCTATATAGGGGCAATTTGGAGAATTCAATTGACTTGATTCCATGTTTTTGGACTGTGGGAGGAAACCGGAGAACCCGGAGGAAACCCATGCGGACACGGGGAGGACATGGAAACTCCACTCAGATTGGGATTCGAACCGGGAATCCCTAGAGCTGAGAGGAGAACATGCTAAACCACTAATCCACCATGCTGCCCAAGATCTAGAACCAACCATCCATTATCTTCAGCTTTATCCTCTACTAATGTCGGTGGGGGAGAGGGGGGGGGGGTTCCTCATGCCCATCCAGGGGAGAACGTTTCGGGCGCTGGGCAGACACACCCAGGACAGGGGGACAATCTATCACTGGACACACACTCACTCACACAGACACACTCTATATGGGGCAATTTGGAGAATTCAATTGACTTGATTCATGTTTTTGGACTGTGGGAGGAAACCGGAGAACCCGGAGGAAACCCATGCGGACACGGGGAGGACATGGAAACTCCACTCAGATTGGGATTCGAACCGGGAATCCCTAGAGCTGAGAGGAGAACATGCTAAACCACTAATCCACCATGCTGCCCAAGATCTAGAACCATCCATCCATTATCTTCAGCTTTATCCTCTACTAGGGTCGGTGGGGGGGGTTCCCCATGCCCATCCAGGGGAGAACGTTTCGGGCGCTGGGCAGATAGACCCAGGACAGGACGCCAATCTATCGCTGTGCACACACTCACACACACACTCTATATGGGGCAATTTGGAGAATTCAATTGACCTTGATCCATGTTTTTGGACTGTGGGAGGAAACCGGAGGAAACCCACGTGGACACGGGGAGAACATGCAAACTCCACTCAGATTGGGATTCGAACCGGGAATCCCTAGAGCTGAGAGGAGAACATGCTAAACCACTAATCCACCATGCTGCCCAAGATCTAGAACCATCCATCCATTATCTTCAGCTTTATCCTCTACTAGGTTCGGTGGTGGTGGTGGGGGGGGGGGTTTCTCCATGCCCATCCAGGGGAGAACGTTTCGGGCGCTGGGCAGATACACCAATCTAGCTGTGCACACACACACTCTATATGGGGCAATTTGGAGAATTCAATTGACCTTGAATCCATGTTTTTGGACTGTGGGAGGAAACCGAAGAACCCGGAGGAAACCCACGTGGACACGGCGAGAACCTGGAAACTCCATCCAGATTGGGATTTAAACCGGGAATCCCCAGGACTGAGAGGAGAACATGCAAACCATCGTGCCACCCAAGATCTAGAACCATCTGTGGCGTCTACATCTACACACCTGATTGTACTCGTGTCTCCATGTAGATGTCAAATTGTCATATCCCCCGAGGGGAAACCCCGTTCGCACCAATCCAAAGCCCGGAGAAATGAAGGGATAGGCCCCAACTTTGCACCCCATCACCACTGACTCATTTTTTAAAGGTGTGGTCTATAATTACACCAAGGACGGAGTGAGGCGGGATCACCAGGGATGGGAATGCTGCATCAGCGTCCCGTTGGTCCAACCCGATACCTACAACCTCATCGACCAATGGGACCAGTATCTCGAGAAGTTCTCCTCCAATCAGATGTGGGATCCACGCTGGCAGAGGTGAGAACCCTTCAGATAAATAAACATCGACCAAAGTATTGGGACACGTACGCAGAACACTGCAGCATCCATCCATTATCTTGCCCATCCAGGGGAGAACGTTTCGGGCGCTGGGCAGATACACCCAGGACAGGACGCCAACCCATCGCTGGACACACACTCACTCACACAGACACACTCTATATGGGGCAATTTGGAGAACTCAATTGACCTTGATCCATGTTTTTGGACTGTGGGAGGAAACTGGAGAACCCGGAGGAAACCCACGTGGACACGGGGAGGACATGGAAACTCCACCCAGATTGGGATTCGAACCGGGAATCCCTAGAGCTGAGAGGAGAACATGCTAAACCACCATGCTGCCCAAGATCTAGAACCATCCATCCATTATCTTCAACTAGGGTCGGTGTGGGGGGGGGGGGTTCCCCATGCCCATCCAGGGGAGAACGTTTCGGGCGCTGGGCAGTTACACCCAGGAAAGGGGGGCAATCTATCGCTGTGCACTCACTCACACCCACACACTCTATATGGGGCAATTTGGAGAACTCAAATGACCTTGATCCATGTTTTTAGACTGTGGGAGGAAACCGGAGAACCCGGAGGAAACCCACGCGGACACGGGGAGAACGTGGAAACTCCACCCAGATTGGGATTCGAACCGGGAATCCCTAGAGCTGAGAGGAGAACATGCTAAACCACCATGCTGCCCAAGATCTAGAGCCATCCATCCATTATCTTCAACTAGGGTCGGTGGGGGGGGGGGTTCCCCATGCCCATCCAGGGGGGAACGTTTCGGGCGCTGGGCAGATAGACCCAGGACAGGGGGGCAATCCATCGCTGGGCACACACTCACTCACACACACTCTATATGGGGCAATTTGGAGAACTCAATTGACCTTGATCCATGTTTTTGGACTGTGGGAGGAAACCGGAGAACCCGGAGGAAACCCACGCGGACACGGGGAGGACATGCAAACTCCGCCCAGATTGGGATTCCACCCGGGAATCCCTAGTGCTGAGAGGAGAACATGCCAAAACCACTAAGCCAAAGCGTGACAGTCGGCATTCCAATTCATCCCAAAGCGATATAAAGGGGTGGAAGTCAGGGTTCACCCAACCACGCCCTTACGACAGAACAAACGGGCCTTCCCCAAACTGTTACGCACACGATTGTCCAAAAGTTTAACAAGGGGACAGAATGTAGAGATGAAGAGACGTGTCCTGATACTCACGTCCCTTTAAAGAACCAAAGTTCCGTGGCACGTTCCGTGGGACGTCTCCGCTTCCTCCGCAGCTTCGACGAGGAGAAGCACAACTGCTACAGCTTCACCCTGACCTTCATCAACTGCATTCTGACCGCGCAGTCCAAGAAGCCGCTGGACAAAGAGCAGTTCACGCGCGATTTCGTCCTGCCGCGCATCAAACGGGCGTCCAAGTACAGCGCGCTGCGTCGGCAGATTTCCCAAAACCACTTCTACATCGTGGACAGTTCCAGGAGCGACGAGCGGAGCGACGAGCGCGGATCCTGAACCGTCCTCGTTCCCCGCCTCAGTCCAAATAATCAATGCCTTTAATTTAAAGTCATGTCTTTAATGAGTCTTAATGTTAAATAAACCTTTAATCTAAACCGAAGTCTGGAACTGTTCTGCTCTCATTAAAGTCAGTGTACCCTAGGGCTGTATTCAACTAAAGATTTTCATAGTCGAATCTGACTCGTCAGATTTTCCCTATAGTCGACTGATAGTCGAATCAGTTAAAATTTCACCACAAGATGGCGCTATAAGCGTGGTTTTTTAAAAAAATATATATTTTTTAAAATATATTTTATTTGTTTTTCTAACAAAAGAAAACCTTTTTTTTTTGTTTTTCTTTTTTTTTTCTAGAAACTATGATTTTATTTGACAAAAGGCTATATATATAACGAAAACAGAGGAGAACATGCCAACCGCTAAGCCTAAAGAACATTTTGGGCTCTGGGCAGATGCACCCAGGACAGGGGGGCAATCTAACACTCACTCACACAGACACACTAATGTATATGGGGCAATTTGGAGAATTCCATTGACCTTGAATCCATGTTTTTGGACTGTGGGAGGAAAGCGGAGAACCCGGAGGAAACCCACGGGGACACGGGGAGGACATGGAAACTCCACCCAGATGGGGATACGAAGCGGGAATCCCTAGCGCTGAGAGGAGAACATGCTAAACCACTAAGCCACCGACACTTAATTAAGTAAAGTTAATTTGCGCAAACTCATCGTAAACTCGTCAATTAATGTCGACAGCGAGGTCGTTAACCTAACGAAGCGACCGCAGTGAATACGGCAAACGTGAAGTTACTAAATTAAAGGTTAAATCATTTTAAGGTCACTGTAAATAAATTAAAGGGTTTATTGAGGTTTAGTTGGTTTGGTTCAGAACCTTTACATTTCGTCGTGCTCCGTCCGTTCGCGTGAGGACACCCATCTGCTCACGATCACCTCCTGTAAGAGAGACACACGGCGTGAGGGACGGGGGGGGACGGCGGGGGGGACGCCGCGGGGACGGGACAAAGTGGCACCTGAATTCGGACGCGCCGCAGGACGGCGGGCGAACTGACCTCGTCTTCGGTCAGATCGGACGGCGTGATGACGTAACACAGCATCAGCTCCTGCGCGCACACAAACACACTGTCCTCATTAAAGGTGTTATTGTTAATTACCCACTGCACCGCCGTCTGATGCACGTTGCCAGATTGGTGGCGGCACGGTGGCTTAGTGGTTTAGCAGGTTCTCCTCTCAGCGCCGGGGGTTCCAGGTTCGAATCCCCAATCTGGGTGGAGTTTCCTTGTCCTCCATGTCCTCCCCGTGTCCGCGTGGGTTTCCTCCGGGTTCTCCGCTTTCCTCCCACAGTCCAAAAAAACATGGAAGAAGGTCAAGTGAATGCTCCAAATTGCCCCATATAGAGTGCGTCTGTGTGAGTGAGTGTGTGTCCAGTGACAGATTGCCCCCCTGTCCTGGGTGTATCTGCCCAGCGCCCGGAACTTGAGTTAGGGGCTTAACTCATGGGGCAAATCAAACCCCCCGACCCTTTAGATTAATTAATAACACAAAACCAATTAACCCTCGTTGCCCCAGGGGTGCTGCATCATGGTGGACCCAGTGGTCTGACACATCCATTCATTATCTTCTGCTTTATCCTCTATTAGGGTCGTGGGGGGGGGGGGGGGTTCCTCATGCCCATCCAGGGGAGAACGTTTCGGGGCTGGGCAGATACACCCAGGACAGGGGGGGCAATCTATCACTCACTCACACACACTCTATATGGGGCAATTTGGAGAACTCAATTGATCTTGATCCATGTTTTTGGACTGTGGGAGGAAACCGGAGAACCCGGAGGAAACCCACGAGGACACGGGGAGGACATGGAAACTCCACCCAGATGGGGATCAGAACCGGGAATCCCTAGCGCTGAGAGGAGAACGTGACATCACTGCAGAAAAAGAACAATGAACAGAGAAGCGTCTTGCACCATGACTGACACACACACACACACACACACAGTGACACACACACACAGCAGTGTGTGATAAGTGAGGAAGATGAGAACGTTCTCACCTTGGAGACGTTGGCTGTGGTTCTGCTCAGAGCGGCGAGAGATCTCCAGGTGAAGGGTCTGAGAACCGAACCCTGCAACGATGAGTCCGCTCGCTCCACCACCACAGAGTAACTACACACACACACACACACACACACACCATGTTCAGTATACAAAACACACACACACACACACCATGTTCAGTATACAAAACACACACACACACACACCATGTTCAGTATACAAAACACACACACACACACACACACCATGTTCAGTATACAAAACACACACACACACACACACACACACCATGTTCAGTATACAACACACACACACACACCATGTTCAGTATGCAGCCCTCTAACACACACACACACACCATGTTCAGTATGCAGCCCTCTAACACACACACACCATGTTCAGTATACAACACACACACACACACCATGTTCAGTATACAACACACACACCATGTTCAGTATGCAGCCCTCTAACACACACACACACACACCATGTTCAGTATACAACACACACACCATGTTCAGTATACAACACACACACCATGTTCAGTATGCAGCCCTCTAACACACACACACACACACCATGTTCAGTATACAACACACACACACACCATGTTCAGTATACAACACACACACCATGTTCAGTATGCAGCCCTCTAACACACACACACACCATGTTCAGTATGCAGCCCTCTAACACACACACCATGTTCAGTATACAACACACACACCATGTTCAGTATACAACACACACACCCATGTTCAGTATACAGCCCTCTAACACACACACACACACACACACACCATGTTCAGTATACAACACACACACACACCATGTTCAGTATACAACACACACACCATGTTCAGTATGCAGCCCTCTAACACACACACACACACACCATGTTCAGTATACAACACACACACACACCATGTTCAGTATACAACACACACACACCATGTTCAGTATGCAGCCCTCTAACACACACACACACCATGTTCAGTATGCAGCCCTCTAACACACACACACCATGTTCAGTATGCAGCCCTCTAACACACACACACACCATGTTCAGTATGCAGCCCTCTAACACACACACACACACACACACACACACACACACCATGTTCAGTATGCAGCCCTCTAACACACACACACCATGTTCAGTATGCAGCCCTCTAACACACACACCATGTTCAGTATACAACACACACACACACCATGTTCAGTATGCAGCCCTCTAACACACACACCATGTTCAGTATGCAGCCCTCTAACACACACACACACACACACACACACACACCCATGTTCAGTATGCAGCCCTCTAACACACACACACACACACACACACACCATGTTCAGTATGCAGCCCTCTAACACACACACACACACACACCATGTTCAGTATGCAGCCCTCTAACACACACACCATGTTCAGTATACAACACACACACACACACACCATGTTCAGTATGCAGCCCTCTAACACATACACACACACACACACACACACACACCATGTTCAGTATACAACACACACCCATGTTCAGTATGCAGCCCTCTAACACACACACACACACACACACACACAAAAGACTTCATATGAATCTGGTACCAAGGCGGCACGGTGGCTTAGTGGTTTGGCATGTTCTCCTCTCAGCGCTGGGGATTCCCGGTTCGAATCCCAATCTGGGTGGAGTTTGCATGTTCTCCCTGTGCCCCCGTGGGTTTCCCTTGGGTTCTCCGGTTTCCTCCCAGTCCAAAAACATGGATTCAAGGTCAATTGAGTTCTCCAAATTGCCTCATATAGAGTGCGAGTGTGTGTCCAGAGATAGATTGCCCCCCTGTCCTGGGTGTATCTGCCCAGCGCCCGAAACGTTCTCCGCGCGATGGGCATTGGGAACCCCCCCCCCCCACGACCCTAATAGAGGATAAAGCGGGAGATAATGAATGAATGTATTTGGGCGGCACGGTGGCTTAGTGGTTTAGCATGTTCTCCTATCAGCACTAGGGATTCACGGTTCAAATCCCCATCTGGGTGGAGTTTCCAAGTTCTCCCCGTGTCCGCATGGGTTTCCTCCGGGTTCTCCGGTTTCCTCCCACAGTCCAAAAAAAGTGGAAGATAATTGATGGATGAAACTGGTACCAACCTGGCGTGATAGAACGGCGGTCCTTTCCGGTAGAGCACTACAACAACAACAAATAAATTAATAAATAAATAAATAAAGGTGAAATCTCAGTTCGGCTGCGCAGACAAACGGAACAGCAACCCGATCCGGCTTCAAACGACAGAGTCGAGTGACTCGGGGGGGGGGGGGGGGGGGGGGGGGTGGGCTGCGCGAGGCCACGGGTTCAGTGCCAAGAGTCCGAGCGAGCCGCCTGACCCCGGCGTCCACACCGCGGGCCGAGACGTAACGGGATCGAGGAAAGCCAACGCTTATTCCAGCTAAATTATTCACCCGCCGCCCGGCCGAGCTTACACCCGCCCCAAAGAACACGTTCTCATTCACAGAGGGTTCGACTCGATCACATCAACCACACCTGTCCAACGTTACAGAACCTGTCCAACGTTCTGATGCATTACAGAACCTGTCCAACGTTCTGATGCATTACAGAACCTGTCCAACGTTCTGATGCATTACAGAACCTGTCCAACGTTTGGACACAACCCCCTTACCCTCCATATATATATATGTATAGGGTGGGCGGCACGGTGGCTTAGTGGTTTAGCATGTTCTCCTCTCAGCACTAGGGATTCCCGGTTCGAATCCCCATCTGGGTGGAGTTTCCATGTCCTCCCGTGTCTGCGTGGGTTTCCTCCGGGTTCTCCGGTTTCCTCCCACAGTCCAAAAAACATGGATCAAGTCAATTGAATTCTCCAAATTGCCCCATATAGAGTGTGTGTGTGAGTGAGTGAGTGTGTGTCCAGCGATGGATTGGCGCCCTGTCCTGGGTCTATCTGCCCAGCGCCCGAAACGTTCTCCCCTGGATGGGCATGGGGAACCCCACCGCGACCCTAATAGAGGATAAAGCGGGAGATAATGAATGAATGTATAGGGTGGCATGGTGGCATAGTGGTTTAGCATGTTCTCCTCTCAGCACTAGGGATTCCCGGTTCAAATCCCCATCTGGGTGGAGTTTCCAAGTTCTCCCCGTGTCCGCATGGGTTTCCTCCGGGTTCTCCGGTTTCCTCCCACGGTACAAAAACACCACGAGACTCATAAACAGCTTTATCCACCAGGCCGTAAGGATGCTGAATTCCCTGCAGTCGGTTTCATCCGGACTACTAAGGAAATAAATTCATTGCGCACAAGACTTTTTTTTTTTTTTTTTTTTTTTTGCACCATTATGCCTTTTGCACAAAAAAAAAAAAAAAAAAAAAAAAAAAGAAAAGAAAGATTTTAACATTCTGCTGCTACTGTGACTGAGGAAAGAATTCTCACTGTATAACACAAACTCAGGTCTATATGTTACTACTACTGTTACCAATCATATATTATTATTTATTAATTATATATAATATATATTTATATTTATTTTATTATGGACAGCGAGGAACGTAAGTTCGATTACTTTGTATGTATAGAATATGTGAAGGAACGGACAATAAAGCCTACTTTGACAAATTGCCCCATATAGAGTGTGTCTGTGTGAGTGTGTGTCGAGTGATAGATTGCCCCACTGTCCTGGGTGTATCTGCCCAGCGCCCGAATCGTTCTCCCCTGGATGGGCATTGGGAACCCCCCCCGCGACACTAATAGAGGATAAAGCGGAAGATAATATATATATATATATATATATATATATATATATGGACAATTACAATTCCAGACTGTAGTCCATCTGTGTTCTTTGTTGGTTCTCTGTTGGTTCTCAGGAGCATCACAGAACAGGTATCATTTGGGTGGTGGATTGTTGATTGTCGGTTCTGCAGTGACACTGATGTAGTGAGGGGGGTTTAGTTTCATTTCTCCACCTCAGTCACACTGTTGGGATAGGACTAATGCCCCCACCCAATAACCCCCGCTCTGTGGTGGTACTATTGGGGTTCTGACCATGAGAACAGAGAACACAGTATGTACTGTAAAACACACACAGATGGAACTACAGAATGGAATTGTAGGACTACAAAGTCCATGTGCAGTGTAAGTGGAACTGAGAACGTGGACGATGAGAGGAGCAGAAAGAGGGCGTGTCCTAACGTTGAGGCTGGAGAACAGGGGTGTAACTGGGGTATGAATCCGGGCGTGTCAGGATTGTAAATCAGTGGGGGTGTGGGGTGCAGGTTCCGTACAGAAGTCCGTGCCGTATTTGATTCCCGACTTGGGAACCCATCCTTTACTGCGGAAGTAGTGATAGGCTGCGTACGTCGCCTCGAACCCGGGCCGCGCCGACCGGAACAGCTCCCAGGACTGAAGAACCGACAGAGGAACCTGAAAAGAGACGGCGGGACTTTAACCTACATATTAGAAACGAGGGGCTTAGGGGTTTAGCATGTTCTCCTCTCAGCGCTAGGGATTCCCGGTTCGTATCCCAATCTGGGTGGCGTTTGCATGTCCTCCCCGTGTCCGCGTGGGTGTCCTCCCCGTGTCCGCGTGGGTGTCCTCCGGGTTCCTCCCACAGTCCAAAAACATGGATCAAGGTCAATTGAGTTCTCCAAATTGCCCCATATAGAGTGTGTGTCCATTGATAGATTGGTGTCCTGTTCTGGGTGTATCTGCCCAGCGCCGAAACGTTCTCCCCTGGATGGGCATGGGGAACCCCCCCCCCACACGACCCTAATAGAGGATAAAGCTGAAGATAATGAATGAATATTAAAACCGAGGGGGTGGCACGGTGGCTTAGTGGTTTGGCATGTTCTCCTCTCAACGCTGGGGATTCCCGGTTCAAATACCAATCTGGGTGGAGCTTCCATGTCCTCCCCGTGTCCACATGGGTGTCCTCCCGGTTCTCCGCTTTCCTCCCACAGTCCAAAAACATGGATCAAGGTCAATTAAGTTCTCCAAATTGCCCCATATAGAGTGTGTCTGTGAGTGAGTGTGTGTCCAGTGATAGATTGCCCCCCCTGTCCTGGGTGTATCTGCTCAGCGCCCGAGACGTTCTCCCCTGGATGGGCATGGGATGAATTTGAGATGAATTGGAATGGCGACTGTCAGGCCATAAAATCTTGTCGAAAGCTTTCTCCGAAAACTGGGACGCTGCAGGAGCGGCACGGTGTCTTAGTGGTTTAGCATGTTCTCCTCTCAGCGTTAGGGTGGAGCTTCCATGTCCTCCCCGTGATGGATGGATATTAGAAACGAAATGTTCTTCTCTGGAGGGACATGGGGAACCCCAGGTCATGACCACAGTCTCCATCCAGGGGGGAGAACCATTGCTGGCCACACACTCACTCACAGACACACACACTATATAGGGGCAATTTAGATGGGGCATTTAAGCAGCCAATATACCTCGTATCCACGTTTTTGAACTGTGGGAGGAAACCCACACAGACACGGAGAGAACATGCAAACTCCACCCGGATCGGGATTCAAACCCAGATGCCCAGCTCGCCCAGGTGGATGTGCCCTCCACTACACAACAGCGCCACCCACAGGAAAACCATAACCCCTTTTGACCACACAGATGGATGACTTACCCCGTGGTGGTAAAGCGACAAACATCCGAGTGCGTAAATCAGAAAGAAGGCCTGTAAGACAGCAGAACACGGGGATTTAGAGACGGGGCGGAGCCTCACCGACATTTCGACACGACCTCCTGAATTCCTCACGAACACTCCGAACAATAATTACGTACGCAAATAAAGGTTTATCTTCTCTTATCTTAAGAAAGCCGCAGCTCCGTCATTCCTACACCTCGGTTTATTAGGCGGGAACTTTATTTCTGAGGCAGTCTGTATATTAATGGCGGGGGGGGGGGGGGGGCTTCAGGGAGGACTGTGTTAATATTATTCCGGTGGACAGGACAGCTACTCGTGCCATTTCTCCTGGATCGGCGCGGCGTGGCGGAACGTCGCCCCCCGGGATCCCAAACAGCTGTGAAAACATCAACTACAGTTCTCCGATTCAACGAAACAACAAACCGGGACGCTGACTGGAAAAACTAGATCATTATTAAAGTCTAAATTTACTTTAAAAGACAATAAAGCGATATGTACAAGAGGGCGTGGCATTATTCCGAATAAATCACATAAAGAGGTGTTAGGAGTAGGGCTGTATTCAACTAAAGATTTTCATAGTCGAATCTGATTCGTCAGATTCTCCCTATAGTCGACTGATAGTCGAATCAGTTAAAATTTCACCACAAGATGGCGCTATAAGCGTAGTTTTTAAAAAACGATTTTTAAAAAATATATATTTTACTTGTTTTTCTAACAAAAGAAAACCTTTTTTTTGTTTTTCTTTTTTTTCTAGAAATTAGGATGATTTTATTTGACAAAAGGCTATATATATAACGAAAACAGACATTTCATGTAAAAACTAATGCTTAGCAGCAGCCATGGGCGCCCCCATGTGGTCAAAATGGTACATTCGACTATGAGGTTCATAGTCGACTACGGTTCTCCGAATTGAATCGTCGAATCAGCGAATATTGCAGCTCACCCCTAATTAGGAATCCCAACACATAGTGGAACAGTTACACCTCATTATGTGATTTATTCACAATAACACACAACCTCGAGTGTCTTACTGCTTTAATAAAACGATTACAAACTCACTGTCATAAATAAAACAAGGATTAATTTAGAAATAGGTTTATTTAAAACAAAATCGTTAATAAACTGTGCGTCCGCCGCATCATCTAGTCCGGTTTTTGAAGCAAATGTTGGCCGTTGATTAAAAGGTGTCCGGTTTCCCTAATAACCAAACACTGCCCTCTAGTGGCCAAACTACAGAACTCCGTTTATATTTTTTTTAAAAAAAGGGAAAAATTATATATTTTATATCACGAACTAATAATGTGAAACGATCAGAGGTGTGAGTGATTGACAGACAGCTCAGCCAATCAGATTTAAATCAAAACTACACGTTATAAAAAAAAAAATTATATATATATATGAATATATGTATATATATATTCATTCATTCATCATCTTCCACTTTATCCTCTATTAGGGTTGCGGGGGGGGGGGAACGCCTCGGGCGCTGGGCAGATAGACCCAGGACGGGGCACCAATCCATCACTGGGCACACACTCACACACAGACACACTCTATATGGGGCAATTTGGAGAACATCCAGGGGAGAACGTTTGGGGCGCTGGGCAGACACACCAAGGACAGGACGCCAATCTATCGCTGGGCACACACTCACTCACACACACACACTCTATATGGGGCAAATTGGAGAACTCAATTGACTTGATCCATGTTTTTGGACTGTGGGAGGAAACCGGAGAAGCCGGAGGAAACCCACGCGGACACGGGGAGAACATGGAAACTCCACCCAGATGGGGATTCGAACCGGGAATCCCTAGAGCTGAGAGGAGAACATGCTAAACCACTAAGCCACCGTGCCAACCCATCTATATATATATATAAATAAATAATGGGGATTGGGCTGGGGATTCCCGGTTCGAATCCCCATCTGGGTGGAGTTTCCATGTCCTCCGCGTGTCCGCGTGGGTTTCCTCCGGGTTCTCCGCTTTCCTCCCACAGTCCAAAAACATGGATCAAGGTCAATTGAGTTCTCCAAATTGCCCCATATAGAGTGTGTATGAGTGAGTGAGTGTGTGCCCAGCGATAGATTGGCGTCCTGTCCTGGGTCTATCTGCCCAGCGCCCAAAACGTTCTCCCCTGGATGGGCATGGGGGAACCCCCCCCCCGCGACCATAGCGGAAGATAATGGATGGATGTACACATCTACAGGACACATACGTCCATCTGGTTCTCTACATAGTTTGTTAGTCCCCATCAGTGTATTGTGTTCTCTGATGATCAGGACCACGGACAGGGGCGGTATTATTAGGGTGGTGGATGATTCTCAGTACTGCAGTGACAGAACGCGGAACGGCGACGTACCTCCTCGTAACCCAGCTGGAGATACTCGATCATGTTGAAGGGGTTGATCCTGCAAACCAGCTTCTGTGATGACATCACACGTCACATCATCGTCATGGTTACGGTAGGAACGAATAGCGGCATTGTTTTTTTTAATGTCCAGTAAAACGTTTAGGGTGGAGGAGGTTCTACCCCCGTGTCATTACCTGCGACTCCTCGTCCGGTTCCTCCACGAGAACATACTCGTGACCTGGCGCTGAGACCGAGCGCACGCTCTCCGTTTCGCCCTCGTCCACCCGACACCCGCAGTGAAGAACCCAGTCATCGTGCCGTCTGCATTTCAGCCTGGCGAGGGCGCTCTGCTCCACGCGTTCGGGCTCCTGGGGGTAGAGCTCAGCCAGCGGATCGTATCGGGGATCACCCTGACGGCGAGGTCTCTTCGCCGAAGAGCACTCCGATTCCTCGTCCTCGTCCACATTCAAGGCCGGCGCCTGGGGCTCCCTCGGCTCCTCGTGGTCCTCCGTGTCGTCCTCACAGCGTTCCTCCTGTAGATCCAGCTGAATGGGATCGGCTAGATTCTGCAGAACCCGGCTCACGTCCTCGTCGTCCAAACCCTGAGACAGGAGAGCGGCGTGGGCCCATCTGACGTGCCTCCGGTACCTGACCACCAGAACGTCCAGGACCCACAGACGATGGTTTAAAAATTATTCGCTCATTAAAGCTTAACGAGTAAATAATCAGTGACATCATCGATTTCCAATCCCGCTTTATCCGGGGTGGAGTTTCCATGTCCTCCCCGTGTCCGCGTGGGTCTCCTCCGTGTTCTCCGGTTTCCTCCCACAGTCCAAAAAACATGGATCAAGTCAATTGAGTTCTCCCAATTGCCCCATATAGAGTGTGTGTGTCCCAGTGATAGATTGCCCCCTGTCCAGGGTGTATCTGCCCAGCGCCCGAAACGTTCTCCCCTGGATGGCCATGGAGAACCCCCCCCCCCCACGACCCTAATAGAGGATAAAGCGGAAGATGATGGATGGATGAATTGAAGTCGGCACGGTGGCTTAGTGGTTTGGCATGTTCTCCTCTCAGCGCTAGGGATTCCCGGTTCGAATCACAATCTGGGTGGAGTTTCCATGTTCTCCCCGCGTCCGCGTGGGTCTCCTCCGGGTTCTCCGGTTTCCGCCCACAGTCCAAAAAACATGGATCAAGGTCAATTGAGTTCTCCCAATTGCCCCATATAGAGTGTGTGTGTCCAGTGATAGATTGCACCCCCCGTCCTGGGTGTATCTGCCCAGCGCCCGAAACGTTCTCCCCTGGATGGCCATGGAGAACCCCCCCCCCGCAACCCTAATAGAGAATAAAGCGGAAGATAATGGATGGATGGGTGAATTGAAGGCGGCACGGTGGCTTAGTATGTTCTCCTCTCAGCGCTAGGGATTCCCGGTTCGAATCACAATCTGGGCGGAGTTTCCATGTCCTCCCCGTGTCCGCGTGGGTTTCCTCCGAGTTCTCCGGTTTCCTCCCACAGTCCAAAAAACATGGATCAAGGTCAATTGAATTCTCCAAATTGCCCCATATAGAGTGTGTGTGAGTGAGTGTGTGTCCAGTGATAGATTGGCGTCCTGTCCTGGGTGTATCTGCCCAGCGCCCGAAACGTTCTCCCCTGGATGGGCATGGGGAACCCCCCCCCCGACCCTAATAGAGGATAAAGCAGAAGATAATGGATGGATGAATTAAAAGACTTACTTCTCCATGGAAACGACGGGTAAACATCGGTCACCTACATCTAAATAAACGAAAGACAACAGATTTAGTCCTCGCTGTGAGGGGGTGGTTGTGTACTGGTATTAGTTGCATGTTCAGGGTGGAGGAGGAGGTGTTCAGGGTGGAGGAGGAGGTGTTCAGGGTGGAGGAGGAGGTGTTCAGGGTGGAGGAGGAGGGGGTGTTCAGGGTGGTGGAGGAGGGGGTGTTCAGGGTGGTGGAGGAGGTGTTCAGGGTGGAGGAGGAGGTGTTCAGGGTGGAGGAGGAGGGGGTGTTCAGGGTGGTGGAGGAGGGGGTGTTCAGGGTGGTGGAGGAGGGGGTGTTCAGGGTGGAGGAGGAGGAGGTGTTCAGGGTGGAGGAGGAGGGGGTGTTCAGGGTGGTGGAGGAGGGGGTGTTCAGGGTGGTGGAGGAGGGGGTGTTCAGGGTGGTGGAGGAGGGGGTGTTCAGGGTGGTGGAGGAGGGGGTGTTCAGGGTGGTGGAGGAGGGGGTGTTCAGGGTGGAGGAGGAGGGGGTGTTCAGGGTGGAGGAGGAGGGGGTGTTCAGGGTGGAGGAGGAGGAGGTGTTCAGGGTGGAGGAGGAGGAGGTGTTCAGGGTGGAGGAGGAGGGGGTGTTCAGGGTGGAGGAGGAGGGGGTGTTCAGGGTGGAGGAGGAGGGGGTGTTCAGGGTGGTGGAGGAGGGGGTGTTCAGGGTGGTGGAGGAGGGGGTGTTCAGGGTGGAGGAGGAGGTGTTCGTGGAGGAGGAGGAGGTGTTCAGGGTGGAGGAGGAGGAGGTGTTCAGGGTGGAGGAGGGGGTGTTCAGGGTGGAGGAGGAGGTGTTCAGGGTGGTGGAGGAGGAGGAGGTGTTCAGGGTGGAGGAGGAGGAGGTGTTCAGGGTGGAGGAGGAGGTGTTCGTGGAGGAGGAGGAGGTGTTCAGGGTGGAGGAGGGGGTGTTCAGGGTGGAGGAGGGGGTGTTTCAGGGTGGAGGAGGGGGTGTTCAGGGTGGAGGAGGAGGAGGTGTTCAGGGTGGAGGAGGAGGGGGTGTTCAGGGTGGAGGAGGAGGGGGTGTTCAGGGTGGAGGAGGAGGGGGTGTTCAGGGTGGAGGAGGAGGGGGTGTTCAGGGTGGAGGAGGAGGTGTTCAGGGTGGTGGAGGAGGGGGTGTTCAGGGTGGAGGAGGAGGGGGTGTTCAGGGTGGAGGAGGAGGGGGTGTTCAGGGTGGAGGAGGAGGGGGTGTTTCAGGGTGGAGGAGGAGGGGGTGTTCAGGGTGGAGGAGGAGGGGGAGTTCAGGGTGGAGGAGGAGGGGGTGTTCAGGGTGGAGGAGGAGGGGGTGTTCAGGGTGGAGGAGGGGGAGGTGTTCAGGGTGGAGGGGGGGGAGGTGTTCAGGGTGGAGGGGGGGGGGTGTTCAGGGTGGAGGGGGGGGGGTGTTAAGGGTGGAGGAGGAGGAGGTGTTCAGGGTGGAGGAGGAGGGGGTGTTCAGGGTGGAGGAGGAGGGGGGTGTTCAGGGTGGAGGAGGAGGGGGTGTTCAGGGTGGAGGAGGAGGAGGTGTTCAGGGTGGAGGAGGAGGAGGTGTTCAGGGTGGAGGAGGAGGGGGTGTTTCAGGGTGGAGGAGGAGGGGGTGTTCAGGGTGGAGGAGGAGGGGGTGTTCAGGGTGGAGGAGGAGGGGGTGTTCAGGGTGGAGGAGGAGGGGGTGTTTCAGGGAGGAGGAGGGGGTGTTCAGGGAGGAGGAGGAGGGGGTGTTCAGGGTGGAGGAGGAGGGGGGGGTGTTCAGGGTGGTGGAGGAGGGGGTGTTCAGGGAGGAGGGGGAGGTGTTCAGGGTGGAGGAGGAGGGGGTGTTCAGGGTGGGAGGAGGAGGGGGGGGTGTTCAGGGTGGAGGAGGAGGGGGGGGTGTTCAGGGTGGTGGGAGGAGGTGTTCAGGGTGGAGGAGGAGGTGGTGTTCAGGGTGGAGGAGGAGGTGGTGTTCAGGGTGGAGGAGGAGGGGGTGTTCAGGGTGGAGGAGGAGGGGGGGTGTTCAGGGTGGAGGAGGAGGGGGTGTTCAGGGTGGAGGAGGAGGGGGGGTGTTCAGGGTGGAGGGGGGGGTGTTCAGGGTGGAGGAGGAGGGGGTGTTCAGGGTGGAGGAGGAGGGGGTGTTCAGGGTGGAGGAGGAGGGGGTGTTCAGGGTGGAGGAGGAGGGGGTGTTCAGGGTGGAGGAGGAGGGGGTGTTCAGGGTGGAGGAGGAGGGGGTGTTCAGGGTGGAGGAGGAGGAGGGGGTGTTCAGGGTGGAGGAGGAGGGGGTGTTCAGGGTGGAGGAGGAGGGGGTGTTCAGGGTGGAGGAGGAGGGGGTGTTCAGGGTGGAGGAGGAGGAGGGGGTGTTCAGGGTGGAGGAGGAGGGGGGGGTGTGTTCAGGGTGGTGGAGGAGGTGTTCAGGGTGGAGGAGGAGGTGGTGTTCAGGGTGGAGGAGGAGGTGGTGTTCAGGGTGGAGGAGGGGGTGTTCAGGGTGGAGGAGGGGGTGTTGTGCTCGGTACCCACTTTCCCATCGCTGAGAAATACTGTGGTCTGGTCGGCTTCTGGACAGAACCCCTTTACCAAAATAACCCTGAGATCAAACGCACAGAACGTTAGAGTTAGAACATGAACACCATCAACACGTTTAATTACAACATTCACTGGTGGTCCACTGGTCACCAAGTGCTACAGGTGGTGGTCCACTGGTTTCATTGTGTGACAGGTGGTGGTCCACTGGTTTCATTGTGTGACAGGTGGTGGTCCACTGGCTTCATTGTGTGACAGGTGGTGGTCCACTGGCTTCATTGTGTGACAGGTGGTGGTCCACTGGCTTCATTGTGGGACAGGTGGTGGTCCACTGGTTTCATTGTGTGACAGGTGGTGGTCCACTGGTCACCAAGTGCTACAGGTGGTGGTCCACTGGTTTCATTGTGTGACAGGGGGTGGTCCACTGGTTGCCAAGTGCTACAGGTGGTGGTCCACTGGCTTCATTGTGTGACAGGTGGTGGTCCACTGGCTTCATTGTGCTACAGGTGGTGGTCCACTGGTTGCCAAGTGCTACAGGTGGTGGTCCACTGGTTTCATTGTGTGACAGGTGGTGGTCCACTGGCTTCATTGTGCTACAGGGGGTGGTCCACTGGTTTCATTGTGTGACAGGTGGTGGTCCACTGGTTGCCAAGTGCTACAGGTGGTGGTCCACTGGCTTCATTGTGTGACAGGGGGTGGTCCACTGGTCACCAAGCGCTACAGGTGGTGGTCCACTGGTTTCATTGTGTGACAGGGGGTGGTCCACTGGTTGCCAAGTGCTACAGGTGGTGGTCCACTGGTTTCATTGTGTGACAGGTGGTGGTCCACTGGCTTCATTGTGCTACAGGGGGTGGTCCACTGGTTGCCAAGTGCTACAGGTGGTGGTCCACTGGTTTCATTGTGTGACAGGTGGTGGTCCACTGGTTTCATTGTGCTACAGGGGGTGGTCCACTGGTTTCATTGTGTGACAGGGGGTGGTCCACTGGCTTCATTGTGCTACAGGGGGTGGTCCACTGGTTTCATTGTGTGACAGGGGGTGGTCCACTGGTTGCCAAGTGCTACAGGTGGTGGTCCACTGGCTTCATTGTGTGACAGGGGGTGGTCCACTGGTCACCAAGCGCTACAGGTGGTGGTCCACTGGTTTCATTGTGTGACAGGGGGTGGTCCACTGGTTGCCAAGTGCTACAGGTGGTGGTCCACTGGTTTCATTGTGTGACAGGTGGTGGTCCACTGGCTTCATTGTGCTACAGGGGGTGGTCCACTGGTTGCCAAGTGCTACAGGTGGTGGTCCACTGGTTTCATTGTGTGACAGGTGGTGGTCCACTGGTTTCATTGTGCTACAGGGGGTGGTCCACTGGTTTCATTGTGTGACAGGGGGTGGTCCACTGGCTTCATTGTGCTACAGGGGGTGGTCCACTGGTTTCATTGTGTGACAGGGGGTGGTCCACTGGCTTCATTGTGCTACAGGTGGTGGTCCACTGGTTTCATTGTGTGACAGGGGGTGGTCCACTGGTTGCCAAGTGCTACAGGGGGTGGTCCACTGGTTTCATTGTGTGACAGGGGGTGGTCCACTGGTTGCCAAGTGCTACAGGTGGTGGTCCACTGGCTTCATTGTGTGACAGGTGGTGGTCCACTGGTTGCCATGGACTACAGGGGGTAGTTAACTGGTCACCATGTGTTATAGGTGGGCCCGGGTGTTAACCCGGGTGGCTTAGTATGTTCTCCTCTCAGCTCTAGGGATTTCCCGGTTCGAATCCCAATCTGGGTGGAGTTTGCATGTTCTCCCCGTGTCCGCATGGGTTTCCTCCGGGTTCTCCGGTTTCCTCCCACAGTCCAAAAACATGGCTCAAGGTCAACTGAGTTCTCCAAATTGCCCCATATAGAGTGTGTATGTGTGTGTCCAGTGATAGATTGCCCCCCCCCCCTGTCCTGGGTGTATCTGCATGTTCTCCCCGTGTCTGCATGGGTTTCCTCCGGGTTCTCCGGTTTCCTCCCACAGTCCAAAAACATGGCTCAAGGTCAACTGAGTTCTCCAAATTGCCCCATATAGAGTGTGTATGTGTGTGTCCAGTGATAGATTCCCCCCTGCCCGTCCTGGGTGTATCTGCATGTTCTCCCCGTGTCCGCATGGGTTTCCTCCGGGTTCTCCGGTTTCCTCCCACAGTCCAACAACATGGATCAAGGTCAACTGAGTTCTCCAAATTGCCCCATATAGAGTGAGTGTGTGTCCAGCGATAGATTGCCCCCCTGTCCTGGGTGTATCTGCCCAGCGCCCGAAACGTTCTCCCCTGGGTGGGCATGGGGAACCCCCCCCCCCATAACGGATGGATGGGATGGAACCCGGGCTTACCCTGCTGTACAGAGCCCGGATGTGCTCTCCGGTCCTCACCACCACGTGCTGGTGGACGGTGTCCGCTCTGTAGATCACCGCTTGCTCCACCACCGGGTCGGGGCTGTGGGAAATCGGAAGCGGGGCTTCGAAAGACTCATAAACCTTCGTTCTCCGTTTCGGCGCGTGAAAGGTCGCCTCCATCGCCTCCAACCGAAGACTTTAGTTTCAAAAAAAGAACCATTAATTTGTTGTTCTTTCCTAAAAAGCTCCGCCTGCATGGCGATTGGTTGAGAAAAGCACGTTATCCAATCGGAGTGCGGAGCTTTACGTTACACGCGAATCACAAGCCGGCAGGCGGGACATACCGCAAAACGGGTAGGAATAAAAGACTGGTTAAACGGGTGTTGTGTGTAAACCCGCCTTCCGCGCTTCTATTGGTGTATTTTACTGTGACTGTGGGCTGATCGGCCAATCAGGAACCAGACTCAGACCTTCCTTTGGTTATTTCACTAATGAAACTGTGAAGCCCTTGTTGTAGCCAGTAGGGGGCGATCTTTGCCAAACTATTATTTCAAGCACCAGCACAAAACGTGAGAATCGTGTAATTAATTCAGTTAATAAACAAACAAATAATTAAATTAGTTAATAAATTAAACTAACACAACTGCTGCTGCCGTACACCATACGTACAGCAATAATTCATTCTGTTATAATTGTTATATATAAAACCTCTACTTAATTTTTTATATAAATAATAACAAATCATTAAATCAAGCCCTTTTTTTAAAAATACTGCCTAATTATTAGACTACGATTAGAAATACAATTACATTACTATTTGCTATGTGTAATTGTTTAATATTCAAAATTTGCAACTTCTACTAATAATACACTTTTTAAAATACTACAACAACTAATACTGCATATAATGATTATAATAGTAATAATTCATTCTTTATTTTACTGCCACAACTTCTTCTAACACACACACACACACACACACACGTGTGTGTGTGTGTGTGTGTGTGTGTGTGTGACAATTAAATATATATATATATATTATTATAAGAAGTTGTGGCAGTTAAATAAATAATTAATTACTACTAATGGAAGCAGCTAAATAAAACAATTAATATATTAGTAATTGTATTAGTATCAGTTGTAATAATAAATTCCTTATTAAGCTTCAAACCTAAAATCACTACTATAACAAACAAATTATAAAATAATAATTTACTTTCTGCTTTTACAGTTCTTTAATATGATTTTTAAATATAATTTTTAATATTGTTCCAATGAAGCATATGAATAGTAATAATAATAATAATTGATAACTTCATTTTCTTGAACATGTGATGTAACATACTGATTAAAGTACACACAGAGGATCAGCAGTCCGGTCTGATCTGAGGGTCTGATCTAAGGGTCTGATCTAAGGGTCTGATCTAAGGGTCTGATCTAAGGGTCTGATCTAAGGGCTCTGATCTAACGTTGGTGGATTCGAACAGGTTTAAAACGAACACCAGCATTACAGAAATCTTTTTTCTGTCTTTGTGATGAAGGAAAGTCTGGCCTGCCCTTATCTTTTTCCACTGTGGTTACTTCACTAGGCTCCTTTCTTCGCATGAAACCACTGTGTGGTTACTCAGAATCACTTGTGGAAAGAGCAGATTCAAAAGCTCACTGCTGTCATCTGTGTGTGATGTTTCTGCATTCTGTCTGAATTCATAAACGCTCTCTGTCAACCAAAGACAGGCAGCTAAACACACATTTAAACTGCTTTGAACTAGAATTTACTAGCATTGTTTTTTACCAAACGTGTTGTTGTTGCAGTGCACGGTTACTGTCTGCAGCCCGGCGGCAGCTTCACACAAACCATCAGGTTGCACCACATTTTTTTTAGGGAGAGGCGCAGGCCCACCACTGACCAGGTGTTATATACAGAAGGGGGTTAATTCTCAACACACACAAACTGGTTCGAGTCGGAGGAGCACAAATACAAACAATAAAACAATAAAAAAAACTCCAATAAAACATCCAGCGAGAGAATTCAATGCTTTGTATCCGAAAATCTGTCATCTATTAATATATAAATGGGTTTTAATAAAATAAAAAAACATGAAATCCTCATACACAAGACTTATTTCTACTTTTTTATTTTGAAAAAAAAATAGAAATGAATCTTGTTCTCTATAGCACTATCTCCACATGATATTTTGAAAAACATATATTTGAATTTCAATTTAATATATTTGAATTAATTAGGGCTTATATAGAACACTTGTTTATTATCATAATATATATATATATATATATATATATATATATATATATATATATATATATATATATATATAGTATATATATATATATAGGGCTGTGGCTTAGTGGTTTAGCATGTTCTCCTCTCAGGACTAGGGATTCCCGGTTCGAATCCCCATCTGGGTGGAGTTTCCATGTTCTCCCCCGTGTCTGCGTGGGTTTCCTCCGGGTTCTCCGGTTTCCTCCCACAGCCCAAAAAAACATGGATCAAGTCAATTGAGTTCTCCAAATTGCCCCATATAGAGTGTGTGTGAGTGAGTGAGTGTGTGCCCAGCGATAGGTTGGCGCCCTGTCCTGGGTCTATCTGCCCAGCGCCCGAAACGTTCTCCCCTGGATGGGCATGGGGAACTCCACCTCGACCCTGATAGACGATAAAAGCGTAAGATAATGAATGAATAAATATATATATATATATATATATATATATATATATATATATATATATATATATATATATATATATATATATATATGAATATTTAATGCTGTAAACACAGAATATTTACGTAAGTTATGAAATAAATTGCTAAATGTGTTAAAACTATCCATCCATTCATCCATTTCTCTATTTATTTCTGTATCTGTTACTATCTACACACCTGTTTGTCTCTCTGTCCATCTATTGATTTATATTTATCCATCCATCTGTCTTACTCCACCTGTCTGTCCATCTGTCAGTATGTTTGTCTATAATCAGTGGTATACGTTAACTTTTGACTATGAAATGTTCTCTGAGCATCGTGGTTTCTTACATGGTGGAGGACTAACGAACAGTAATGTTGTCACTCCTAACGGCATTGGACTTAGGTGCACTAGGTTAATGGCATTAATTTAATAAATGGAATTGTTCTTAACCTCTTTAAAGTTGTACTGAGAGACTTTTATTTTTAGGGTTAGACCTAAATACTTTTGTCTAGTTACTGCTGCATCTCTGCTTTTGTTAGAACATCCTGTTTGAAAGTGCCCTGTAGTATTTTCGACGACTTCTCACTGGTTACAGCGTCTATAGAAAGTCATCGTACCGCTTTAAAATACTCACTGAAGTGAAGCCTAATAACGCGCCGGCGTTAGGTTCCCGGTTACCTGCAAAACACAGACCGAATGTTCTAATTAGTTCAAAATGCCTGGAAATGCGATTGGCCCTCTGTGATTTATTATCCATTAGAGACTTTGGCTTCATCTTTGGATTCGTCCTCACCAGATTTGGAGTTTAGGCGAGAAATATTTGTTTTTATCGAGCGGATTAAGGCAGTAAATCTAACAGCTGCTCTGCTCATTGGTGGTTCTTTCAGAATAATAATTATTAGAATCCTAATAATCCTTAATAATTAAGACGATTAAAGGGGATTAACAAAATGTGTATTGAAGCTGTATCGGTGGGGCGGCCTTAGTGGTTCAGCACGTTCGCCTCTCAGCGCTAGGGATTCCCGGTTCGAATCCCCATCTGGGTGGAGTTTCCATGTCCTCCCCGTGTCCGCGTGGGTTTCCTCCGGCTTCTCCGGTTTCCTCCCACAGTCCAAAAACATGGATCAAGTCAATGAGTTCTCCAAATTGCCCCATATAGAGTGTGTCTGTGAGTGAGTGTGTGACCAGAGATAGATTGGCGCCCTGTCCTGGGTGTATCTGCCCAGCGCCCAAAACATCCCCCCCCCCGTGACCCTAATATAGGATAAAGCTAATGATAATGGATGGATGGATGGAAGCTGTAATTGTCGATCTACAGATTACGACGTTGATCTATACGCTACACACAATGAGTGTAAAAACAAGGAGGTGAACCTCGTGAAGTGGCCGCTGTACATGTATGTGTGTGGGTGATGACCCCGAATGCACAATACACCACTTCCTATAAGGAATGCTGTCTTTGGCCATGTTCCTTAAAGTGTTTTTAAATCAGGGAAATGCAGTTTTCGAAACAGTTTGGCAGCGTCCGTGGAGGATCTTGGCAGGATCTGGTCACTGGAGACCCAGTAGTAACAAAGTAAGGATATGCTGACATGACAAAAAAAAAAAGAAAAAAAAATCCACATTTAATCATCACCAACAAAAACAGGCGCTGGGGACGTTTCCAGATTGTTCCGCGGCCCCGCGTGTCGGCCGTGCGTTCCCACCCGGGCACGGGCGTCCCTCTCGCAAATGGTTTTTACGAGTCGATGAAGTCAGCTGCTGGTTACACAAGAGGAACCATCTGAAACGAGGCTTGTGTAAACCTCTCTCATGCGCTCTCGCTAATTAAACACATTCGTCACGTTTATTATTGGTTCAGTGCGGACCAGGCCGGTTCCAGGACTCTGTCTCGGTGCTGGGGGATGTCATATTCGCAGTGTTTTCACACTAAATCAAGATGTCAGACGAAGACGGTGTTAAAAGCCCATAAATTAACCAACGGGAACGCCGTCAGTGGAATAAAGGACTACCATTTACATCTTTATTATGGCCGCATAAATTATAAACGATGATGCGTGCTGTAGGAAACATGCTGTTGTAGTTATTTAACAAATAAATCCTTACACCTCAAGTATATTTAAAATCAGATATATGAGTGTGGCTACTGAATTAGGCTCGTTATATAGTAGTCGGCGCCATGTTGGTCACGGCCATATTTGGAATTGCAGTCTAATCGTGATGTTTAATAGCGAAAATTAAATGGAATTTTCGAAAAATAAAATAAAAACGTTGATTATTTTACCTCAGATATTTAAAAATGCAAGCCAACGCTACTGCGCGCCAAAGTGACATCGTTTGACTGACAGCTCCGTAGACCAATCAGCACGGTGTGTCAGTGAGGTAGACTTTATTGAATTTGTTTACCACGTTCGCCAGTTAAATGGTCCGTACAGACGATTTATTTACGTTGCTGGCTCCATTTGCTAAAGATATAATGATTTTCACGTTTTCAAAATACTTTTGAGGTCATCTTTGAAGCATAAAGAGGGATACGACCGACGAATCCCCGCCTACCTGTGTTCATGCTTTGTGAACATTAGTGTAGCGTTAATAATTTGTTGTGACATTTTTGTTTGAAAGGTGTTCTGATAATTTTACCAAATAACCAGGTGGGGTCTCCATAAACCCACCCAGACATTACTGCCCTCGCCAGGAGTGGGCAACTATTTACGATAATGCTATAATTAAAAAAATCAAGTAATCAAATGATATCACATCATTTTTCGGCCAATAAATTCATAACATCTAAAATTAAAATACATCTAAAGGTCTCATTTGGCTGTGCCATAATTTTTTGTGGCTTGTTTTGAAAATCTGGGCCCTTTTTGGGTTAAATGAATTCAGAAATCTAAAGGGTTCGCAAACTTTTTTGGCACCATTGTTGCTTGTTGGTTAGTTGTTCCAACTAGAAATTCCACCAAGCCTTGTGGAATGAAGATCTCGTCGGTCCGTAGGTGCGGGACACTTGTGGTCTCGGCATATTTTCTGCTCACGTGTAATTTCCCGTGGTTCCTCTAACCATTATCACCTCTTTGAGTCGCCGATCGTTCAGCCGCCGGCGGCGGCGAACGATAGGACCGCGCAGCAGCAGAGGATCCGTCGAGGGGAGCGGCGGAATTCCGATTTTGCAATCCCGACAGGGTGTGTTTACAGAGACGCACAATGCGAGTCTGACGTAAGGCCTGGGAAATGGCTTTGCGTGTGGCTCGGGCTGGAGGCTTCGAAGAATGGCGAGGCGAGAAGGCCGACTTGCGGGTACACGCCACGTCTTGCGCATGTGCCGATCGAAGGACGAGGCCGGGCCGCGCGTACTGTGAAAATATTTATTTACAAATTCAAATTCAAGCATTTTCTAGACCAACTTCGGCGCATAACATGCGGCGGCCCTCCTCCGAACAAGGCCGCCATAAAAATAAAAAAAAAGAAGAAATCTGTTGATCGTATTTACACACGGCGTTGAGGAATCGAACAAATTAAAGCTTTTTCTATAGAATTCCCTTTTTTTTAAAAACAAAAAAACAATAAGCTCTTATGTACAAAAAAAAAACAAAAAAAAACATGGATTAAAAATATCTTTAAGCGATTTGGCACAGTAAATAGATTTCAAACCGAACTGTTAATTAGAATCTTTTCACCTCATAAAACTCAATCACGTCTTCATTAACCACCCTCTCACGTTCTAATCTAATCTGATCTCGTCCAATGATTTCCACGTGGCTGCTCCGTTCCCGCCGCCGCCCGCCACCTCTTTTAATTTTCACAGGAAGCACAGGCTGCAGAACCACAGGCACGGGTCTCGACGACGTAAAACATGAGCGACGTCCAAAATGGCGCATTCAACCCATAGCTACTTGTTCTGATCTAGTAAGCACTGATTAATTGCTAAGGCAGGAGGCTTATTGAGGCAGGAGACTTATTGACGGCACCATTCGTCTTCCATATTACAAGTTAATTGACGTAGACGTTCACATCCCCGCTGGTTCTTTATAATCATAATGCTGCTTGATGTTGGGACATTAACATGTGATCGGATATGCTCACCGCATATTTGGACCAACCAGCCATTCTCACCAACGGCTTTTGGCCTACTATGAAGTACGCATGGGTGATTTTTGGACGCAGTTCTTCTCGAAGGTGGACTGGAAGACACGAGGCATCGGATTTGATATCAGCGAGGCTTTAGAATGCGCCGAATCAACATTTATCGGTGGAAAAGTCTAGTGTGGAATGATCTGCTGACTATGGTCATGTGGTTTCGGTGACCCAAGATGAGTCATTTAAGATGATTCATCCCGAGACGCTTGAGATTTTCAACATGCGAAGCCCGATCGGACCAGTTTTGCGCATCGGACAAGAATTCTGGGCCCCACGCTGATGATCTGTGCGGAACCATTCCGCTCTCGGCGAACACCAATCAGATTCACGACTAAAGAATTTGGGCATTATTTGTAATTGAAACTCTAGTTGCACGGTGCCTTAGTGGCTTTAGCACGTTCGCCTCTCAGCACTAGGGATTTCCCGGTTCGAATCCCAATCTGGGTGGAGTTTCCATGTCCTCCCCGTGTCCGCGTGGGTTTCCTCCGGGTTCTCCGGTTTCCTCCCACAGTCCAAAAACATGGATCAAGTCAACTGAGTTCTCCAAATTGCCCCATATAGAGTGTGTCTGTGTGAGTGAGGGTGTGTCCAGCGATAGATTGGCGTCCTGTCCTGGGTGTATCTGCCCAGCGCCCGAGACGTTCTCCCCTGGATGGGCATGGGGAAACCCCTCCCCCCCGCGACCCTAATAGAGATTAAAGTGGAAGATAATGAATGAATGAAACTCTAGTGACGGCGTCTTGAAGAACCCACACATACATGATTGTGCAATTATATTAATCAGCATTGCCAGGCCTTTACCCTATCCCTGCACTCATGGTGGGAATTGGGGGAGGGGGACAACAGGGACTCGCACACGTCCACACGGGTTCAGAAGTTGGGGTAAGAGCAGAAAAAGCCAATTTAAAAGGCTGAAGCAGTCAGTCGGAAGCAGGTCCCTGTTCATAATGAATATCTGGAATGTTGTAGAATTAACACTATTCTTCATAAAAATTTAAGGCTTGTCCCTGCATTGTACGGATGGGGAGGGGTGACTCTGTGGCCTCTGGGGTGTATTTGGAAGCCCACCGTCCCCGTGTGCATAGCGAAAGCATGGGTTCGTATTCACAGCCGCTGAAGGAGTTTGGTGAATGCGCACCGCCGAAGGTCGCTCGGTCACTCGGCACGAGACTAGTACAAGTCCTTCATGATCTCCTGCAGCAGGGGGTGTAAACACATGTTGACCTCGGACTCTTTCATCAGCTGGATCAGGTGCACGTGGTCGGACACCAGCTGCCGCAGGTCCGTCATCTTCTGCAGCACCTTGGCGAAGAGGTGGAGCGAGTCGGGGTGGTTGGTCTTCAGGTTGATCTCCAGCGAGTGCAGCACGTTCTCCTGAAGCACCTCGATGGGCTTGACGTTCAGCAGGCCCGGGCGGTCTGTACGGAACAACAACACGGGAGTACGTTACATCACATTTACATTTACATTTGGTCATTTGGTCGTTTATTGGACGCTTTTATCCAAAGCGACTTACGAGGTGAACACAGGGTTCATCATAGCACCCCCTGGAGCAATGAGGGTGAAGGGTCTCGCTCAAGGACCCACACTGGTAACTTCAGTGGACCTGGGATTTGAACCCCCAACCTTCAGATTGAAAGCCCAACACACTAACCACTGAGCTACCATGCCCTAGACTCGGGACACCGTCTCACGGCAGATACGAGACTCGGCGAGGCCCGGGTTTGTCCTCAAGGTTAATTTTTTACGCCATAACAAACATCAGGAAAGATCAAAGATCAAGGGCAAGGTGTTATGGGCACCGTGCGCCAATCAGTGACCCGCCGAGATCATTTGAGATATTTAAGAGATGCACAGAAGCGGGACCAGCGATAATGAGGGATCAATGTGTGCAATTAGGAAACATGAAATAAAGACGGCCTCGTAAAACTCGAGTCACCTGATCAGGAGAGGCGTTACGACTACTGATGATCAAACGCACTATAAACAGAGATCGCTATAGGGGCAAAGACTTATCAGCTCAGGTGTTTTATTCAGCACTATTGCCCCAAGTGAAGGAACTCGAACCCCAAGCCATGTAACTTTGGCTTCTAACAGCGAGGGAACAGTTTGGGGAAGGCCATTTTTTTCCGTCCCGTGTGGGTGTGCTATCTCGGATTAAATTGTGGAGCTTTCAACCCGAAGGTTTGGCGCCACAGTTGGGCCCTTGAGCATGGCCCTTGACTCCAGGGGGGCTAAATCATGGCCTGACCCTGCACTCTGAACCCCAAACATCAAGTTGTAATACTTGTAATTTGCTTTAAACAAATTTTTTATAGAAAATAGGATATGAACACTGGCTGCCGGTCCCTAGGGGGCGCTGGGGTGCCGCCCCCTTTTTAAAATTTCAGGAGAGATGTAGAAAAGTTGAGAAAAGTTCATGAGAAAGGTATTTATTTGTATTGTGCGTCTAACAGACATGTTAGAATTTATTAAAAGAGCATGTTCTCCCCGTGTCCGCGTGGGTTTCCTCCGGGTTCTCCGGTTTCCTCCCACAGTCCAAAAACATGGTTCAAGTCAACTGAGTCCTCCAAATTGCCCCATATAGAGTGTGTGTGTGTGTGTGTGTGTGAGTGAATGTGTGCCCAGTGGCGCCCTGTCCTGGGTGTATCTGCCCAACGCCCGGAACCCCCCCCCCCCTCCCCCCGCGACCCTAATAGAGTATAAAGCGGAAGATGATGGATGGATTTGGTCACTGGAAGAACAAAACGAGGATACAGGAGCTCGGACCTGATCTTTTTACAAATACAGTCAATTTTTTGGGCACAAGCCGCCACTGGAGACAATATGAAGACAAGAAAAAGTCCCTTCTTGTAGTAACATTGCATTGTAACGATGCAAACGTAAACCCGTGATTGGATTTGACGTTCTTGTGACCCGAGGCCTTGTGCCGGTCACACGGCTTTAAAGACTCGCTGCTCAGAGCCGGTCATACGGCCGCACTTCTCGATTCGCTGACTAAACATCCTCAACCGTCCTCAACCGTCCTTAACCGTCCCGAGAGACAAGCGGTCTCACGGTTTAATCGCTCTCTCTCCGAATTTGTGCGTTGATGTGGGAACAACGAGCTTTGATTTAAACTTCTATTAATTCCTATATATTCTTATAATATCTGGTAAGCAAGGGGTTTGGTTCTAAAGCATGTTCTCATGTTTCCATGTCCTCCCCGTGTCCGCGTGGGTTTCCTCCGGGTTCTCCGGTTTCCTCCCACAGTCCAAAAATATGGATCAAGGTCAATTGAGTTCTCCAAATTGCCCCATATAGAGTGTGTGTGTGTGAGTGAGTGTGTGCCCAGTGATAGATTGCCCCCCTGTCCTGGGTGTATCTGCCCAGCGCCCGAGACGTTCTCCCCTGGATGGGCATGGGCATGGGGAACCCCCCCCCCCCCCCCCGCGACCCTAATAGAGGATAAAGCGGAAGATAATGGATGGATGGATGGAAAATCACTTAATCTAAAGTGATTTACAAGTGGATGGCACGGTGGCTTAGTGTTTGGCATGTTCTCCTCTCAGCTTTAGGGATTCCTGGTTCGAATCCCGATCTGGGTGGAGTTTGCATGTTCTCCCCGTGTCTTCATGGGATTCCTCCGGGTTCTCCGGTTTCCTCCCACAGTCCAAAAAACATGGATCAAGGTCAATTGAATTCTCCAAATTGCCCCATATAGAGTGTGTGTGTGTGTGTGAGTGTGTGTGTCCAGTGATAGATTGGTGTCCTGTCCTGGGTGTATCTGCCCAGCGCCCGAAACGTTCTCCCCTGGAT
Source organism: Corydoras sp. C115 (assembly GCA_019802505.1). Classification (NCBI taxonomy): domain Eukaryota; kingdom Metazoa; phylum Chordata; class Actinopteri; order Siluriformes; family Callichthyidae; genus Corydoras; species Corydoras sp. C115. The sequence continues at coordinate 270,744 of JAFMOC010000569.1, read as the reverse complement.
GGGCATGGGGAACCCTAATAGAGGATAAAGATAATGGATGGATGGACGGTTCCTTCACCTCCGCTGAGGATGATGACGGCGAGGAAGAGCGCCATGTCGCTGTCGTCCAGCTCCAGCATGTTGAACTTGACGGAGAACTCGAACTTGGGCTCCATCATCTCGCTGAAGGGCTTGCGCAGGCTCTTGAGGAACTCGCGCGTCACGAAGATCTGGCCGTAGGAGATCAGGGTTCCGTCCTTGTTCATCAGCGGCGCCATCATGATGATGAGCACCTCGATGACGGCATACTTCAGCAGCGTCACCTGGTCGTTTAGGTCCAGGTCCAGGAAGCCCGGGATGCTCTTGGCGAACTCGGTCACCTCGCTGACGGCCTCGGCCGAGCGCGACTGGCAGCTGTGGAAGAAGCGCAGCTCCACCTCGCGCTGCAGGTCCGACTGCACGGCGGCCATGCCCTGGCGACTGTGGGCCTCCTGCCGCGGGAGGTGGCGGCAGTTTATGAACTGCTCGCCCTCCAGCAGGGACTTCATGTCGTGGATGACGAACGGCTAGAACGGGGGCGAGAAGGACAAGAGAGGGTTACGATATTTTTTTACAATATTTTTTTACGATATTTTTTTACGATATAATTTTTTTTTTTTAAATCCTTTGTGGCGCCATTTTTGGCGCCATTACCGAACACCACGTCGGACAAATACGAAGACCTACACGCGTAGCCGCAATGTGCGCCGCCCGTCGTGGCCTCTGTTCGTGCGATGCGGTTCACGCCTTTTTTGTTTTCGGTGGGATAAAATGTACTAATTGCTCGGCAGACCTAATTTCACTTTTGGGAGGGGCGCTGTTTTACTGTCCTTTTGTCCCTGCTGTGCAGTCGCCAAATGACTAAATTACCCGAACCTGACGCAGACGCTCGCATTCAAGGCGAGGATTAGTCGGTTTAAATGGTGTCTGGGAATCTAGACGAATCATCCCCGAGGTGTTGACTCTTTCAAACGTTCCGATTGTCTGAAATCCCAGGGCGACATTTTTGTGTGCGGGTTCACCACCTTTGGCTCGAGCCTGCTGCATCAACTCCGGCAGGAGTGGACATGTCTGCAAAGCCTCGTGAAGACGCAGATGAAGGCCAATCTGAAATTATTACATTATAGTGACGAGGGTTCGGGACACGACCGGGTGCTGTGCCGGCGTTCTGCTCATCGTGGATGTTGGAGATAAAATGAGAATGATGTCATAAGATCTTGTATGGATGATAATCGAGGACGAATGGATGATGGAACGCGGTGTATCTGGACTCATCAGAACACATAAGCTCCAGAGTCCGTTCTTTAGTTTTCTCAAAGCTTTACAGCCGTTTGGTCGCGATCCCTTGAGTTCCCTTCGCATTGTACATGAGGAAATTCTCCAATTTACCAATTTTCTTAAATTCGGGTTGTTACCTTTTATTGGAAATCCAGGAAAATATTATGAATCGCCATTTTTTTGAGGTTGAGAATGTTATGCACATTATTTTTTGCATTATTATTATTATATTTTTAATATTATAATATTATTATCATTATTTATTATTATTATTATTGTCATTATTATTATTTTTTGGCACCATCATTATTATTATTATTATTATTATTATTATTATTATTATTGCATCATTATAGTTATTTTATTTATTTATTTTTGTGTGTTATTATTATTATTATTATTATTATTATTATTATTATTATTATAATAATTATTATTATTATTTTTTGCATTATTCATATGAATGCACATTTTTTGCATTATTATTGTTATTATATTTTTAATATTATATTATATAATAATAATATATTATTATTATTATTATTATTATTGGCATTATTATTATTTATTATTATTATTACTATTATTTTTTCATTATTATTATTGTTATTATTATTATTATTATAATTGCATTATTTTTGCATAATTATTATTATTATTATTATTATTATTATTATTATTATTTTCATTGCATTTTTTTTTTTTTGCATTATTATTATTATTATTTTTGTATTATTCATATGAATGCACAATTTTTTGCATTATTATTATTATTATATTATTATTATTACTTTTCTATTATTCATATGAATGCACATGGTTTCCATATAAACTCATGCAGTCAGGAGTGTCCACAGACTTTTGGAGGGACGATATTTTGGCCTCGAGGTTGGAACTGTGTTGAGTTCATGGTGCTGGGTCTTCATAAATATTTCCGCATTTTCAGCGTTAGCAGATGTTTGGGCTCATTCAGGCCGTATCGCCGTCCATGCCAGTCAAAACAAACATCCGCCGGCCTTGGGCCTATCTTGCCGAGCATTTATAGACTCGCACTTCTCGAATTTAAAGACTCGTCACAAAGCAATAAAGAAGGAAAAGAAGGGAGACGAAGCGCAGCAGGACGACCGAATCCCAGACGTCTTTTAAAGGAACGTCGCAGGACATTTTAAACAACAACGACGTTTCTGTTAAAATTATAATCAATCCCTTTTGATGTATATTTATATTTATATTAAAGATAAAAGATCTGACTGCACATGAGACAAGTGAGACATGGTTGTCCTCAGGGGTCAGTGTTAGGACCGCCTATGTTTTTGTAATAGCTGTGTTTACCAGTCGTTTGTAAAGTTATCGTGGCGGTGGCGGTGGAGAGAAGGTGGAACCGACGGTGTAGGGAAGGTAACAGACACACCTGCCGAAAGGATTCGCTAATGGTCTGGGTGTAGGTTTTTGAAAAGCGCCTCGTACCACCCTCTTTATAAATAGTACTTGGGCACCCACCTACTTTTGGTTCGACATTATGACCTTTAATAAAACGATGGTTTAATGGGAGGGCGGCACGGTGGCTCAGTGGTTGGCATGTTCTCCTCTCAGCGCCGGGGATTCCCGGTTCGAATCCCCATCTGGGTGGACTTTCCATGTTCTCCCCGTGTCCGTGTGGGTTTCCTCCGGGTTCTCCGCTTTCCTCCCACAGTCCAAAAACATGGATCAAGTCAATTGAGTTCTCCAAATTGCCCCATATAGAGTGTGTCTGTGTGAGTGAGTGAGTGTGTGCCCAGTGAGTGTCCTGGGTGTATCTGCCCAGCGCCCGAGACGTTCTCCCCTGGATGGGCATGGGGAACCCCCCCCCTAATAGAGGATAAAGCGGGAGATAATGAATGAATGAATTTATTTATTTTATTTATTTATTTTATTTATTCATTCATTCATTATCTTCCGCTTTATCCTCTATTAGGGTCGCGGTGGGGTTCCCCATGCCCATCCAGGGGAGAACGTTTCGGGCGCTGGGCAGATACACCCAGGACAGGGCGCCAATCTATCGCTGGGCACACACTCACTCACACACACACTCTATATGGGGGCAATTTGGAGAACTCAATTGACTTGATCCATGTTTTTGGACTGTGGAAGGAAACCGGAGAACCCGCAGGAAACCCACACGGACACGGGGAGGACATGGAAACTCCACCCAGGTGGGGATTTGAACCGGGAATCCCTAGTGCTGAGAGGAGAACGTGCTAAACCACTAAGCCGCCGTGCCGCCCTTATTTTATTTATTTATTTAAATTGTTTATTTATTTTATGTTATTATCTCGTATTGATGGCAAACGTTTTAAGTCCTTTTTGTTTGGACGTCATACGCAGCGTCACTCGTCAGGTGGTGCAGGTCGCGTCGGTGGACGTCGTGGCGGTGCGGCGTCTCGACCCTGCGACCTGACGGCGTTTTATTGTCTGTTTAAACTCATTGTGGTTGAGATTATTGTTAAAGTCGGTGGGAAACTGGCTGCACGGGTGACGGGGAGGAGCCTGGACTCTGACTGGACAGAGAGCGAGACACCGAGAGGCTCGAGAAAACGTCTGAACCATTCAGCGGAATTTAATCACTGTACATTCCACACATCTCACACAGTGATTAGATCTGATCCCTCACTCACTCATTCACACATTCACAGACACTCACTCATTCATTTAATAACTGAATACATACTTACACATTACTACTTTACATCTATACTAAATGGAAATGACTTTAATTCCCAAAAGCACTTGTAGTAATGAACTAATGAGTAAATGAATGAATGAATGAATGAATGAATGAATGAATAAATTGGCATGAAAGTAAGGGCTAGCTCTAAAGTGTGAAAGAGTTAATCTAAAGATTTAGTCTGAATAACTGACTCAATTATAATGAATACTAAAACATTTAAGAAAATGAGTGACTTGGTGAGTATGAATGGGTGACTGGGTGAGTATGAATGAGTGACTGGGTGAGTATGAATGAGTGACTGGGTGAGAACGAATGAGTGACTGGGTGAGTATGAATGAGTGACTGGGTGAGTATGAATGAGTGACTGGGTGAGTATGAATGAGTGACTGGGTGAGTATGAATGAGTGACTGGGTGAGTATGAATGAGTGACTGGGTGACTGGGTGACTGGGTGAGTATGAATGAGTGACTGGGTGAGAATGAATGAGTGACTGGGTGAGTATGAATGGGTGACTGGGTGAGTATGAATGAGTGACTGGGTGAGTATGAATGAGTGACTGGGTGAGTATGAATGAGTGACTGGGTGAGTATGAATGGATGACTGGGTGAGTATGCACAGCAGTATGAATGAATTTATGTGGAATAAATTTACGAGAATAATTTGTAGCCATGACTGAATTAATCAATAGGTATCAATAAGTATAATGAATGAATGAGTGATCCTGCATCAGTGACTGGATGAACACATTATTAAGCAAGAATACAAATGAATTAGTGTGAACAAGTTATGAGTGAATGAGAGAATAATATAATAAAGGGAATACGTAAGCAGTGTAGATGTGTAAATGCGAGCGTGAATGAATGAATGAATGAATGAATGAATGAATGAATGAAGGTACTCCCTCATACTCATGGTGATGTGAGTATGAATGGGTGATTGAGTAACGGACTGCAGGTGAATGAGTGAGTGAAAGTCAGGGTAGATGGAGTGTAGTGTGCTCGGAGCCGGTTCTTCTCTCAGACTTCTGAATGAATGAGTGAGTGAGTGAGTGAGTGAGTGAGTGAGGAACCCCGGCGGTTATGTAACCCCCTCACTCCGTCACGCATGCCGTTCTGGGGCAGTATGGAGGAGCTCGGCGGCGGTGCATCCGACCAGCATGGAGAACAAACCAGAATATCTAGCTTTTCAAAAACATTGCGTTCTAGATGAGTTTCAGAGATAAAAATACAGGAATCCACCTGCACACCGGAACCTGAACCTGAACTTCCACACCGGAACCTGAACCTGCACACCGGAACCTGAACCTGAACCTGCACACCGGAACCTGAACCTCCACACCGGAACCTGAACCTGCACACCGGAACCTGAACCTGAACCTGCACACCGGAACCTGAACCTGAACCTCCACACCGGAACCTGAACCTGAACCTCCACACCGGAACCTGAACCTGAACCTCTACACCAGAACCTGAACCTCCACACCGGAACCTGAACCTGAACCTCCACACCGGAATCTGAACCTGAACCTCTACACCAGAACCTGAACCTCCACACCGGAACCTGAACCTGAACCTGCACACCGGAATTAGAGGGCGATGTGAGGGCGATGTGAGGGTGATGTGAGGATGATGTGAGGGCGATGTGAGGGCGATGTGAGGGCGATGTGAGGGTGATGTGAGGATGATGTGAGGATGATGTGAGGGCGATGTGAGGGCGATGTGAGGGCGATGTGAGGGCGATGTGAGGGTGATGTGAGGGCGATGTGAGGGTGATGTGAGGGTGATGTGAGGGTGATGTGAGGGTGATGTGAGGGCGATGTGAGGGTGATGTGAGGGTGACGTGAGGGTGACGTGAGGGTGATGTGAGGATGATGTGAGGGTGATGTGAGGGTGATGTGAGGGTGATGTGAGGGTGATGTGAGGATGATGTGAGGATGATGTGAGGGTGATGTGAGGGTGATGTGAGGATGATGTGAGGGTGATGTGAGGGTGATGTGAGGGTGATGTGAGGGTGATGTGAGGGTGATGTGAGGGTGATGTGAGGGCGATGTGAGGGTGATGTGAGGGTGACGTGAGGGTGACGTGAGGATGATGTGAGGATGATGTGAGGGTGATGTGAGGGTGATGTGAGGGTGATGTGAGGGTGATGTGAGGATGATGTGAGGATGATGTGAGGGTGATGTGAGGGTGATGTGAGGATGATGTGAGGGTGATGTGAGGGTGATGTGAGGGTGATGTGAGGGTGATGTGAGGGTGATGTGAGGGCGATGTGAGGGTGATGTGAGGGTGACGTGAGGGTGACGTGAGGGTGATGTGAGGATGATGTGAGGATGATGTGAGGGTGATGTGAGGGTGATGTGAGGGTGATGTGAGGGTGATGTGAGGATGATGTGAGGGTGATTAGAGGGCGATGTGAGGGCGATGTGAGGGCGATGTGAGGGCGATGTGAGGGTGATTAGAGGGCGATGTGAGGGCGATGTGAGGGCGATGTGAGGGTGATTAGAGGGCAATGTGAGGGCGATTAGAGGGCGATGTGAGAGCGATGTGAGGATGATGTGAGGATGATGTGAGGGTGATTAGAGGGCGATGTGAGGGCGATGTGAGGGCGATGTGAGGGCGATGTGAGGATGATGTGAGGGTGATGTGAGGATGATGTGAGGGCGATGTGAGGGTGATTAGAGGGCGATGTGAGGGCGATTAGACGGCGATGTGAGAGCGATGTGAGGATGATGTGAGGATGATGTGAGGGTGATTAGAGGGCGATGTGAGGGCGATGTGAGGGCGATGTGAGGGCGATGTGAGGGCGATGTGAGGGTGATGTGAGGATGATGTGAGGATGATGTGAGGGTGATGTGAGGGTGATGTGAGGGTGACGTGAGGGTGATGTGAGGGTGATGTGAGGGTGATGTGAGGGCGATGTGAGGGCGATGTGAGGGTGATGTGAGGGTGACGTGAGGGCGACGTGAGGGCGACGTGAGGGTGACGTGAGGGTGACGTGAGGGCGATGTGAGGATGATGTGAGGGTGATGTGAGGGCGACGTGAGGGTGACGTGAGGGTGACGTGAGGGTGACGTGAGGGTGACGTGAGGGTGACGTGAGGGCGATGTGAGGGCGATGTTAGGGCGATATGAGGGCGATGTGAGGGTGATGTGAGGATGATGTGAGGGTGATGTGAGGATGATGTGAGGATGATGTGAGGGCGATGTGAGGGTGATGTGAGGGCGATGTGAGGGCGATGTGAGGGTGATGTGAGGGTGATGTGAGGATGATGTGAGGGTGATGTGAGGATGATGTGAGGGTGATGTGAGGGTGATGTGAGGGCGATGTGAGGGCGATGTGAGGGTGATGTGAGGGTGATGTGAGGGTGATGTGAGGGTGATGTGAGGATGATGTGAGGGTGATGTGAGGGTGCGGTACTCACTGCGTTGTCGTTGGTCTTGCCTGACAGGATGGCTCTGGCCTTGGCTTTGGTCAGAGGGAAGTTCTTCAGGTAGCTCTCGTAGAGGTGCTTGGCGAGGGCCCTCAGCTCGGCCGACTCCGGGTGCATGTGTTCCACATCGCTGGAGAACTCGGCCAGCAGCTTCTCCTTCTCGGCCTGGGGCATGCGGCCAAATCGGATGGCTGGGAAAAGCACAGACGGGCCAAAAAATGTTTAAATAAAACTCCCCCTGAAATCCCAACTCCAACAGTGACGGCTGAGGCGGGGGGGGGGGGGGGGCTCCGGGGCGGGGGCGGGGTGGGGATCAGGGGATATCAGTGGTGGGATGGAGGATTAAAAGTAACAGGGAGTGTGTTTTAGGCTGCGTGGGTGGGTGGGTGGGTGGTGGGGGGGGAATGTCAGGACGACCTGCTTCTTTTCTTTAGAACCCGTTGAGACGGAACTTTATAGAACGGGGCGGGGTTAAGACGTCAAACTGACGGTCACATGACGGCATGATAAAATATTTCGCATCTAATGATCCATCCATCCATTATCTTCTCCTTTATCCTCTATTAGGGTCGCGGGTGGGGGGGGGGGGGGGGGGGCATCCAGGGGAGAACGTTTCGGGCACTGGGCAGATACACCCAGGACAGGACACCAACTATCAGCGAGCACACACTATATAGGGGCAATTTAGAGCAGCCAATTCACCTTGAATCCACGTTCTTGCACTATCCATCCATTCCATTATCTTCCGCTTTAACCTCTATTAGGGTCGCGGGGGGGGGGGGGGTTTGGTTCCCCATGCCCATCCAGGAGAGAACGTCTCGGGCGCTGGGCAGATACACCCAGGACAGGGGGGCAATCTATCACTGGACACACACTCACTCACACAGACACACTCTATATGGGGCAATTTGGAGAACTCAATTAAACTTGATCCATGTTTTTGGACTGTGGGAGGAACTATGTAGGGGCAATTTAGAGCAGCCAATTCACCTTGAATCCACATTCTTGAACTATCCTTCCATTCCATTATGTTCCACTTTATCCTCTATTAGGGTCGTGGTGGGGGGGGTTCCTCATGCCCATCCAGGGGAGAACGTTTTGGACGCTTGGCAGATACACCCAGGACGGGGGGGGGCGGCAATCCAACACACATGCACTACATAGGGGCAATTTAGAGCAGCCAATTCACCTTGAATCCATGTTTGTGGGAGGAAACCGGAGAACCCGGTGGAAACCCATGCGGACACGAGGAGTACGTGCAATCCCCTTGTTTGGTGTAGAACCCCATGACGGACCCCCACAGAACCCTGACCTTGACCCCACAGATATGAACATAAAGTGGTTTAGCATGTTCTCCTCTCAGCGCTAGGGATTCCCGGTTCGGAGCCTCATCTGAGTGGAGTTTCCATGTCCTCCCCGTGTCCGCGTGGGTTTCCTCCGGGCTCTCCGGTTTCCTCCCACAGTCCAAAAACATGGATTCAAGGTCAATTGAGTTCTCCAAATTGCCCCATATAGAGTGTGTCTGAGTGTGTGCCCAGCGATGGATTGCCCCCCTGTCCTGGGTGTATCTGCCCAGCGCCCGAAATGTTCTCTCCTGGATGGGCATGAGGAACCCCCCCCCCCGTGACCCTAATAGAGGATAAAGCGGAAGATAATGGAATGGATGGATAGTGCAAGAACGTGGATTCAAGGTGAATTGGCTGCTCTAAATTGCCCCTATATAGTGTGTGCTCAGTCATAGTTGGCGTCCTGTCCTGGATGTATCTGCCCAGCGCCCGAAACGTTCTCCCCTGGATGGGCATGTGGAACCCCCATTCCCCCCCCCCCCCCCCCCCCCCCCGCGCGACCCCAATAGAGGATAAAGCGGAAGATAATGGATGGACGGTATGTGATATGCTTTTTGGCATGTTGGTATGTTCTCCCCCATGAGGACAGCACACACTTTTCCGGGGGAACCCGCTGAATTTCTCCACCGTGAGAACCGTGAGGAGGTCTTGAGGTCATGTTCCTCAGCCGGTCCTGGCCGGTCGCAGAACGGCGGCGTTCCGAGTCGTTATCCTCAGAACGAGCGGCCCGTAATTAAGTCTCACTCGCCGGATTCTGTTCGTTTCTGCTGACTCATGATCCCGCATGCTGCAGTGTGGAACGTTCTGTTGTGATGTCACCCGGCTGAAATGCCTGCCGGTTTTTCGGGGGTGGCGGTGTTACGCCATCCTCCCGTGACTCAGCGTCAGGTGGGCCAAGTTTATTCTGGCTGCGATCGCGCGGTCCCCGCTGTCGCAATGACGCGCTAATACCCCGCTAATCCACACTTTGTCCTGTCGCGGCGCTGAGAGGGCTGAGGCTGGGTGTGGGCTCCAAGGCGGGGGGCGAAGGAACGGAGGCCCGTTTTGGTTCCGCGGGCGTAAGGCTTATGTAACTCGCGGATAAAGGCGATTAGTGGCGCGTCATGTGGTCTAACGACGACGCGTCGATTATTGCTCGTTATACAACTAATTATGACCTCGCTGACACATGACGGCATGAAGGAAACGCTTGATGGTCAGACCAGAAACCAGAAACTAGGGCTGTATTCAACTACAGATTTTCGTAGTCGAATCTGATTCGTCAGATTTTCCCTATAGTCGACTGATAGTCGAATTAGTTAAATTTTCACCACAAGATGGCGCTATAAGCATAGTTTTTAAAAAAGATTTTTAAAAATATTTTACTTGTTTTTCTAACAAAAGAAAACCTTTTTTTTTCTTCTTTTTCCTTTTTTTTTTTTTTTTTTAGAAATGAGGATGATTTTATTTGACAAAAGGCTATATATATATAACGAAAACAAAGACATTTCATGTAAAAACTAATGCTTAGCAGCAGCCATGGGCGCCCCCATGTGGTCAAAATGGTACATTCGACTATGAGGTTCATAGTGGACTACGGTTCTCCGAATCGAATCGTCGAATCAGCGAATATTGCAGCTCACCCCTACCAGAAACTATATTAAAACACCTAAAATAAAAGGAAAAACAGTAGTTGCCACAACAGTTTCTCAATACGTGACCCCCACAACAAAAACCATTAGTCCATTCATTCATTCATTATCTTCCACTCTATCCTCTATTAAGGTTGCAGGGGGTGGGGGGGGGCATCCAGGGGAGAAAGTTTTGGGCACTCGGCAGATACATCCAGGACAGGGGGGCAATCTATCACTGGGCACACACACAGACACACTCTATATGGGGCAATTGGGAGAACTCAATTGACTTGATCCATGTTTTTGGACTGTGGGAGGAAACCGGAAAACCCGGAGGAAACCCACACGGACACGGGGAGAACATGGAAACTCCACCCAGATTGACATTCGAACTGGAAATCCCTAGAGCTGAGAGGAGAACATGCCAAACCACTAAGCCACCGTGCCGCCTCTTTTCGAAGATCAACACCTGTTAACGGTGCAACGCCTCTAAACACCGGGGATCCCGAGCTGGGTGGAGTTTCCACGTTGCTCCCGTGCCCACAGTCCAAAAACATGGATTCAAGGTGAATTGGCTGCTCTAAATTGCCCCTATATAGTGTGAGTGAATGTGCCCATTGATGGATTGCCCCCCTGTCCTGGGTGTATCTGCCCAGCGCCTGAAATGTTCTCCCCTGCATGGGCATGGGGAACGCACCTCAACCCCCTCAAAGACCTTTGGGATGAATTAGGATGCAGATTGCGTCTCCTGTCCAACATCAGCGTCTGAGTTCAAAATGCCCCTCTGGACGATTAGGCAAAAACTCTGACAGAGGTCAGGGTCAAGGTCAACCTCTGGGTGGAGGTTTCCTCCTTTTCCGGGTTCTCCGGCTTCCTCCCACAGTCCAAAAACATGGATTCGAGGTGAATTGGACGCTCTAAATTGCCCCTATATAGTGTGTGTGTCTGTGTGAGTGAGTGTGGGTCCAGCGATAGATTGGCGTCCTGTCCTGGGTGTATCTACCCAGCGCCCGAAACGTTCTCCCCTGGATGGGCATGGGGAACGCACCTCAACCTCTTCAAAGACCATTGGTATTTAAATTCTCTAAATTGCCCCTATATAAAGTGTGTGTGTCTGTGTGAGTGAGTGTGTGTCCAGCGATAGATTGGCGTCCTGTCCTGGGTGTAGCTGCCCCACGCCCGAAACGTTCTCCCCTGGATGGGCATGGGGAACGCACCACAACCTCTTAAAAGACCATTGGTATTTAAATTCTCTAAATTGCCCCTATATAGTGTGTGTGTCTGTGTGAGTGAGTGTGTGTCCAGCAATAGATTGGTGTCCTGTCCTGGGTGTATCGGCCCCGCCCCTGAAACGTTCTCCCCTGGATGGGCATGGGGAACGCACCTCAACCTCTTCAAAGACCATTGGTATTTAAATTCTGTAAATTGCCCCTATATAGTGTGAGTGTCTGTGTGACTGAGTGTGTGTCCAGCGATAGATTGGCGTCCTGTCCTGGGTGTAGCTGCCCCGCGCCCGAAACGTTCTCCCCTGGATGGGCATGGGGAACGCACCTCAACCTCTTCAAAGATCATTGGTATTTAAATTCTGTAAATTGCCCCTATATAGTGTGTGTGTCTGTGTGAGTGAGTGTGTGTCCAGCAATAGATTGGTGTCCTGTCCTGGGTGTATCGGCCCCGCCCCTGAAACGTTCTCCCCTGGATGGGCATGGGGAACGCACCTCAACCTCTTCAAAGACCATTGGTATTTAAATTCTGTAAATTGCCCCTATATAGTGTGAGTGTCTGTGTGAGTGAGTGTGTGTCCAGCGATAGATTGGCGTACTGTCCTGGGTGTAGCTGCCCCGCCCCCGAAACGTTCTCCCCTGGATGGGCATGGGGAACGCACCTCAACCTCTTCAAAGACCATTGGTATTTAAATTCTGTAAATTGCCCCTATATAGTGTGAGTGTCTGTGTGAGTGAGTGTGTGTCCAGCAATAGATTGGCGTCCTGTCCTGGGTGTATCGGCCCCGCCCCCGAAACGTTCTCCCCTGGATGGGCATGGGGAACGCACCACAACCTCTTAAAAGACCATTGGTATTTAAATTCTCTAAATTGCCCCTATATAGTGTGTGTGTCTGTGTGAGTGAGTGTGTGTCCAGCGATAGATTGGCGCCCTGTCCTGGGTGTATCTGCCAAGCGCCCGAAACGTTCTCCCCTGGATGGACATGGGGAACCCCCCCCCCCAGATGTATGAATAATATTATTATTCAGAATAATTAATTAATAAAACAGAAAAATGAGGCTCATTTCCGTCGCTGAACGCGGGATACGTTTTTTTTTTTTTTGTTTTTTTTTAACGCTCCTGCGTGTTTGTTCTGCGCGACGGCGTTACATGTACAAACACGGACGGTCCACGCTCCCCTGTAATTTGGGTTCGCTCCCACACGGCTGTTTGACTAAAGGGAAGGAGGCATTGAAAAGGGGATGACGTGTGAACCGCCGGCGCTTTAAAGCCAACAAACCAGAACCGTCAGCTCGTCCAATAGAAGGAAGTCGACGTTACCCCCCCCACCCCACCCCCCCACCTCCCTCGCCCCCCCCCACCACCACCACCACCACACCCCCCTTCCACGTGTGTCCCGACTTGTTGCGACTCCTTTGATTAATAGGGAGCCATCGCGAGTATCACACCTTTTGTAAACGCGAACACGCCCCCCGCCCACACCCCCCACACACCCACCCCCCCCCCCCCCCCCCCCCCCCCCCATATTTCGCTCCCGCTCCCGTTGTAGGTTGTGGCAGCGAGCCAGCGGCAGTGACACGGCGGGTTTGCGGGCCGTGCCTTCATCAATCATTGATAAAGACAAAGGAAAGCTGCCGAGATTTCGTCAGAGCAGCGTGACGGCGGGCGGGCGGGCGGGCGAGAGAGAGAGAGAGAGAGAGAGAGAGAGAGAGAGAGAGAGAGAGAGAGAGAACAGCACGCAATGTCAGTGCAGGAACAACAAATGCAGCCAGTCAGAAGAGGGACAGCTGATAAGAAGGAACTCTGTTAACCTCCACACACTCACGGCTAGCTACACCTGCATGGGGGCAACCTGCGCATCAGACAATAAGGGGACGGTTTGGGGATGGACCGGGCCCCCCGATGCCCAAAGTGGCGTCAATGGATGAGTGGGTTGGATGTGGAAGAACCGGACTGGGCACTTGCGTCCACCGCCTTAGATCAGAGACTGCGGGTCAGACCTCTCGTCCAACATCGGTGTCCGACCTCGGACACTTTTAAGGGTAAACGGTGAGTTAGGGCTTCAGACCGACTCCACAATGTTGTAGAAAGCCTTCAGCTTAAGATGTGATGTCATACAAGCCCCCATGGGTGTCTCAATGCTTTTACCTTCTTTAGAAGGACAACAGCTCCATGATTCCAGATCCTCCACCATGCTTCATGTTAATCGTGCACAAACCCAACCCCGGGTTTACACACAGTCTCCAGTCAGGTCCCTCAAACTGCACTCAATCGTCTTGACCTCTGGCGGCAGAGGCCGTTTGGGACCCCAGTGGGTGTCCCAATACTTTGCCCTCTTCAGAAGAACAACAGCTCCATGATTCCAGATCCTCCACCATGCTTCACTGTTGAGATCACAGAATTGTAGACCAAACCCAACCCCGGGTTTACACTCCGGTCTGACGGTAACACCGTCTCCAGTCAGGTCCAGCAAACTGCACTCAATCGTCTTGTCCTTTGACGGCAGAGGCCGTTTGCAACCCCCGTGGATGTCCCAATGCTTTGCCCTCTTCAGAAGGACAACAGCTCCACGATTCCAGATCCTCCACCATGCTTCACTGTTGAGATCACAGAATTGTAGACCAAACCCAACCCCGGGTTTACACACCGTCTCCAGTCAGGTCCAGCATACTGCACTCAATTGTCTTGACCTCTGGCGGCAGACCCCAGTGGGTGTCCCAATACTTCGCCCTCTTCAGAAGAACAACCGCTCCATGATTCCAGATCCTCCACCATGCTTCACTGTTGAGATCACAAAATTATAGACCAAACCCAACCCCGGGTTTACACACCGTCTACAGTCAGGTCCAGCTAACTGCATTCAATCGTCTTGTCCTTTGGGGCTCAGAGGCCATTTGGGATCCCTGTGGGTGTCCCAATACTTTGCCCTCTTCAGAAGAACAACAGCTCCACGATTCCAGATCCTCCACCATGCTTCACTGTTGAGATCACAGAATTGTAGACCAAACCCAACCCCGGGTTTACACACCGTCTCCAGTCAGGTCCAGCTAACCGCACTCAATCGTCTTGTCCTCTGGAGGCCGAGGTCGTTTTTTTGGCCGTCCTCCCCAGAAGACTCCCAGCGATGTGGGTGGAGATTCGGGGAGCTGTTCTGACCCCGGGACCTGAATAACATCTGCAGTTGTCGATCTGTGATTGTTGTAGATTCTTGGCTGCCGGTTCCGTCCTCCTCAGTCAGTGAGGTCGTACCACGGGTCAGGCCTCAACACCTTCGTTCAAGATCATTCATCACGCTGTTAATGTTCGGATATTTATGGAGACACACAGCGTTACACCCCTCATGGACCCAACAGAGAGTTTTGCCTTTACTTCACGTAAGTCTGGGGCTGGTGGGTCAGTTGGTGAAAGAGAACTTGGATGGAGAACGTTCTCGGAACGTGAGACACATGTTTAACAGGAAAACAACACGAGGGAAGGTGTTTTCGTCGCTTTGGACACATCATGAATAACGTTTTTGGCTTCTTCCTCTTCTAGGGTCGCGTGGGGGGCATTTCCCATACTCCAGGGGAGAACGTTTCGGGCGCTGGGCAGGACACCCAGGACAGGGCGCCAATCCATCACTGGACACACACTCACTCACACTGACACACTATATAGGGGCAATTTAAGGCAGCCAATTTGGGCTATCAATCTGAAGGTTGTGGGTTCAAATCCCAGGTCGACTGGAGTTACCAATGTGGGTCCTTGAGCAGGGCGGCATGGTGGCTTAGTGGTTTAGCATGTTCTCCTCTCAGCACTAGGGATTCCCGGTTCGAATCCCCATCTGGGTAGAGTTTCCATGTCCTCCCAGTGTCCGCGTGGGTTTCCTCCGGGTTCTCCGGTTTTCTCCCACAGTCCAAAAAACATGGATCAAAGTCAACTGAATTCTCCAAATTGCCCCATATAGAGTGTGTGTGTGAGTGAGTGTGTGTCCAGCGATAGATTGCCCCCCTGTCCTGGGTGTATCTGCCCAGCGCCCGAAACGTTCTCCCCTGGATGGTCATGGGGAACCCCCCCCACGACCCTAATTGAGGATAAAGCGGAAGATAATGTATGGATGGATGGGTCCTTGAGTAAGACCCTTAACCCTCATTGCTCAGGGCATGTTGTGACCGACCCTGTGCTCACTTTGGATAATCCCATACTAGGAATCCCCAGCACTGAGAGGAGAACATGCTAAACCACTAAGGCCAAATGTAAATGTAATGTCAATGTTTAGCGCTGTATAAAAGCCAAGACTTAATAAATGACCCGAGGCTTTAAGGCTTTTGATTTCGGGTCTCGTCCCGATTTTCTAAATAATGGCCCATGGCTTAGTGGTTTAGCATGTTCTCCTCTCAGCACTAGGGATTCCCGGTTCGAATCCCCATCTGGGTAGAGTTTCCTTGTTCTCCCCGTGTCCACGTGGGTTTCCTCCGGGTTCTCCGGTTTCCTCCCACAGTCCAAAAAACATGGATCAAGTCAATTGAATTCTCCAAATTGCCCCATATAGAGTGTGTATGAGTGAGTGTGTGTCCCAGCGATAGATTGCCCCCCTGTCCTGGGTGTATCTGCCCAGCGCCCGAAACGTTCTCCCCTGGATGGGCATGAGGAACCCCCCCCCCCTCCCCGAGACCCTAATAGAGGATAAAGCAGAAGATAATGGATGGATGGTCTTCGCAGCCGCACACATGGTGGTGGTGTAGCCTGCTGCCCGACGGCGAGCCGAACACCGAGGCGGCCTCTCGAAAGAGAAGAGAGTCTGCAGGAAGCCGTCAAAGGCGATGCAGTATTTGTAGTGGTTTTGATCTCGTTCTGGAGGCGATATTGTAGAGACAACACAGCTTTGTTTTGAGGTCGCACGAAGCTGTTAAGTGTCGAGGGAAGACGGTTCCAGCGTCATGTGATCACACCGGTTCAGGCGCCTCGCACGCTGCGACGACAAAGCCGCAATCGCTGCAGCTGCCGACCGCAAAGAGGAAGCAGCGATGCAAACGGGCCGACGCAACGCCGCACCGCTCGCCGCGCCCGCCTGCAGCGCCTCGGCCGGAAACGGGTTCCTCTGAACGGGCGGGGCTTAAACGACGAGCACAGCCAACGAACGGCTCCTTTAATTAACGGCGCTGATGAGTTTATTAAGCTACTCGCGGCTTCCCATCAGCATTAGCACTTTTTAAAAACGTTCATACTCGTCCTTTTTCAAGAAAGACCATCCACAAAGAGAGACGAGCGCCACGCCCATCTAACTTTATAATAGATTAATGACACATCTGTAGCATTGGCGTGTATAGAGTGCAGTGGCGGGTCAGGACCCTCTCTAATAATTAAAAATAATTATCTGCATCACAGATTGGTGTTAATTATAATTTGTCTGTGAACACGTACATACTTAAATAATTCATTTTTAATATTTCATATTTAATAGATTAATGACATCTGTAGCATTAGTTTGTATAGAGAGCGCAGTGGCGGGTCGTCAGGACCCTCTCTAATAATTAAAAATAATTATCTGCATCACAGATTGGTGTTAATTATAATTTGTCTGTGAACACGTACATACTCAAATAATTAATATTTAATGGTCTGTCCACTTTCTTGGTCCACTTGCAGCATGTCTTTTCTTATTAAGGGTCTTAACCAATCACATTTTCGCATCCTTTGTTGCCAGGTTGAAATAATCTGCCCAAGGCTAAAAAAGGGTTCCTCTGAACGGGCGGGGCTTAAACGACGAGTAAAACCAACGAACGGGTCCTTTAATTAAAGCGTGATGCCCGTCCGACTTTCGAAAAAAAGACTTCGCGTGGAACAATTAAATTAAATAAAACGCTCTAGCGGGCGTACGTTACCTCACAATATTAATGCCTTCTGATTGGATAGTCAGAAAGTTAAAAGAAAATAAAATAAAATTGGCTTTAAATAAAAAAAAACACAGATTTTTGCAATGTTTAGTATTATTTTTAGTTGTGTACTTTTCTGTACAGAGGTTATTGTTAAAATGCACAGCACGCCACTGCCACGCCCACCTAACTTTATAATAGATTAATGACGTCTGTAGCATTAGTTTGTATAGAGAGCGCAGTGGCAGGTCGTCAGGACCCACTCTAATAATTAAAAATAATTATCTCCATCACAGATTGGTGTTAATTATAATTTGTCCGTGAACACGTACATACTCAAATAATTCATATTTAATGGTCTGTCCACTTTCTTGGTCCACTTGCAGCATGACTTTTCATTATTTGCAGCAAGATTTTAACCAAACACATTTTTGCATCATTTGTTGCCAGGTTGAAATAATCTGCCCAAGGCCTTGAATAATTGTTCAGCATTAAATAATAAGTGACGATCAAACTGTTGCTTCAACCAATCAGATTTTACATTTGCAACACCAAGGCGCTCTAGCGGGCGTACGTTACGTCCCAATATTAACGCCCTCTGATTGGATAGTCAGAAAGTTAAAAGAAAAGACTTGGAACAATAAAATTCAATAAAATTGGCTTTTAAAATTGTTGCTATTTTTAGTTGTAGTTGTAGTTTTCTGAGGTTATTGTTGCAATGCGCATCCCGCCACCGCCGAACAGCCTGCTGATTCAGAGGATCCAGGAAGCCTCAGCTGCAGAGTGAAAGTCGCGGCTTGCGAAAGGTCGCGGGCTCATCCAGGCTCCGCCCCCTCCTCGTTTCTCCTCGCACTACTAAGCCATCAGACCGTCAGCAGGAAGGCGAAGCCGTCGCCGTGGAGTTCAGCGTCTCGAGATGCGGTTCGGCGGGATTGTTGCGAACGAACGTCATTAAACTCACATATTTAATATAATAATAATATAATAACTACTTAAGATGCACCTCTTTCTCCTTCATTCAAACACTGGTTGTCCAAAATGCTCAATTTTGTGTCAATGGAGCTTTCATGTGTCGCGGTCAGGGTGCACAAAACTCTACCAACCGAACCTGGAAACCTATATTGGATTATGTCAAAGGACAATAATGTGGATTTGTGTTTTTGTTTTGATGAACTATTTTTTTTTGTTTAAGTTGTATTTGAAATCAGTGTACTCGTTTTTCTTATAATTTATGGTATTATTATTTTTTAGTTTTTTTTTTTTTTTAGTTTTTTTATTTCTTTATTGATTTTTTTTTATTATTATTTTTTTTATTATTATTATTATTATTATTTTTAATTTTTTTCTTCCTTTGTTATTTTGTATGTATCTGGATGCAGGTTGGGGGTTTGGGTTTTGAAATACTGTTCTTATGCTTGTTGAAAATATAAAATAAAATATCTAAAAAAAAAAAAAAAAAGATGCACCTCTTTAAGAAATACCTGTTGTAGGAAAAAAAAAAAAAAAAAAAAAAAAAGGGGGGGGGGGGGGGGACCGCAGAATCGAATAACAATCAGGTTTGATGAACTTACAGTATAGTTGGTTTTCTCCATGGCTTCTGACTTGTAATGTTCTCATTTGTAAGTCGCTTTGGATAAAAGCGTCTGCAAAATGACTAAATGTAAATGTAAATGTATAATCCCTCGCCAACGCAAATGACTGGGATAGGTCCAAGTGGAGCATCTCATATCTGCGAGACTCGTAAAGCCGTTGTAGTGAAATTAGAAAGCTTGGCATCGTTTCTTATCCAATCCCGTTAAAGGTGAGGGTTCCGTCTGTGGAGGCGGGACACTCACCGTTGTGCGACATCCCCACCATCAGGCACTTCTGGAAGCGGCAGTACTGGCACTTGTTGCGGCTCTTCTTGTGGATGCGGCAGTGCAGGTCACAGTGATCGTACACCAGCTTTAACCGGATGGTGCGGCGGAAGAAGCCCTGCGGAACCAAACGGGGGCGTGATGAGAACTTCACAAAGTCTTTTTCATCGTTTTTATTTAAACACGAGAAATTTTCATTAGGAATCAACGTAAAAACACTTTGTCCGTATTTGGAACTCTGGGTCTGAGCGGGATTTTTAATTCATTCATTCATTATCTCCCGCTTTATCCTCTATTAGGGTCGCGGTGGGGTTCCCCATGCCCATCCAGGGGAGAACGTCTCGGACGTTGGGCAGATAGACCCAGGACAGGGCGCCAATCCATCGCTGGGCACACACTCACTCACACACACACACTCTATATGGGGCAATTTTGAGAATTCAATTGACTTGATCCACGTTTTTGGACTGTGGGAGGAAACCGGAGAACCCGGAGGAAACCCACGCGGACACGGGGAGAACATGGAAACTCCACCCAGATGGGGATTCGAACCGGGAATCCCTAGCGCTGAGAGGAGAACGTGCGAAACCACTAAGCCGCCGTGCCGCCCGGATTTTTTATTGTAAAATAAATTTAATAAGCTACATCGAAGGACGGGGGAGATATGGACGTTTGGAGAACCTCATTCATTTTTGGAATGGAATTACTTAAAAATTTCTCCAGGTGACATCTTCCCGAACCTGAAGCCATGCCCTTGAATCCTCATCTGGGTGGAGTTTCCATGTTCACCCCGTGTCCACGTGGGTTTCCTCCGGGTTCTCCGGTTTCCTTCCACAGTCCAAAAACATGGATCAAGGTCAATTGAGTTCTCCAGATTGCCCCATATAGAGTGTGTGTGTGAGTGAGTGTGTGCCCAGCGATAGATTGGCGTCCTGTCCTGGGTGTATCTGCCCAGCGCCCGAAACGTTCTCCCCTGGATGGGCATGGGGAACCCCCACCCCCAGAAGATAAAGGATGGATGGATGGAATTTCTCCCGGTGACATTGTACCTGTCCTGATGCCATACCACTTTACCACAATACCTAACTTTACCACAACCAGGATCGGCATGCCAATTGCAGCCGCCCCACCCACCTCTCACTCGGTGGACCTCATGATGTTCTACACAGACAAACCGCAGATGAGTTCCGTTCCATGATGTCCATAATGTCGAACATCCACCAGCCTCAGACGTCGGCATACTTTTGAGTACCTACGTATTAATTCCTACGATTTCTGCCCCGGGTAGTAGCGCCATTATCAGTCTGTAACCCCGAGGAGAGATAAGAACTCAGTTGCACCACCACTATGACCTGCTACGTCGTTATTCACTGACAGATAAGAGCTCGGCATGGCGTTAATCTATATAACACACTATTAAGACGCAGTGTTGCCCCGAGTATTGCGCGGATTGGACTTTGGCCAGCAGACCGTATTTGCTTCTCATCATTAAGTCATTAATAAGTAGTGAATAATGGGCCTGAACGGCTGTTCGGGTTCCGTATCGGCGCAAAGAGCAAATAAACAGTAACAGATTAACTGGCTGATTGTTTTAAATGTACAGATATGTACCACGTCGCTCTGCGTGGCTTAACTTCTCTCTGAAGCGTAATCGTAAATTCGCGGCGCACCGAACAGAGGCGTAGCGCTGTTTATGTGCACACACAGGAAATACCTTTCACATCCTATCAGATCGTTTATGGGTCCCGGGGCCTGTGCGCGAGAAGAGCCGAGGAAACATTAGAAAGCCCAGAGGATGTTTTCTCCATGTGCTTTGATCCTGTACGCTTATATTTAGCAGCATTCTGCTCTATTAATAGACGTCGGACACACAGGGCGACACACACCCCACCCAAAAATGGCTCGGGTATTATATTAAAGAACAATTCCCACATTGACCCGGTTGGCTGAACCTCAACAGGTATTGTTGTGAAGGTTCTATCGGCGTATCAACAGAGACATTCCTCACATCCATCGTCCGGTTCGTGTCAAAATGCCCGGGATGTTTCGAAGCCGGACCTACAGTTCGGCCAAATGGGCTCCTCCCAAAATAAGGGACTCGGGACGGACGTGTGAGGATTCCGTTGGTATGAAGATCATAGTTATGAACTGATTCCTGAGTAGAAAGTTCTGCGAAGGTCACATTTATGACTACGGCACCACAGCCGTGTCCACATGTCCACTGGCCATGACATCATAGAAAAAAAGTCTAATAGAAACTAGAAAGCAAAGTTTGTGAACAAACTTTAAAGTTGGCTTGGAAGGGCTGACTGCTGTGAAAAAAGTAAAAAAAATAAAACAAAGAACTGGAAAAAAAAAGGTTAACTATGCTAATGTGGAGAACATGCCAAACTTCCAAACGCTGACGATGGCTAACCAAAAGGACGAACGACTAAAATAAAAAGGAAAATAAAAGAAAACAAAATAACCTGCAAAGATTAAAAATAAAAATAAAAAAAAATGCTGATTATGCGAATGTGGAGAACACGCCAAACTTCCAAATCTCAACAAAAGCTCACCAAAAGTATGAACAACATAAAATTTAGAGGAATAAAAGAAAAAAAAGGAATAAAAACGGATTGAAAATCAACAAAAAAAGCTACCAAAAATTTTTTCAATGGAAGTCAATACGGAAAAAGGGGCGTGGCATAAAAACCATACACCAAATTGCTCTGAAAAGCACCAGCAACCTATGGGTGGCTATGGGTACTACGACACTACAAAATTTCAGCGTTCTACGTCGAAATCTGCGGGACGAGAAAATTGGGCGAAAATAATAATAATAATAAGATAATGAAGGACAGCAAGTTGGTTACTTCCAAGCCAACTTAATGAGATAGCTATAGCTAGGACAACACCAGCACCACCATGAGGTGGACCTGGGTATCTTCATCCATATTGGAACCTGGATATTAATTGGACTGGCGGTCCGGCAGGACGCCCTCAATGGACTTAAATAGTTTTTAATTGTTAAATACGGGTCACATGATCACTACATCATCTGTACATGGCTGCCCTACACTGTTGATGCTGCCCGGCCGCTCAAGGAGTATGAGTCCCCCACTGAGCCTCGGTCCTCCCAAGGTTCCTTCCTTAAAATTTCAACATAACGGGGAGTTTTGTCTTGCCGCTGTCGCTTCGGCGTGCTCTTTGGGCGTTTAAAGCCTACTAACGAGGTGCTGCGTCTGGCTATTCGAGGTAGCCTAGGTCAATTTTGAAAATGAGTTTTTCAAAATTTTTATAAATATTTTCTTAATTACATCCTCAGCATCCTCATCCCTCCTCTGTACCTCCCTAACTTTGTCTCCCAAACCTTCTAAATTTACCGTCCCTCTAATTAAATAAGGTTCCAGGGGAGTTTTGTCTTGCCGCTGTCGCTTCGGCGTGCTCTTTGGGCGTTTAAAGGCTTTTAACTCTGTGAAGCTGCTCTGTGATGCTGTACTGAGGTAAAAAAAAAGCGCTCTATAAATAAATGACTTGAACTTGAACTCGGTGCGGTAGCTCAGCGGTCGGGGTGTCGGGGCGTCAGGGCGTCGGGCTCGTTCCTTACATTTTTGGAGAACGCGGTGACTGCTGCGTTGAAACAATAAAGATTTTTAAAAAAAGCTCATTAAACCCTGTAATGACTCTAAAACGAAGCCTCTTCCTTTCACACCTCTCAGTTGTGGGTAATTCCACGTTGGCTCACCCCCTGACTTTTCTGAAAGGTGTATCATCAAAGCCACCCACCCACCCACCCATCTGCCCGCCTGTCTGTCTGTCTGCCTGCCCGACCTGCCCCGTTTGGAATGGAAATGCGACGCGAGAGCGCGAGTCTGCCTCACCCACTCGCATGATTATTCTCATTCTCTGCGAATGTTTTCTGAATGGAAACTCGAAACCAGGTTTCGTGGCGCATGTGACAGACGGGAGGAAAGTTGGCCAGACACCTTTTGACCCTCATCTGCATGTCTGAAAGGCACGACTTATTTTTAATGACACAGACCTGCGTTTCCTGTAATCTGAATGCGGGGCGCGCTCGCTCGCTCGCTCGCTCGCTGGCTGGGCGCACATGCGTTGTGGTCTGCGCGCCCGCCGCTCGATGGTTCTAGAATGAGATGGTAACGTCTGATCTGTCGAGGTGATGCTCATGAACTCGTGATGATCCCGTGTCCGTACTAACGAGGTGCTGCGTCTGGCTATTCGAGGTAGCCTAGGTCAATTTTGAAAAGTAAATTAATTTTTAACTTAATTACTTAACTTAATTACTTAATTACATCCTCTCCATCCTCAGCATCCTCATCCCTCCTCTGTACCTCCCTAAATTTTGTCTCCCAAACCTTCTAAATTTACCGTCCCTCTAATTAAATAAGGTTCCAGGTACTAAAAAAGTAAGCGTTATCATGATACCAAGGTCTGGACACATTGCTCAGCCCCGCGGTGTATAATAATGTTCTCCAGGGATCAGACGATTTTTTATTTGCATAATAAATAATCACGATTATTATAATTATTATACGATAATAGTTAATCGCAGGAACGATGCACGGGTTCTCATTGGTTATTTATTTGATGTAAACACGAAATAACATGTTCTTTTCGTAAAAAATACAATTCCCGGTTCGAATCCCAATCTGGGTGGAGTTTCCATGTTCACTCCGTGTCCGCGTGGGTTTCCTCCGGGTTCTCCGGTTTCCACCCACGGTCCAAAAACATGTATCAAGGTCAATTGATTTCTCCAAATTACCCCATATAGAATGTGTGTGTGAGTGAGTGTGTGCCCAGTGATAGATTGCCCCCCCTGTCCTGGGTGTATCTGCCCAGTGCCCGAGATGTTCTCCCCTGGGTGGACATGGGAACCCCCCCCCCCCATCCCCCCGTGACCCTAATAGAGGATAAAGCGGATGGATGGATGGATATATAATGAAAATTATGTCGTCATGACGAGGTTAATGCACTCTTACGATTAATTAATCGTAACATTTTCAATTGCGATTAATTGCAAAAACGATTAATTGCCTCATCCCTAGTGTACGCCGGCTTCAGCTACAACAGTAACATGCTGTTTACACACTGATGCCTCAGTATTAATTATGTTAATTAATGTCTTATTTGATAAATCATTCAGAGGAGGAACCAAGTCAAGACTTTCAAATGTTTAATGAGTTTAAATTTGAAGTCCACTAAAGATACCAGTGTGGCCCCCTGTGGGCCGATGTCATGTGACCCAACGCACCTTGCAGCCCTCGCAGGCGTGAACGCCGTAGTGGAACCCGGAGGCCTTGTCGCCGCACACGCGGCACTCGATGTTGAGGACCGAGGCTGCGGGATCTTCGTGCTGTTTGGAGAAGGTCATGCTGCTCTCGGCATACTGAGGCGGAGACTCGGGTTCGAGCTTGATCGAGCCTGAATGAATGGAACAATAAAGTTGGAACATCATCAGAGAACGTGTTCACGCACACGTATGGTTCATTCAGTACATTTAAAAAAGTAATAATAAAACAGAAGTCAGATCTGGGTCTACAGTTGCCCCTAAGCCCACCAAATGTCTGTGGGATGAATTGGAACAGAGATTGTGAACCTGTCTGACCTTACAAATGCTAGTCACAAAAATACTTTCCAGGGGAGTGGAAACTTTTACAGGTAGAAAGGGAGAGGTGTGTGTGTGTGTGTGTGTGTGTGTGTGTTGGGGGGGGGGTCCAAGCACCTATCATTTGAATAATTCACCACAGAACATGATGGAGGTGATTTTTCTAAAAATAAATACCCTTTTTGGATTGTTTCCACTGCTGGATGTGATGTTTGAGTCACCAGGATGAAATTAGGGACGTGGGGGTTTGGGGTGCATCAGAGAACCTTAATGGAAGTCTGTGAGGCATGCTGGAGAAGACACACCCCATTGTTGGACTCGGTTCTTATGGTTCACAGTCAAATTGTGCACCATGGATCAGGCTCAAGAACATATTTATATTGACTGGCAACCCCACAGGTAACCGGTTGAACCATATGGCATTCCACAGGTACCCAGTTGAACCATATGGCAACCCACAGGTAACCGGTTGAACCAATTGGCACCCCACAGGTAGCCAGTTGAACCAATTGGCACCCCACAGGTAACCGGTTGAACCATATGGCAACCCACAGGTAACCGGTTGAACCATATGGCACCCTGCAAGTAACCAATTGAACCATATGGCACCCTACAGGTAACCTGTTGAACCAATTGGCACCCCACAGGTAGCCAGTTGAACCAATTGGCACCCTACAGGTAACCATTTTAACCAATTGGCACCCCAGAGGTAACCGGTTGTACCAATTGGCACCCCACAGGTAACCAGTTGAACCATATGGCACCCCAGAGGTAACCAGTTGAACCATATGGCACCCCAAAGGTAACCAGTTGAACCATATGGCACCCTACAGGTAACAAATTGAACCATATGGCACCCTACAGGTAACCTGTTGAACCATATGGCACCCTACAGGTAACAATTTGAACCATATGGCACCCTACAGGTACCCAATTGAACCATATGGCACCCTACAGGTACCCAATTGAACCATATGGCACCCCAAGGGTAACCAATTGAACCATATGGCACCCCAAAGGTAACCGATTGAACCATATGGCACCCTACGGGTAACCGGTCGAACTATATGGCACCACAAGGGTAACCAGTTGAACCATATGGCACGCCACAGGTAATGGAAAGGGGGGGGGGGTTGTCTGTCTGCCCTTTGATAGCTGGGTGACCTGAATGGGGACTCACGCTGAGCAACGTACAAAGTGAATGTGTGAACACATGACTTAAATTAAAAAGTTTATTATTAAATATAAAAAAGTTAGTACTTTGCGGTTCTTGTGCCCTGTAGCTGCCCTCCTGAGTTCTGTAGGTGTTCTCTTGTGCCCTGTAGCCGCTGGTCTGTTGCCTATAACAGTTCTCCTGCGCCCGATAGCCGTTCTCCTGCGGCCGGTAAGCGTTCTCCAGTGGCCTATAGCCGTTCTCCTGCGGCCTGAAGCCGTTCTCCTGCGGCCTGTAGCTGTTCTCCGGGGCGCGGTAGCTGTTCTCATGGGCTCTGTAGCTGTACATGTGCGTCAGGTCCATCATGTGAGGGGCCTCGCTCGGACCGGGGCTGGGTGCGTACTCCATTCCCGAGACGGTGGCGTAGTCCAGCGTGGGGTACGGTTTCATATCCAGAGAGTGCGAGCTGTCGTCCAGTTCCTCCAGGTCCAAAGGGCTCAGGCCGAATCCCATGGGCCAGGAGAACGTCTGCGTGTCCACCATGTCTGCCCAAGAGAGACACACAAACATCATTTTAGAACCAGGCCAAAGGCGAGCGGGCGAAAGGCGAAGAGGACCTGTGGGATTAGACGGGCTTGTTACTCCATTCCCAGGCACATCACCCAGTTCTCGGCTCTGACGCAGAACGTCGGGCTAACGGGAAATGTACAGGGTTCCCAACTGGTTCACGGAAACCAATTAACAAACAAGTGGTATGCGACCGTTTAGGGTCACGGATCATCGTCAGAGAACCTGCGATGTGGCACTTGACAGCCTTGGCGGTTGGCCCCGCCCATCAGCACCAACTAATGCATTTATTAACATCGCAATATGTATTTTTCGCAGTAAGTCCTTTATAAAAAAATTAATATATATATATTTTTTTTTTTACTAGCTGATATAGTTTTTCCAATTTTGGAAAATGGACACCTACTATTGTAAAAAGCGATATATAAATAAACATGAACTTGTCATTCATTAGTGGTTTAGCATGTTCTCCTCTCAGCGCTAGGGATTCCCGGTTCGAATCCCCAACTGGGTGGAGTTTCCATGTTCTCCCCGTGTCCATGTGGGTTTCCTCCGGGTTCTCTGGTTTCCTCCCACAGTCCAAAAAACATGAATCACGGTCAACTGAATTCTCCACATTGCCCCATATAGAGTGTATCAGTGTGATTGAGTGAGTGTGTGCTCAGTGATAGATTGCCCCCCTGTCCTTGGTGTATCTGCCCAGCGCCCGAAACATTCTCCAATGAATGGGCATGGGGAACCCTAATGTGACCCTTGTAGAGGATAAAGCTGAAGATAATGGATGGATGGATGGAATTGCGCCAATGTGCCGGTCAAGCATGTGACCTGAGGCTGATTTCTGATTGGTTATTTTAGGTTTTTCCACTATGGCAAATGGGACAGACCCATTCTAGTGCATCACTATTGGAAGTGTGTTACCGCTGGTTAATTTTATTTAGGCATCGTGTGATTGGACAATTCCCGAATCGACTCATTAACTCGGGTGCGGTTCATCAGTTCGACTCACCCTTAACGTTTCGTTTGTGTGAAATCCCGCTGCTAACCAGAAAAACATCGTACGTTTGTCAGGCAACTCTCAAATGACTTCAAACCCCGAGATGAAAGATCAGCAGAAGCGGATTCGCCGATTAGCTGCTGACTCGGCATGCGATGACGCAGTGGCTGATCTCATGGTCCCGTTTTTGAAGCGACAGCATGGAGGATTCCAGATCTCAGCTGGTTTCACCCACGACGTCAACTTTCTTTAAAAAACCCCGCGCTCAGCCAACTGCACCACTGATGATGCAAGATACACCTCACCAGAGACACGAAAATAGGTTCTGTGGACTTACCAAACCCACCGGCGGTTCACCCTGACCTTCTGGGACCTACAAGAATAGGCACGGTTAAAGGGATTCTTTTTATCTACCTGGGGTCAACCCATGCTCTGGGGAATGGAGGGGTGCAGAACAGGGGTGTTTAGTTGATGGCAAACTTATCCCAGCACATAAAACTAACAATGGTATAGTTACAAAGTATGACTTGTGTATATTACTAACAAACTAAAGTATTGTATATCCATCCATCTGTTATCTTCCGCTTTATCCTATATTAGGGTCGCGGGGGTAGGGGGGGGGGGCACATCCAGGGGAGAACGTTTCGGGCGTTGGGCAGATAGACCCAGGACAGGACGCCAATCCATCGCTGAGCACACACTCACTCACACACACACTCTATATGGGGTAATTTGGAGAATTCAATTGACCTTGAATCCATGTTTTTGGGCTATGGGAGGGGGGGGGGGGTTCCCCATGCACATCCAGGGGAGAACGTTTCGGGCGCTGGGCAGATACACCCAGGACAGGGGGGGCCAACAATCACTGGAGACACACTCACTCACACAGGCACACTCTATATGGGGCAATTTGGAGAATTCAATTGAGCTTGAATCCATGTTTTTGGACTGTGGGAGGGAGGGGGGGGTTCCCCATACACATCCAGGGGAGAACGTTTCGGGCGCTGGGCAGATACACTCAGGACAAGGGGGCCAACAATCACTGGAGACACACTCACTCACACAGGCACACTCTATATGGGGCAATTTGGAGAATTCAATTGACCTTGAATCCATGTTTTTGGACTGTGGGGGGGGGGGGTTCCCCATGCACATCCAGGGGAGAACGTTTCGGGCGCTGGGGAGATACACCCAGGACAAGGGGGCCAACAATCACTGGAGACACACTCACTCACACAGGCACACTCTATATTGGGCAATTTGGAGAATTCAATTGACCTTGAATCCATGTTTTTGGACTGTGGGAGGAAACCGGAGAACCCGGAGGACGAGGCGAGAACGCGCCGCTCTCAGGCGCTTCGTCCATGACGATGTGAAATGAGAAAGCAGGAAAGCGTTTCATCGTCAGAGAACGTTGCTTAAGACGCGTGTTGCTGTAGCAGGTGGCCTTGCTTCCCATGAAAACGACACGAGAACCCGACACGAGAACCCAGCTGCGCGTGCGCCGTTCCACCGAACGGGAAAATGTTCCCCGACCGAATCGGAGAACAGACCGACAGGACGGACGACGCCGAGGCTTTTATTGGTTTCTACATCAACACACAACACAGGACCGTGGTTTCAACCCAACTCATCATACAGGTGGACCTGCACTGGCTGAATCATTTTATTTGGAAAAATGACTCAGTTAAGAATCACTTGAGTGAATTTGTATGGAACTCCTAATAAAACTGACTCCCAACTAAGACGATCCCTTTAATGATTAAATGTTAGACGATTGGTTTAGATGGACCTTTACTGTCTGAATCGTTCCATTTGGCAAAAACGACTCTTTTAAGAATCACTTGAGTGAATAAAATAAAACTGACTCCCAACTAAGACGATCCCTTTAATGATTAAATGTTAGACGATTGGTTTAGATGGACCTTTACTGTCTGAATCGTTCCATTTGGCAAAAACGACTCTTTTAAGAATCACTTGAGTGAATCTGTAGGGAAGTGTACTTCATAAGACTCCCAACTAAGACGATCCCTTTAATGATTAAAGGTTTTAAATGTTAGACGATTGGTTTAGATGTACTTTTACTGTCTGAATCATTTGGAAACAATGACTCATTTGAGAATCACTTGAGTGAATCTGTAGGGGAGTGCACTTCATAAGACTGAATCCCAACTAAGACGATCCCTTTAATGATTAAATGTTTTAATGTTAGATAATTGGTTTAGATGGACCTTTACTGTCTGAATCGTTCCATTTGGCAAAAACGACTCTTTTAAGAATCACTTGAGTGAATCTGTAGGGAACTCCACTTAATAAGACTGACTCCCAACTAAGACGATTCCTTTAATGATTAAATGTTAGACGATTGGTTTAGATGTACTTTTACTGTCTGAATCATTTGGAAAGAACGACTCATTTGAGAATCACTTGAGTGAATCTGTAGGGAAGTGCACTCGATAAAACTCACTCCCAACTAAGACGATCCCTTTAATGATTAAATGATTAAATGTTAGACGATTGGTTTAGATGGACCTTTACTGTCTGAATCGTTCCATTTGGCAAGAACGACTCTTTTAAGAATCACTTGAGTGAATCTGTAGGCAAGTGCACTTCATAAGACTGACTCCCAACTAAGACGATCCCTTTAATGAATAAATGATTAAATGTTAGATAATTGGTTTAGATGTACTTTTACTGTCTGAATCATTTGGAAAGAACGACTCATTTGAAAATCACTTGAGTGAATCTGTAGGGAAGTGCACTTCATAAGACTCCCAACTAAGATGTTCCCTTTAATGATTAAAGGTTTAAAATGTTAGATGATTGTTTTTTTTTTTTTTTACTGTCTGAATCATTTGGAAAGAACGACTCATTTGAGAATCACTTGAGTGAATCTGTAGGGAAGTGCACTTCATAAGACTCCCAACTAAGATGTTCCCTTTAATGATTAAAGGTTTAAAATGTTAGATGATTGTTTTTTTTTTTTTTTACTGTATGAATCATTTGGAAAGAATGACTCATTTGAGAATCACTTGAGTGAATCTGTAGGGAAGTGCGCTTGATAAAACTGACTCCCAATTAAGACGATCCCTTTAATGATTGTTAGACAATTGGTTTGGATGGACCTTTACTGTCTGGAGAACGTTTCGGGCGCTGGGCAGATACATCACAGGACAGGGGGGGCAATCTATTGCTGGGCACACACTCACTCACACACACACACACACACACTATATGGGGCAATTTGGAGACCTCAATTGACATTGATCCATGATTTTGGGACTGTGGGAGGAAACCGGAGAACCCGGAGGAAACCCACGCAGACACTGGGAGGACATGGAAACTCCACCCAGATGGGGATTCGAACCGGGAATCCCCAGTGCTGGGAGGAGAACATGCTAAACCACTAAGCCACCGTGCCGCCCAACAACAATAATATGAATATGAATAATAATTAAATAATTTTTCTTTTTTGTTTTTAGGGATTCCTAGTTTCCATGTTCTCCCCGTGTCCGCGTGGGTTTCCTCCGGGTTCTCCGGTTTCCTCCCACAGTCCAAAAACATGGATCAAGGTCAATTGAATTCTCCAAATTGCCCCATATAGAGTGTGTGTGTGAGTGAGTGAGTGAGTGAGTGTGTGTCCAGCGATAGATTGCCCCCCTGTCCTGGGTGTATCTGCCCAGCGCCCGAAACGTTCTCCCCTGGATGGGCATGGGGAACCCCCCCCCCCTAATAGAGGATAAAGCGGAACATAATGTATGGATGGAGGGTCATGTGACGTGCTATATTATATTTAATAACTACATTATAATCATTATATTGCGTCCAGTGAAAGGTCAGGACGTCACGGGTTCCAAGCGACTCGGACCGAAGGCTTTGTCTCCAGAGCAGTGAATCATCGACCGTCCCGTACGGAGTCCCCCCGGGGTTGGGGAGAACGTTTCGGGCGCTGGGCAGATACACCCAGGACAGGGGGGGCCAACAATCACTGGAGACACACTCACTCACACAGGCACACTCTATATGGGGCAATTTGGAGAATTCAATTGAGCTTGAATTCATGTTTTTGGACTGTGGGAGGGGGGGGGGGTTCCCCATACACATCCAGGGGAGAACGTTTCGGGCGCTGGGCAGATACACTCAGGACAAGGGGGCCAACAATCACTGGAGACACACTCACTCACACAGGCACACTCCATATGGGGCAATTTGGAGAATTCAATTGACCTTGAATCCATGTTTTTGGACTGTGGGAGGAAACCGGAGAACCCGGAGGACGAGGCGAGAACACGCCGCTCTCAGGCGCTTCGTCCATGACGATGTGAAATGAGAAAGCAGGAAAGCGTTTCATCGTCAGAGAACGTTGCTTAAGACGCGTGTTGCTGTAGCAGGTGGCCTTGCTTCCCATGAAAACAGCCCCGGCTCCGGCACCGACACGAGAACCAAGGTCCCGCCCAGCTGCGCGTGCGCCGTTCATTCCACCGAACGGGAAAACGTCCCCGACCGAACCGGAGAACAGACCGACAGGACGGACGACGCCGAGGCTTTTATTGGTTTCTACATCAACACACAAACACAGGACCGTGGTTTCAACCCAACTCATCATACAGGTGGACCTGCACTGGCTGAATCATTTTATTTGGAAAAATGACTCAGTTAAGAATCACTTGAGTGAATCTGTATGGAACTCCTAATAAAACTGACTCCCAACTAAGACGATCCCTTTAGTGATTAAATGTTAGACGATTGGTTTAGATGGACCTTTACTGTCTGAATCGTTCCATTTGGCAAGAACGACTCTTTTAAGAATCACTTGAGTGAATCTGTAGGGAACTCCTAATAAAACTGACTCCCAACTAAGACGATCCCTTTAATGATTAAATGGTAGACGATTGGTTTAGATGGACCTTTACTGTCTGAATCGTTCCATTTGGCAAGAACGACTCTTTTAAGAATCACTTGAGTGAATCTGTAGGGAAGTGCACTTCATAAGACTCCCAATTAAGACAATCCCTTTAATGATTAAAGGTTTTAAATGTTAGACGATTGGTTTAGATGTACTTTTACTGTCTGAATCATTTGGAAAGAATGACTCATTTGAGAATCACTTGAGTGAATCTGTATGGAACTCTTAATACAACTGACTCCCAACTAAAACGATCCCTTTAATGATTAAATGTTAGACGATTGGTTTAGATGGACCTTTACTGTCTGAATCGTTCCATTTGGCAAGAACGACTCTTTTAAGAATCACTTGAGTGAATCTGTAGGGAAGTGCACTCGATAAAACTCACTACCAACTAAGACGATTCCTTTAATGATTAAATGTTAGACGATTGGTTTAGATGTACTTTTACTGTCTGAATCATTTGGAAAGAACGACTCATTTGAGAATCACTTGAGTGAATCTGTAGGGAAGTGCACTCGATAAAACTCACTCCCAACTAAGACGATCCCTTTAATGATTAAATGATTAAATGTTAGACGATTGGTTTAGATGGACCTTTACTGTCTGAATCGTTCCATTTGGCAAGAACGACTCTTTTAAGAATCACTTGAGTGAATCTGTAGGCAAGTGCACTTCATAAGACTGACTCCCAACTAAGACGATCCCTTTAATGATTAAATGATTAAATGTTAGATAATTGGTTTAGATGTACTTTTACTGTCTGAATCATTTGGAAAGAACGACTCATTTGAGAATCACTTGAGTGAATCTGTAGGGGAGTGCACTTCATAAGACTGAATCCCAACTAAGACGATCCCTTTAATGACCAAATGTTTTAATGTTAGATAATTGGTTTAGATGGACCTTTACTGTCTGAATCGTTCCATTTGGCAAAAACGACTCTTTTAAGAATCACTTGAGTGAATCTGTAGGGAACTCCACTTAATAAGACTGACTCCCAACTAAGACGATCCCTTTAATGATTAAAGGTTAGATGATTGGTTTAGATGTACTTTTACTGTCTGAATCATTTGGAAAGAACGACTCATTTGAAAATCACTTGAGTGAATCTGTAGGGAAGTGTACTTCATAACACTCCCAACTAAGATGTTCCCTTTAATGATTAAAGGTTTAAAATGTTAGACGATTGTTTTTTTGTTTTTTTACTGTATGAATCATTTGGAAAGAATGACTCATTTGAGAATCACTTGAGTGAATCTGTAGGGAAGTGCACTTCATAAGACTGACTCCCAATTATGACGATCCCTTTAATGATTGTTAGACAATTGGTTTAGATGGACCTTTACTGTCTGGAGAACGTTTCGGGCGCTGGGCAGATACATCACAGGACAGGGGGGGCAATCTATCGCTGGGCACACACTCACTCCCACACACACACACACACACTATATGGGGCAATTTGGAGACCTCAATTGACATTGATCCATGATTTTTGGACTGTGGGAGGAAACCGGAGAACCCAGAGGAAACCCACGCAGACACTGGGAGGACATGGAAACTCCACCCAGATGGGGATTCGAACCGGGAATCCCTAGTGCTGAGAGGAGAACATGCTAAACCACTAAGCCACTGTGCCGCCCAACAATAATAATATGAATATAAATAATAATTAAATAATTTTTCTTTTTTGTTTTTTAGGGATTCCTAGTTTCCATGTTCTCCCCGTGTCCGCATGGGTTTCCTCCGGGTTCTCCGGTTTCCTCCCACAGTCCAAAAACATGGATCAAGGTCAATTGAATTCTCCAAATTGCCCCATATAGAGTGTGTGTGTGAGTGAGTGAGTGAGTGAGTGTGTGTCCAGCGATAGATTGCCCCCCTGTCCTGGGTGTATCAGCCCAGCGCCCGAAACGTTCTCCCCTGGATGGGCATGGGGAACCCCCCCCCCCCGCGACCCTAAAAGAGGATAAAGCGGAAGATAATGTATGGATGGAGGGTCATGTGACGTGCTATATTATATTTAATAACTATATTATAATCATTATATTGCGTCCAGTGAAAGGTCAGGACGTCACGGGTTCCAAGCGACTCGGACCGAAGGCTTTGTCTCCAGAGCAGTGAATCATCGACCGTCCCGTACGGAGTCCCCCCGGGGTTGGGGAGAACGTTTCGGGCGCTGGGCAGATACACCCAGGACAGGGGGGGCCAACAATCACTGGAGACACACTCACTCACACAGGCACACTCTATATGGGGCAATTTGGAGAATTCAATTGAGCTTGAATTCATGTTTTTGGACTGTGGGGTGGGGGGGGGGTTCCCCATACACATCCAGGGGAGAACGTTTCGGGCGCTGGGCAGATACACTCAGGACAAGGGGGCCAACAATCACTGGAGACACACTCACTCACACAGGCACACTCCATATGGGGCAATTTGGAGAATTCAATTGACCTTGAATCCATGTTTTTGGACTGTGGGAGGAAACCGGAGAACCCGGAGGACGAGGCGAGAACACGCCGCTCTCAGGCGCTTCGTCCATGACGATGTGAAATGAGAAAGCAGGAAAGCGTTTCATCGTCAGAGAACGTTGCTTAAGACGCGTGTTGCTGTAGCAGGTGGCCTTGCTTCCCATGAAAACAGCCCCGGCTCCGGCACCGACACGAGAACCAAGGTCCCGCCCAGCTGCGCGTGCGCCGTTCATTCCACCGAACGGGAAAACGTCCCCGACCGAACCGGAGAACAGACCGACAGGACGGACGACGCCGAGGCTTTTATTGGTTTCTACATCAACACACAACACAGGACTGTGGTTTCAACCCAACTCATCATACAGGTGGACCTGCACTGGCTGAATCATTTTATTTGGAAAAATGACTCAGTTAAGAATCACTTGAGTGAATCTGTATGGAACTCCTAATAAAACTGACTCCCAACTAAGACGATCCCTTTAGTGATTAAATGTTAGACGATTGGTTTAGATGGACCTTTACTGTCTGAATCGTTCCATTTGGCAAGAACGACTCTTTTAAGAATCACTTGAGTGAATCTGTAGGGAACTCCTAATAAAACTGACTCCCAACTAAGACGATCCCTTTAATGATTAAATGGTAGACGATTGGTTTAGATGGACCTTTACTGTCTGAATCGTTCCATTTGGCAAGAACGACTCTTTTAAGAATCACTTGAGTGAATCTGTAGGGAAGTGCACTTCATAAGACTCCCAATTAAGACAATCCCTTTAATGATTAAAGGTTTTAAATGTTAGACGATTGGTTTAGATGTACTTTTACTGTCTGAATCATTTGGAAAGAATGACTCATTTGAGAATCACTTGAGTGAATCTGTATGGAACTCTTAATACAACTGACTCCCAACTAAAACGATCCCTTTAATGATTAAATGTTAGACGATTGGTTTAGATGGACCTTTACTGTCTGAATCGTTCCATTTGGCAAGAACGACTCTTTTAAGAATCACTTGAGTGAATCTGTAGGGAAGTGCACTCGATAAAACTCACTACCAACTAAGACGATTCCTTTAATGATTAAATGTTAGACGATTGGTTTAGATGTACTTTTACTGTCTGAATCATTTGGAAAGAACGACTCATTTGAGAATCACTTGAGTGAATCTGTAGGGAAGTGCACTCGATAAAACTCACTCCCAACTAAGACGATCCCTTTAATGATTAAATGATTAAATGTTAGACGATTGGTTTAGATGGACCTTTACTGTCTGAATCGTTCCATTTGGCAAGAACGACTCTTTTAAGAATCACTTGAGTGAATCTGTAGGCAAGTGCACTTCATAAGACTGACTCCCAACTAAGACGATCCCTTTAATGATTAAATGATTAAATGTTAGATAATTGGTTTAGATGTACTTTTACTGTCTGAATCATTTGGAAAGAACGACTCATTTGAGAATCACTTGAGTGAATCTGTAGGGGAGTGCACTTCATAAGACTGAATCCCAACTAAGACGATCCCTTTAATGACCAAATGTTTTAATGTTAGATAATTGGTTTAGATGGACCTTTACTGTCTGAATCGTTCCATTTGGCAAAAACGACTCTTTTAAGAATCACTTGAGTGAATCTGTAGGGAACTCCACTTAATAAGACTGACTCCCAACTAAGACGATCCCTTTAATGATTAAAGGTTAGATGATTGGTTTAGATGTACTTTTACTGTCTGAATCATTTGGAAAGAACGACTCATTTGAAAATCACTTGAGTGAATCTGTAGGGAAGTGTACTTCATAACACTCCCAACTAAGATGTTCCCTTTAATGATTAAAGGTTTAAAATGTTAGACGATTGTTTTTTTGTTTTTTTACTGTATGAATCATTTGGAAAGAATGACTCATTTGAGAATCACTTGAGTGAATCTGTAGGGAAGTGCACTTCATAAGACTGACTCCCAATTATGACGATCCCTTTAATGATTGTTAGACAATTGGTTTAGATGGACCTTTACTGTCTGGAGAACGTTTCGGGCGCTGGGCAGATACATCACAGGACAGGGGGGGCAATCTATCGCTGGGCACACACTCACTCCCACACACACACACACACACTATATGGGGCAATTTGGAGACCTCAATTGACATTGATCCATGATTTTTGGACTGTGGGAGGAAACCGGAGAACCCAGAGGAAACCCACGCAGACACTGGGAGGACATGGAAACTCCACCCAGATGGGGATTCGAACCGGGAATCCCTAGTGCTGAGAGGAGAACATGCTAAACCACTAAGCCACTGTGCCGCCCAACAATAATAATATGAATATAAATAATAATTAAATAATTTTTCTTTTTTGTTTTTTAGGGATTCCTAGTTTCCATGTTCTCCCCGTGTCCGCATGGGTTTCCTCCGGGTTCTCCGGTTTCCTCCCACAGTCCAAAAACATGGATCAAGGTCAATTGAATTCTCCAAATTGCCCCATATAGAGTGTGTGTGTGAGTGAGTGAGTGAGTGAGTGTGTGTCCAGCGATAGATTGCCCCCCTGTCCTGGGTGTATCAGCCCAGCGCCCGAAACGTTCTCCCCTGGATGGGCATGGGGAACCCCCCCCCCCCCCCCCGCGACCCTAAAAGAGGATAAAGCGGAAGATAATGTATGGATGGAGGGTCATGTGACGTGCTATATTATATTTAATAACTATATTATAATCATTATATTGCGTCCAGTGAAAGGTCAGGACGTCACGGGTTCCAAGCGACTCGGACCGAAGGCTTTGTCTCCAGAGCAGTGAATCATCGACCGTCCCGTACGGAGTCCCCCGGGGTTGGGTTCCGCTGAGTTCCAGCTTCCCTGCTATTTAACTCTCTTTCCTCTTGGAGACAATTGTAAGTGGAACGGAACCCCAAAAAGAAACCCGAGACAGAACGAGAAACGGACTCCAGGTGTGAAACGATTCAGAACGCGGCCATGTGGTCCACAAATAGCCCGGACGGTCAATCCGTTCCCAGCAGGATTCCCAAAAATACCCCCTCGGCTGCAAACATCCTGCTCGCCGACTTATTTTTTCCTTCTCACCTGACGCTGAGGACCTGAGGACGGATGAATGGCACTGACTCAACGTTACCTGGACACACACTGCGCCTGACCTCGCTGGGCAGCAGGGGACGTGCTATTCTGGTCCCAACAACAACCCCGGTAAACACGTACCTCTGGCGGGAAACGC